>JARHVA010000297.1:2457500-2917500 GCA_037957365.1 Torreya grandis | reverse complement strand
TGACATGGTAGAGTTAAGTTTTAAATTGTGCTCATTATATATGTGAACTGCATTTATATTTGAATGTGACTACATATTATTATCATTCAAATTTGTCTTGAACTATGTAAGACTTTGCTCAGTCAATAGAGGGACCAAGTATATAGGTTTAATTATATATTTTTCCTAGTTTCATTTGGTTGGATGTGTATATTGGTTATAATATCAAACCTGATTGGGTATGGTAGGTTGTGTGTTTATAGTCACTCATTACTATTCAATTTAAATGACAAACTTAAATTGATTGATTTGGTATATTTAATTTAATAGTTTGATAGATAAATAAGTAGATATGCATGATGATAATATTACATGTGTTTATTTATCAAGGATGATGGGAATTTTTTAGTTTAAAGAAATGGGTTATGGTTCTTTGTTTCTTAAGCTAATTGTATAATTAGTGTATACAATATACTCTAAGATGAATGATAGTGGATGTCATCTTAGGAGTATACTATATAAAATGAAGTATTTATAATGAATTTGTATGTGTGAATTATATATATATATATATATATATATATATATATATATATATATATATATATATATATATATATATATATGTATATATATATATATAAAATTTTTGGTTGAGTAAAATTTTTAGGAATGAATAAACCATATGTATATGTATATGTATATTATACACGCGCGCGTGCATGCACGCACACACACACACATATATGTATGTGTGTATGTATGTATGTATAGTTATGTCATGTAGATAAGTGTTATTATCATAATAGTGTGTAAATGATGTTTTTTGATATATCATTGTTTGTATAAAATCATTAAATAATGTATTTAAGAGTTTAAATACAAATCATATATGATGTTTTGGATTGGATTTTGTTATAAGTGGAATATGAAGAATTTTATTAAGCCTGTGATATAATATTGTTTCATGGAGAAATAATATCATAAGTTACTTTGTGGTTTATGTAACTAGCAGTTTAGATAATCATTACCTAGATGGTATGTCATATTGAGGAATGTTTTTAAATTTTTTTATTATATGTAAAATCTAGATGTTATGGATTCATTGCATTTGATTGGACAAACTAAATGAATGTATGAGATATTTATATACTTAGCATAGTTTTTATTAGCTAAAGGGAAATATTTTGGATGAATCTATTGGTTTTATTATGTTATTATTATTTTTAATAAATCTCGCATTCATGATCTTAAATAAGCAGTGGATAGATTTTACTAGCTTAGTTAGTGTTATCAATGCAAGATGATGTGTAATCCGATCAAGTGGTGTGTGTGAATTTAACTGATCCTAGAGATCATTTATTATTTAAAACTTTGGCCAAAGTAATGTTTGATTAAACATTATAATCTCATATGTTGA
The DNA here is from genome assembly GCA_037957365.1 of Torreya grandis. Lineage (NCBI taxonomy): Eukaryota > Viridiplantae > Streptophyta > Pinopsida > Cupressales > Taxaceae > Torreya > Torreya grandis. Next base: position 2,916,101 of record JARHVA010000297.1, on the reverse strand, counting down.
TATAGTTTTCATATTTGTGTGATACCATATTAGAATGGATTGATTTATGGTACATATTATGTATTAGATATATTAAACACATGAGTTCTAGTTTGTTACTCTAGATTTCTACACCATCATCATCTACCCATCTGGGAAGGGATGGCCATCCCCTTAATTGGAGAAAGTCTAAGGAATCTATGGTCTGTGGTTGGTGTGAAAAAACACTTGGATGATGCTCTCCCTCCTAGCTAGATTACTATACTTGAGACTACACTTGAGTTTACATATTGATACTTTAGTCATGAAGACTTTGCTCCTTGGAGTTTTGTATCATATTTATCATTTGAGATATTATTATGTAATACTTAAATTGTAATATTAATACATTATACTTCTACAATAGTGGTTGTAATATTGTATCAACCATGGCTGAATTTGTAATATTTCATTTATGATTAGATGCAATATTTATTGTTATTTTAGTATTGTTCATGATTGTCATATCTGTTCATGGTGATCCTTAGCTAAGTGGATTAATTATAGGCCTTTTGGTTAAGTAAATTAATAAAGTTAGTTAAACATCACTAGTTAGGTTTCTCATGGTGAAATCTAAATGATTAATATGTGTAATTAATTTTTTTTTAAATTATTGTTATATTTCAGTAAAACCCAGTGGGATTGTTACAATTTCTTTTTTTAAATTATTGTTATATTTTAATAAAACCCAGTGGGGTTGTTACAATTTCTTAGTAGTTGGTAGATTTAATTATGTTTTTTTATTCTTCCTTTATTCGATTTTTTTATTTTTCTTGGATTATTTTATTTTATAGATTAAGTGTTAAAGATCTTTTCTAATTTGTTTAATGTCTTTAATTTATTTCCTTCATTATCACTTTTTGTATTATAATAAGTCTTACATAGTTTTCTTCCTTATAGTGTTTGTTAGTTTTATAGTAGTAATGAGTATGATTGTATTTATTTCTATTTCCTTGTTTTCATTTTCATTTTTGCTTTTTATCTTTTGGTTTGTTTTGGATCTTTTCTCTTAGTTTGTTTTAGGTTTTGTGGAATTAAGAGATAGATAAAAAGAGATTAATAAGATTAAATCGATTAGAGACATTTCCTTAAAGAGATTATCTCTTCCATAAATATTACTATGTTGGATAGGTTAGATTACATATTCCTAATTTGATTTTGATTTTATGATTAAATAAATTTTTGATTTCTAAAAGATAATGAAACATAATTCAATATTTGATGTGCTAACTTATTCATAGAGTTATTAAAATACCCTATAACACATTTTAGGACCAATTATTTTTATTTAGACCCCTTATGATTAAAATGGTATGAATTAATATTGACATTCATGATAGATGAAAGAGTTGATTTGTTGATGTAAAAAATTTCACCATCAATAAATTTGTCAACTATGCTAAGGAGTTTTTAGATATTGTATCTTCTTGTTCTGTTTACATTTATTTATATCAATCATTATGGTTTATTTTTTTTCTCTTTGACCATGACCATTGGTAGTCCCCCTCCTATATTCAGCCTGAAATTGTTATTGTTAAAGATCAAATAGATTTTGTTGCTAATCTTACTCACTTTTATTGGTATAATAGACTTATGATTCACATCATATTCTTGAGGTTATAGTTGAGAAAGAAGATGAAGCAATATTTGAAATTGATTGGTATGATAATATAAACTCAATTTCATAATTTGGAATAAAATAATCAAACTTTTCAATAAAGAGAACATATTTTGACTATTATCTCTACATAGAGTTTAGTTTCTTTCAAAAAAAATTCTTTTTGATGATTTTATTATTCCTTCTAATTCTAAATTCCCTTTTGATTTTAATATAATTGTAGATTTAAACCATTATAATAAAGTAGAGTAACCTACTATAACTTCCAATGGAAGAACATCTAGAACATAGAGTTTGAGACATGATTTTAAGTCTGAAAAACAATAGAGATCAAGAAAAAGTCACTAATAATGAAGTGTATTTTGATGAAGATATTGAACAACTTCTAGTGAATCCTTGTATTCATGAAGAATCCTATTAATAATAATACTCATCCTAGTTTGTAATTTGAATATATTTTATATACTTTAAAGTTAGTTTTTGCTAGTCTTGGTATTATAATCGATAAAGTTTATTGAAGATTTTTTTCATAAAATTTAAAGCGTAAAGCTTATCAATCTTTTATTAGTCTTCCTGTTGGGGTTATTAGTACTTAGAAAGACATAAAGGACTAGTTATAAATTTATTTTTAAAATTCTAAATAATATTTATACTTAGTCAATGAACTTGTAAATATCTATATTGATCAAAGTGAGACAATTTGCCATTTTATAACCAAATTCACTAAATTACTCAAAAATATTCCCTATTACAATATGAAATCTAAAAAGTTGTCTAGATTATTTTTTTGTAATGCTTTGTATTTAAAATATATAATATATTTAGAAGACAAAGATATTTTGGATTATGATGAAACTAAAACTCTATACATAGAGTATGAAAAAAAATTAGAACGTGTGAGTTTTAAATATATATATATTCAACAGGTTTAATTTTGATAATATAAAATTTTTAAAATCCATTCATAATCTTGGCAATATGTTGGGAATTTTTAAATGATAATTAAATGACAAACATTCTACATCAAGTAAGACTTATAACCTCAAAAAGTTAAAAATAAAGAACATGCTCATTATTGTAATCTTTGTGAATTAGATCATGACTTTAAAACTTGTCTAGCTATTCAAAAATTTAAAAAAATTATTCATGAAAATGGTATTATCACCATTGAATTGGTTGAAAATATAATCATGTGTGGTTCTAATGAGTCTTAGATGACATCAAGACTACTAATGCTTATACTATATAAACAAGGTAAAAAGATTATAGTTATTATCTAAATTTAAATTTTATTACAACTAATAATCATAATTATTCTTCTAAAGCTTTCATGTAAGATAAATTTAAAGTTATGCATAATATTACTTCTTCAAATAATCTTGGTGTAAATTATTAGTAAAATAACCCATGTCTACTATAATTAATAATACTCAATATCTGCCTTAATATCCCAAAAAAAACAAAGTTGGTTTTTATTTATTAAAATATGTTAGTTTACATGGATGACTTGATAAAATTAATGAAACCATTAAAAACCCAAATCCTAAAAATGTAGTAGGATTTCATGAAGAATCCATTAATAATGAACAATCTCTTTTTTTTACTCAAATTCATGATCCTCTTGCTAATTACATGCCTTCATTTTATGTTTCAGTTAAGTTTTTTTATTTGATAGGTAAAGTAAATCTAATTTTACATGGATCAAACAAGGAAAATTTCATATAAAATAAGACAAAATATCATTAAACAATCCCCATGGGTAGTGAAGTGTAAGGTCAACATAAAAAGCTAACTAATAATGACCTTCAAGATAGTATAGAAAATAAAACTAAAAGCATAAGGTACCCCAAAAATAACATCAAACCTCCTCTGAGGTGGATTTCTCCTTTAAAGTGGCTTGTTCATTGTCCTTATTCTTCTTCAACAATAGATTATGATTGGTTCTTCCTCAAGTGCATTTAGAAGGGCCCTCTAGAATGATCTATCTTACCTTTGGCTAAGGGATTATGATTCTTCTTTTTGCCTTCAAGGAAGCATGGATGTCTTTAGAGATATCCTTCCCCACTTTACTGTTCTCCTCTTTTTTTGACTGAGTGAAGTAATTGTATTTTTCCTTATCCATCTCCTATTTAGGATTGATTTTTTTCACCTTCATTTCATTCCAATATTTTATGATGGTTGAAATAGCCACCCCTACACCTTTAAATATCTCCAAAAAAACACCTAATTTCCTACTTTTTCTTAGAGGTATTTTTTACCAAACTAATGAAATCCCTACTTTTGAGGCTAACTATTCATATTGATATAATGGTCATGGTTCTTTCTTTCTTTCCTTCCTCATTGTATGGCATATCATAATATTCCTAAGAAAGAACCAAGGTATTCTTGAGAGGGGTGTTTTTCACATAAGAGTCTTCTATTGGGGAATCTTTAGCCAAGGGAATGGATTTCATGCATTATTTCACCTTTTTGGATTAATATGAGGATGAAACCATGATGTATAATATCATTTTTATCACTAACCTAGAAAGTAAGGGCCATAACTTTGATGGATTCAAGAAAATAGTATGGCAAGTTAATTCTATGACCACATAAATGTTTAAGTAGTAAAAAGTGGTACAAAAATATCAAATTATGTTTGCCTTCTAGGTTCAAGTATTTCATGATTTATAAACATATTTATGGCAATCTGTGAGGAAGGTCCTACTTGGGAAAACCCTTTTTATCATTCTTCAACACTGTATTTATCCTAAACTTTTTTGTATTAACTCCAACTTATAACTTTTATCTTTATATGCCTTCATTCCTTTGCATGGCATCCCTATGGATTCGCTAATAATTTCTTTAGAAACAGTGATTTTTACTCCCCTCAAACTCATAGTTTAATTATTCTAGGATTGTGACCTTTTATCCTCAACATAAATTATGTCAAACCTCCTTTACTTAGCTTCCTCCATATTTTCTTATTCCCCTACGCTTCCATACATGACACATATTCCATATGATCATAGTCACCACCCATTTGAAATTTAAATCTTCTTCTCTTGATCTAATTATTGTGATGTATAATTCAAAAAAAAAAAAAAAACACTCCAATGGTCGAGCTTGAAGGTTATAATTAATTTCGATGGCATAGGATCTATAAACCTTGATCACCAATTATAAAAATGTGGGGGGTAGGGAAAGTTTCACATGCCCTAAAATGAAATTATTACATGAAAGTTATTCATTTTGAAATTAAGGATTATGTATGTCATCATTAGAAATTATTTGTAATAGTTGGGCTAGAATTGAGTTGGTGTCATCCCACATGGCCTTTATTTCTCTTCTAACCCCATAGTTGGCTAGGTAGTCAATGACCATGTTTCCCTCATGAAATATATGGGTGATAGAATACTCCTTGAAAGTGTAAATATTTATTTGGGTATCATCAATTATGTTTTAGTTAAAATTACTAACAAAATTATTCATAATTATATTCTTGATACAAAAGTTTAAAATAATATAATGTTTAAATTCATTGTTGATTAATTGGGCATATCTTACGAAACTAATAATAGAAAATTCATAGTTTTTAGTTCTCATCAAACTAAAATTTATGATAAATTTCATGATATTGTTATCAAAATCACTCAATATGAAAGATTCAGTCATATGACTAATGTTCAAGTCTTAGATATTTCTAATAATTATGCTATGTTCTTAGGTATAGATTGGTATATGGTAAATATTGCTTTCATAGGAAAGGATAAAAATTAGGTTCTTTTTGTAAATGATATTAATTTCATCCAAATATATTAATGGTATAAAAATCCCATATATTATATACCAACAAGTATTTCTTATGTGGAAACTAGAATTGGTACTTATGAGCTATTAAATCTAGATGAACTTGCCCAATAATAATTAAGAACTTTTTTCAAAGATATATATGGTATTTATTTTCTGATGGATCATGTTCATAACATGTTAGTGGTGTTAGTATATGTTTGATTTCTCATATAGGTAATATATTTCACTATGATTGTAAATTGTCTTTTGTTAATACTAACAAAATAGTGAAATTTGAAGCCTTATGTTTAGGTATTGAGAAAATAATAGAATGTAATATTAAATATTTAGAATCATTTAAATATTTTGAATTAATTATTATATAAGTTATAAAAAATTATAAGATAAATTAAACTCATCTTCATAGATACACTCATAAAATTTGGTCACTTCTTGAGGAATTTGAAGCTTTTAATATCACTTGTATTCTTACATAATTTAATTCTCAAGCCAATAGGATTGATTTCACTTAAAATATTAATTCAAGAAAAAGTGAACCAACTTCTAACCTATATTAGTTTATTTTCAGCTGTGATGAACATATTGATTCTTTCTCATAAGACAATTTTTTTTATCATGATGACTATGTGTTGAATTGGCGTGATTATCTACACATAAATAATAATAAATTATCTTTTAGTTTAGTCAACCTAGAATCAATTTTCACTCCAAATGATCAGTGTAATATCTCACATATTGAAGAGCATTTAAGGAGGATAATAGCTTAGAATATTCTTATTAACTTTGACACTAAGGAAGATCCTAAACTCCTTTATTTAAGAATTCAATATACTCATAAATAAAATGTTCAATTTTTTGAATAATTTAATAAATTCATTGATGTTTTTTCTTGGTCATACAAATACCTAAAAATATTATGATACTAATATAATTAATCATGATATACCTATCATACCTGTTATAAAATTTGTTAGGCAAAGATTGTAAGAATAAGCCCTTTGTTAGAAGACAACATCAACAAAGAACTTGATATAATTTTGGAAAGTGGTGTCATATTTCTTGTAAAATATTATGATTAGGTGGCTAACTTAGTTCCTAGCAAGAAAAAAATAGTGATATTAGACTATGTGTAGACTTAGGGATCTAAATAAGGCTAGTGTTGAATATAATTTTCCTATTCCTAGTATTGATCAAAATTTTCAGAAAATGGCATGATCTAAAATGATGTTTTTACTCAAAATATTTTCTAGTTATAATCATTTCTATTAATAAATATAGAAGATATACATAAGATTACATTTACTACATGTATGATAAATTTAAATTTTAACAAAATGTCATTTGTTTTAATGAATATAGGTGCCACTTTTCAAAGGGATATACATGTAGATTTTGATGATTTATTCATTTTTTTATTCAAGTCTACTTAAATGACCTCATTGTTCATTCTAAAAGGATAAATAAGCATAATGATCATCTTCATGAAATATTCACAAGATGCAAAAAATATGGAATTTATCTAAATCCTAATAAGTCTATTGTTGGAGTAACTGCAGGTAAGATTTTAGGTCATATTATGTATAATAATATAATTTCAATTGATCCCAAATATATTAAAGGAATTAAGGATTTAACACCTGTTAAATACCAATATATTCTTAGATATTTATTTATTAAAATCAACTTCATACAAAATTCATTTTTTATTTTTTAGATAAGTCTAATTCTTTACATATTCTTTTAAATAAAAATCAATCTTATAAATTAGATGCATGTTCTAATTCAACCTTTAATAACATCAAATATGTTATTTCAAGTGCTCATGTACTTACAAAACCTGATTTAAATAAACTATTCATTGTTTATGTTAATGCTATTAAAAAGGCCATAGGTGATGTAATTACTCAAAATGATAAAAATCCTGAAGAGAAACCTATCAATTATATGAGCCAAGTTTTAAAAGACATTGGCATAATATATCATCTAATTGAGAAATTTGTTTTATCATTAAGTTCTTCATTATCCAAGTTTATATTTTTATGATGGTAAACAAGGTTATTATCAGATCATATATTCTTTTTATCTCTTATCTTTTAAAATAGCTTACTATTCAAGGAAGATTAGCTAAGTATATTTTGAGAAATAAATAGTTTGATCTTGAATTCGAAACATCTAAAACTATTAAAAAAAATGATTCAGTAAAATATTTTGATAAAAATGTGAACTCAAGTATAAATTTCTTAGATATTTTATTTGATGATTTATTACAAGCTAAACCTCATTTCAAAACTATGAAAGTTGTTGATTTTTGTAAATAGTTTAAATTTGGCCATGAAAAGAGTGAATGAGATTATATACATTCTCAAGATGATTGGTACCATGACTTAATTGCATATTTGAAAAATCAAGTGCATCTTAATAATTTTGATAAAAATCAAATAAGCTAACTTAAACATCAATCTTTAAAATTTATTTTATTAGATAATTGTATATTTTATACAAATTAAGGTGATGTTTTGCATTATTTAACATATGATGAAACTCATAAAGTCATTAGAAGATGTCATGAAGTTAGTTGTGTTGGTCATTATGTATCAAAAACTACTACATATAATATTTTACATGTAGGTTATTACTGGCCTATGTTATTTCAAGATTCTTATAGTTTGGTTCATACTTGTATGCCCTACATATTATTCTAATAGAGATAAACTACCTGCAATGCCCTTAAACCCCATTACACCACATAAATCTTTCATTAAGTGGGGTACAAATTTTATTTATGATATTCATCCTCCTTCAACTACATACATGTATATTTTGATAGCCACATATTATTTTACAAAATGGTATGAGCCAAAGCTTTGAAAATTTTATTCAAAGCTAAAGTTGTTATTTTTTTAAAATAATTTTTTCTAGATTTGATGTTCCATGTGAAATAATATTAGATAATGACCTAAATTTTATTTTAAATGATTACTTATAGTTTTTGGGATATTATTAAATTATCTCTAATCATTATTTGAAGTATTATCCTGAAGGAAATGGACAAGCTAAGTCTACTAACAAAAATATGATTTCAATCATGAAAATGAATGTATGTGATAATAAGTTAAATTAATACTTAAGTATATTTGAATCACTATGGGTTGATCGTATAATGGTGAAAGATGCAACTAGATTACTCTCCAATTATGTTAACCTATGGTTTTAAAGCTGCTTTAGCAATAAAACTTTAAATCTCTTCCACAAGGACCACTCTTCAATACTTATCTAAAGATACTAATGTTGTTAAGTAAAATCTTAATGATATTATATCCAATGATGAGACTAAAACTACTAAATTTTCAAAATTAGAAAAGGCTAAATAAAATTTAAATAAATTATTTCATAAAAAGTTTCAAAAAAATGTTTTAAAGTTGGTGATCTAGTTATATATTGGGATAAATCTCACGAGGAGCTAGATAAACACCATAAACTTGATTTACTTTAGCTTGATCCTTATAAAATAGTTATTGTTCTTGTAAAGAATAATTTTAACCTACAAGATCTGGATGGTAATTAGTTGTGTTATTCATCCATCAATCATCATTTAAAAAGTTTCTTCAATTAGCTTTCCCTTTCTTCTTTGTTGTTTCAATTTTGGTGTTGTTTGCTTGTTTTTATATTTTTTTTCTTTTTGGTTTTGATTGATATTTATCAAGATTGTGAGTTATCATCATTAAAAGGTTAAGTGACATAGGAGATCTATTGTATCACTATAAGCATCTCATTTTTTAAGTATTATCACTTGATAATTTATAGATAATACCTTATGATAAATAAGTATTGAATATTAATGTGTTATGAACGTTATTGATTTTTGGAAAATGTATTCTATACAATGTAGTGGTCATTCATCTAACCCAAATTTACCTTTTATAATTTTTCCTATCCTTCATTTCACACTAGCTAAACAATTCATCCCTAAATACTTTACTCTTTTAAAGAGGCTCATGCATATCTTCTTCGAAAACTATTTGAGCTAGACCACACTCTTAAGATGATTTTTAAAATTTTCAAATTGTATGCAACCCGATTCTACAAGTGAAACTAGCTAACAAGGTCACAAGTGTTATCCTTATTTCTAGTAACATCTTTTTTTTGAAATTCATGACATATTTAGTTTTGTCATATCATGATGTTTTTCATAAAATTTAAAATTGTTATTGGAGGTCAACTTATTTGTATTCAATTGAATTATCATTTTTTGTGTGTATTCAAATATGAGATATTATTACTTTGAATTATTTTCATTACTAGTAATGTTAATTGATAAGATTTCATAACATGAATGGGAGAATTTAAGTAAATATCATGTTTATTAATTAGTATGAGACTTATCTTTTATAGTTTAATATTAAATCTTTGGCCTATTATATTTTGAATTTGGTAACTGCATCAAACATAGTTTCTTGTGAGAATTGTATAGATTATGATGAATGATGTTTTTTGATGTAATGTCATAAATAGATAATTACTTAAAAAATTTGAATGCATTTTAATTTGAAATATGTTTTGAATTGCAATATATGAAAACTTTCAAGTTTTAATCATTTCTCTACTCCTTCTAGAATGTTACATTTAATACACTATTGATTTTGATGTTGTTGTATCTTGTCAACATCAACTCATTATATTAAATCATTCATAAGCTGAAATTTTGGTGATATGATAAATTTACCTATCTCAATATTTTTTTATTTTTTGTATTACCATAATTTGAGGCAATTTATTTGCATATAAAAGATTATATGCATGTATTGCAAGGACATTTAGAATGGTTAGCAAACAATATATACATGCTAAATATTAATGGATTTTTTAATTTGTATATCACATAGTCGATACACATAAGGTGATTTATTTGCATGAATTTTAGTATATAAGGTATATTTTTAATATAAGGAACATGTTGTGATCATTATTTTCATTTACTTTGGTCATTTTCTATGTTGAAGTTATTTTTAACACTTAATAGCATCCACTTTGGAATGCATACCTAAATAGTATTTGTTTAGATTAATGAACTCAAGGATCAAAGATGGTATGAAATTAATTTAGTGTAAATTTGAGACAATGTTGAGTTAATTTTATTCCTTACCTCAAAATTGTTTTTCTTTGGTAGTTAAGTTAGAAAAATTCTAAACAGGTCACTAAATTTGATTACTATAGAATTAGTTTGGCAGAGCTTATTTGATTTAGCAATAAAATTGTGAAACCAATGGAATATTTGAACTTTATATGGGGAATTAAACATATGGTTGCAACTAATATACTCAAATAAAATCTTAGTTTTTAGTTTGATGAATATCATCTAGTAAGCTTGTGTGCAGAAGTAAAACTCTATAGGAAATAATAGTGGCTTGAAAACAACATCAAAGGCTTAGAATTTGGTATTTTATAATCTATAAGGTATGTATTTTTACCTTCATTTTTGAAATATTGTTTATACTCCATTCTTGATCTTCATGAAGAAATATATGAATGTTGTGATACGTCTGGTTATGGAAACATTATAGAAAGTGGTTGTAATGCATGCCTTTTTGAAATAAGTTTGTTATTGGTTCATGCATGAGTATTTGATAAGATTTTATGTTACATGAAAAGTTATATAAACTTCAAAATGTTATGGATTTGGTGTTTTTTTTAGTTATCTCATATATTTTTCCTAGCTTGTATATTGTTCACTACAAGTAACATCATTTAGTGGTGTGTGTTTTAGGTTGGATTTTTTCTAACTACCACAATTCCTACACAAGTGGATAACTTAGTTTTATTATACCTCTTTTCATTTTTGACTATTTGAAACCTTCTGACTTGCTTGGAGGCATATGATTGAGTATGATGATGTAAAATATTTTTCTTCGAATGAGTTTCATTAGTTTATAAATAATATCTTCATGTATTTTATTTTATATAAAATACCATTTAGTCTGAAAGTATTATGTGGCCATGGTTAAATATATTTATATTGATGTATTAATTGGCAAAATGGTTAATATAGAAATGGGTTTTGGAAATTTATAAGGGATTTTCTCTTATATGCATTCACTATGATGTCAAGCATTTTAGGTATTTTGAGTTGTTGCATCTGTGTTGAATATATTGTGATGTTTTGAAAAAGTTTCAGAATATAAGCTTTATATATATATATATATATATATATATATATATATATATATATATATATATATATTTCAAGTAAGTTGATATTTTTTTCAAGGACCCATTTTCTTGCTCGGTGAAATGTGATATTCATCATTTTGGTGCAAGAAATGGTTTTTTGGTTCTTGATATATGCTTTTTTATGTGAGAGATATTTGATCTATGGGAAATTTTATTTATGCATGTCTTTTAAGTTGTATGCATTTGAGATCATTTTTTATGTTTCCTGATATAAAAACATTCTTTTGTTTGGAAATTTGCATATTCAATGCTTATTTCTCAAACAATTAAGATAAAATTGATAAGAAGGGAAATTTTTCATTTGATGTTTTAATGAATTTCATTATGGTGCAAATTCAAGCATTTAGCAGTTATTAGGGGTTTCAATATATCTTTAGGGTTTAAAATGCAATAGTTTGAACTCAAGTTATATATATTGTATTCAAATTAATAATTCACATACATAATGTGTATATTTTAGTTCTTTTACAATATTTTCAGAGTGAAAGTTTATAAATTTTTCATCATTTGAACTCTAGTGTTTCATATGATAGGGTTTGGTATACTTTTTTTTTGTGAACTTTGGTTTCTTGGACTCAATCTTAAGAATTATTATGTCTAATAATTATATGCATTTTGTTCAATGCATACATTGAGTTTCATTATTTTTCCATGGATTTGTTAAATAATGAAAATGATACATTTCAAGGTTTTTATTTCATTTGAGATGAGCTTAAATATGATGCAAGTCAAAAATTTGGTTTTGAATGCAATATATTTTTAGGGATAGTAAGTGTCTGAATATAAATATTTTGGTTTGTTAAAATATATTTGAATATTTGTATATTATTTTTAGTTAAATTTAGTTTGAAAGGCTTTTGCATTATTGACTTATACACATTATTTCAAATAAGGTATTTGATTATGCATGCAATGTTTAAAATCAATTGATATATGAATCTTATATACTTTCACATTGGTTGAAAACTAGTTTTTTGTCTGGTTTACATGAAATACTTAACATATATATATTTTTAATTTTTTCTTAAAAAATATGATGTTTTTGACATCTTATTTTGGATTACACAAAGAATTTTTTTTAGATTTAGATCATGTTGTTTGCATATAGCTTACCTTTTGTATCCATAATGTGTATGCAATGATTGAATTTTCAATATTTCATGATTAAGGTTTGGTACTCGATGACACTTTTCATATTTTAGTGAAAATGATGGTCATGATTGATTCAAGTGGAATTCATGGTTTCATAATTAGGGTCAATTATAAGATTTGGGTACTATAATCACTTGGTGATATATATTTGCAAATTTATAATTCATTTAAATTACTTGTTTATTGACATTTTTTAGAAAGTGATTTGGTTATATTTTAGTATAAATGGAATGAATGGATTATTATTTGGTTTTAATTTTGATTATGGATGTTTATTTTAGATTTTTTTAGTATACCAGGATGGACCCAAGATTCCCATGACATAGGCAAAAATGTTTGGCAAAGAAGTGATGATAAGCATAGTAAAGGTACTCCATGGGTTAGTTTTTGAGGCATATAATTCCATGGTCATAGGGCTGATACTGATTTCCTTAGCATTTCAATTATGGAACCCTTGTGTATGTCCACTTTGATGCTCAACACCTATTTTTTACAATTTGCTTAATAGTATCCATTTTAATTCTTTGATTTTTCATGGTAATAGAGGCCACAGAACATCACATTGGATATCTCTCCCTTATGGATGAGGTAAATGAACTAAGTCCTTGCATAGAATTTATATATCTATATAACATTTCCTCATAATGCTCTTTTACCAAACTAGCCTAAAGTTGTTCCTGAATTTAATAACAAGTTTGTCAATCAAAATCCACCTTTAACATTGATCAATAAGTCTATTTTGTCTTTCAGTAGGAAACAAGTTAGCATCCAATGATCCCATGATTACTTGGATGATTAAAAAGGTGAAACTGGAAATAAATGACAACTCTCAAGGGACAAGATTGATTAATTTGTCAAACGCTTTGATGGAGTACACATAATACTAGATTGGCAAGGGTGTTACGTTAATGGATTTGGTTTCAAATGCCAATTTATTTTGACTATGTTTATTTGGGTTAATGTTAGTTGTTGATACCATGATACTTGTTATTTTTCTAATTTCATTTTGAGGAAGTGGATAGATAAATTTGGTGGTGATGTATTTCAATTTTCATAGCAGTAGTAGACATTCTTTTTATTTAGAACAAAAAATTAGTTATTTACTTATTTACTTAATTTGATTATTATGGATTAATTGTATTTACATATTGTAGTGTTATTAGTTTTCAAAATATTTAATTGCTAGCATTTATTAATTATTTTTTATATGCATGGTTTTATGGTTTTTAAATAGATTTCAAATCAATTAAAAGGCCCTAACTCTTTAGAATTTGTAATTTGGTCTACTTTTATTTATTTAATCTCTTGGAATTTATTGAAGTTTAAATTATAATGTTAAGTTATGAATTTATAAATTATAAAATAAACTAATTGACTATTAAAATTCAATTAACCTAACTAAAACTAACTTAACATTAGTTGTAATTTGATTCATCACTTAAACAGAGAATTACTTTATAAATAGTTTGAAGACACATAATGAAAGGATAAACATACAAGTATCAAGATCTCTTTGAAGATTCCAAGTTTTTTATCCTTTTTTATTTTTTATGCAAGCATATATGAGATCAAATAACTATTTGTAAATAGACTAAACAATGCATTATCTAATGTTGAAGTAATATGCTTGAGTAACGTAGGTATATCTAATTTTTTTGAATTATTCATAATTGATTATCTTAATGTTTTCAAGTGTTAATATCATTTGATGATTGCATATATGAATTCATATAAACAAACCATCTTGTACTTGACATAAATAATGATGAATACATCACATTTTGTGATAAATTAATATTCTTTGGATTGTAAATTGTTATCATTTGAACATTGTTTGTAACTAGAATCATTTTTGTTTCTCAATAAAAATTTATTTTACTTTTTTAAGTTGATTCTTATTCCAAGACTAGTAAATTTTTATTATATTTCTTCTTTTCTATTTTAGATTAATTTCATTTATGTTTTAGATTAGTATCAATCATATATTTTTATTAGTTTATTTGATCAAATTTCTCTTTCTATTTCAATTTTAATCATTTTTTCATGTATTTTCCTATTTCATTTTAATTTATAATCAAATTTGTTCTTCCTTAAATATTTATAGTTTATATTTTTATCGACATTAATTTTTTTTTCACATAGTGATTTGTTTCTTTATGTTGTACATTTACCTTATCAATAGTTACAAGTTTTATATTTATTTCAGTTAGCAGTTAGTTGTTTTATTTCATTTATTTTATTTTTGACTTAGTTTCTTAGTAGTTGGTATATTTAATTATGTTGGTTTATTCTTGATTCCATTAGATTTTTTGTTGTTATTAGATTAGTTTCTTTTATACATTAAGTGTTATATATTTTTTATAATTTAGTTTATTATCTATACTTTCTTTCTTTCATATCACTTTATGTATTAGAATAAGTCTTAGATCTTTTAATTCCTTATAGTATTTATTAGTTTTATAGTATTAGTTATTATGAGTATGTGTGTGTCTTTTTTTTGGCTTTCATTTTCATTTATGTTATCTATCTTTTGGTTTCTTAATTTATTTTCTCTTAGTTTGTTTTAGGTTTTATGGAATTAAGAGATGGATGAGATTAAATGGATCAAAGATATTTCCTTCAAGAGATTGTCTCTTCCATAGACATTACTTTATTGGATAGGTTAGATTACATCTTCCTAATTTGATTTTTATTTTATGATTAAAAGTTAATTTTATTTCTGAAATATAATGATGCTTTATTCAATTTTTGATATACTTACTCCTAAAATTATTATAAAATCCTCTAACACATCTTAGTACCAATTCCTGTTCCTTATACCCCTTAAAATTAAATGGTTATGATTCCATATTGACCTTTATGATAGGTAAAAGGGTTAATTTATTAATGTAACAATTTTTACCATCAATAAATTTGGTGACTTCACGGGCAAGATTATTAGATATCTCATATTCTTGTTTTGTTTACATTTATCTATATCAATCCTTCTTGTTTATTTTTATTCTTTTTTCCCATGACCATTAGTGGTCCCCTCATATTATTCAATCTTAAATTGATACTTTTAAAAATAAAGTAAATTTTGTTGTTAATCTTACTCACTTTGCTTCGTATAATCGACTTTATGATTTTCTTCATATTATTGTGGTTATAATTGAGGAAGAAGATGAAGCAATATTTGAAATTGATTAATATGCTAACCATAGTAGGAAAACTCAATTTAATATTTTAGAATAAAATAATCTAACTCATCAAGAAAGAGAACATATTATAATTATTAATCCTTCATGTAGAGTTTGTTTCTTTTTAAAACTTTGCCTTTTGATGATTTTATTATTATTTCTTATTCTAATTTCCCTATTGATTCTAATAAAACTATAGAGTTAAACCAACCTAATCAATTAGTGTAATCTAATGGAAGAACTAGATCAAAGAGTTCAAGACCTGATTCTAAATTTGCAAAGCAACATAGAGCAAGTAGAAATCACTGATAATGAAGCGGATTATGATGAAGATAATGAGCAGCTTTGAATGAATCTTTAGATTCATAGAAATTCTATTAGTATGGGTACTCCTCTTGGTAAAATACCTTCACTTAAATGAATCAATGTCCCAAAGTTCCTAGTAAGTCATGTTGAGTCCTAAGAAGATCATTTAGATTATTTCAAGCTAGTTTGTATTACTCTTGGTATTATTAAAAAAAAAGTTTCTTTAAGAGTCTTTTCACAAAATTTAGAGGGTAAAACTTATCATGTTTTTATTAACCTTACTACTAGGGTTATTATTAATTGGAAATACATAGATAATGGATTAGAGCTTTGTTTTGGAAATCCTAAATAATATTTAGACTTAGATAATGAACTTGTTAATATCTCTATTGATCCAGGTAAGAAAATGTACCATTTTATAACAAGATTCATTAAATTATGTAAAAATATTCTCCATGTCATTATATCATCTAAAAAAATTATATATTATATTTTTATAATGCTTTACCTTTAGAATATAAAATAGCTTTAGAAGATAAATATATTACAAACTAGAATGAAACTATAAATTTATGCATAGAGTATGAAAAGAAGTTAAAATGTGTGGGTTTTAAATATAGAGATTCAATAGGTTTAAATTATGATAATGTATAAATTTTAAAATCTATTAATAATATTGGAAACTATTTGGTCACCATCAAATGGTAATTATATGACAAACCTTCTACATAGGTAAGATGTTTAATCCTCATAAAGGTAAAAATGAAGAATAAGTTCATTATTGTAATGTTTTTGAATTGGATAATGAACGTAACACTCATATATCTATTAAAATAAAATTATAAAAAATTATTTATGAAAATGATAGTACTACTTGTGACTTGGATAATAATATAAACTTTTGTGGTTTTGATGAGTCTATAGATGACATCAAGATTGCTAATGCTTATACTGTACAAACATTGTAAATGAATTACAAGTCTTCTCCAAAAGATCATTCTAACTCAACTGATAATCATAATTCTCCTTCCAAACCTTCCATATAAGATAATAATAAAGTTGTGCATAATATTACTCCTTCAAATAATACTATTGAAAATTCTTAGCAGAATAACCCTTTATGTATTGAATTTAATTAAACTTAATATTATCCTTATAAGCCTAAAACTTATATTTATCATCCTAATATTGTTACTTATAATATTATTGATGATTTGGTTATAATTAAAGACAATTTTTATTTATTACAAGATATTGATTTACTTGAACAACTTGATAAAATTAATTAATCCATTAAAAACCTAAATCCCAAAAATGTAATAGGATTTCATGAAGAATCCATTAAAAATCAATAATATTAAATTTTTGCTCAAAATAATGATCATCTTTCCAATTACATACCTCCATTATATGTTTTAATTTAAATTTGTAACATAATTATTCACAATTATATCCTTGGTAGAAGAGCTCCAAAGAATGTAATGCATAAATTCATTATTGATCAATTGGACATATCTTACAAAATTGATAACAAAAAATTCATAGGTTTTGATTCTCATCAAACCAAAATTTCTAGTTAATTTTTTGATATTGTTATCAAGATCACTCATGATGAAATAATTAGGTGTAAAACTAATGTTGAAGTCTTAGATATTCCTCATAATTATGTTATGCTTTTAGGTATAGATTGGTCTAAGGTAATTGGTGATTTCATAGGCAAGGATACAACTTGGGTTCCTATTGGAAATAAGATTTATTTCATGAAAATAAAGGAATGATATATCAACCCCATATATTCCATACTAATGCAGAGGATAGATGAAGTTTCTCACACTTTGTCTTTCTTCAAAATGTTCTTTTATGACAATGGACCATAATCCACTCACTCATTAAATAAATTAATGGTACTTGAATGATTTTTTGGATATTAAAAACTTTATTAGGATAATTATATTGTATTTTGTCTCCTTAATTTACTCAAAACTCCTCTTAAAGCAACAAGTCACTTCACACATAACTTCTACCTACACATTACACAATCTACTAGCCTTTTTTCTATTTCTCAATGTACAGATCTATAAGGAAGAATATCATCAAACCATTGATCATTAGAGATACCCTCTATCCTGGTTCACCCTTTTATAAAATTTTGAGGCTAAACTCATATTTTAGACCCTCTTTCCTCTTTCTTAGCCACTGTTAGGCCTAATTAGGCCTTATAGAACCTTGTTTGTAAAAACCACCTTATATTAATACATAACTATAGTGTAGAACTCCATAAATTTAATAATATCCATAAGGAGTATCAAGGCTATCCAAATATAAAATTTGAGAGAGATTCACCACTTAAACCTCCTGAAAACTTGGCTTTAATTTTGAAACCCTAGCTTTGGTTTTACTATCACAATGAGGACTTGAGGGCATGTAAAATTTTGTCTTGAGCTTTCCATCCACTTTCTAACCATTTTAAATGTTTATTTGAGTCTAAATAACTTATAGGAAACCTTTCCAAGCCTTATAAACACAATTTCTCACCTCTTTTCAACATCTTAGCATCATTCTTGGTTACTTTTTGCTCTTAGTTCTGATCTGCAAGCTTTAGGAAGCTAAACTTTTTAATGTAGAGTTCCAATGTGAGTTTAAAACTCTAAAAAGAGTTTATATAGGCTAAAAAAATTCAAATTCCCCTTCAAAGCATTTTTATTCACCACACTTCCTCTATCCCATGTTTTAACCACTTTATTGATACCTCTACGTATATTAACATAGACTACATGGTTTGTGGGATATGCCTTAAAGATATTAGGTATTTAAGAGGATTTTCATCTCTATCATAGGTTTAGGTATCTATTCATAATCCCCTATGATATTTATAAACAACACTCTCACATTTTGACACTTCTATCATGTTCATTTCCTATACTTTCTTTTTAGATTGAATAGTATGCACAGTTCTAATAGGGGTATATAGTTTCTAATCCAAATTGGTGTGAAAGTTAACACTTATAGTATACTAACAAAATTAAGAACATAAAATAGACTTACCAATATATTTTGATTATCAAAAATTCCATCTTGATAGATCTTCCTTCAAAGAGTAGATTAAACACAATCCTTCATTTTATGCACACAAAGAATTACAAGATTACATGCCTATTTTTCAAACTTATAATTAGTTATTCATTAATGTCTTATTGGGAGTAGAGCACCTCCTATTAATACAAAATTAAAAATCATTTGAGAAACCAAAATTTTTAAGTCTTATACCAAACATAGTTAACTAAACTACTTGTCAATATTCATTTGTAAGATATTTGGTACCTTGGCACAAGTTTCAAGGTTGATTGTCCATACAAGTAACCTATGCTTATGTAACTAAATTTGAAATTTTAAACCTAACCTAACATTCATAATCACTTTTAAAACAATATAATATGCCTAATAAGATTCCTAACACCTGTTAACCAACCTAAAAATGCTTATAGACTCCAAAAAATTAATCAAATCAAAATTTGCTTGAATAAGCATCTAATTGAGTCATCCAAGAAGGATGCTCATGCATCATACTCTTAGGGTATGAAAATAAAATTTCCTTGAAATTTTTTCCACTTGTCTTGATCTCCCCAACATTCCTCTCTCTAGTTCTCTCCTTCTATGCAAAGGTACACCTCCTAGATCTCAAGGTCTATGAGTAGCACATAAACCTCTTTGTGCTCTGACCAACTCCACCTTGATAACTCCTTAGAGGTTGATGTCTTCCATAGTGTTCTTACACTTTATCATATTTAACACCTTATACTTTTCCTAAACCATCCTACACATGGATCACATACATCAAATTAAAAAACTCTTGATTATCTCCTTAGAAACCAAACTCTTGCTTTGGCATGCTTCTCTTATCCATGCTTGGGTTTATTACTTGTGGAAGTACTATTGTTGGTTCCCTCTTTTATTATACAAGATATTCCATCTATATAACCTATTTATCCACTTATTTATTATCTCCACTCTCCCCTTGATCATTGTCTTCTCTTTCGATCACCAACTCCCTCAACATGCTCACCTTCTCAACAAAACCTCCTAGAAAATCACTATTTTGTATAAGGGTCAAATGAGAGGATAATTATGTAAAAAAATCCTTCAAATGTACATTTTAAAGCAACATACCTTTTTATTCTAAGTGTAACAGCTCCTTATTACTTGTATTCAAATCATTAAAATGTTTTTCCATTGTTACATTCTCTTCTTCCAATGGCTTGGTCACTTGCACTAGTTTGTCATCTTCTTGGCACTTGTTATCAACTATCATGCTCTTTTCATCCTTTATCCTACAACTATCTTCCTTGGGAAAATATTCCTTCTCTCTAAATAGCATGACACTTCATGGTGTCTCTTTCCATGTATTTTCCTTTAATGTTTTCAATGTATGCCTACAACCATCTTTCTCAATGGTATATAAGTTATCTCTCTCATCATGCAAATCTCTCCTATCATACTACCATGGTCTCCCAAGAATGATGTGGAAAACATAAATGGTAATACCATCACATATTATATTATCCTTGTATCCACCTATCTACAAGTCTACATGGGACTATTCACTCATTAGGACTTGATAACTATTTTGGATCCAAAAAACCTTTTATGGATTTGGATGCTTACTTATTTTTGGGCCTAGTTTAGACACGATCTATGAAGAAACTAATGTGTCTATACAAAAATTATTTAATATAACCTTTCATCACTTACCTTTACTCTTTCAAATGGTTTAGAACAATCTCTTTCTTTATAGTGGTTCTCTCTCTTCTTGGTTGGTCTTTAGAAGGACTTTCTTCATCAATAAGATTTCACCTATTTTAAGATCCTCCATATAGTTATGAAATTCATCTACATTCTCATCCTTTTGATGCACCACATAATTTATACTCTCACTTCAATAAATTACACTTTTCACATCTTTAGGACACTCATAGGAACTATACCCTACAAACTTGTTGCACTTGAAGTACTTTCCTATAAACCACCCATTACCTCTTCCTATACTATAGGATCTACCACCTCTATTGTTGAAAACACCTCTATTTGATGAACTTAAAGCCTCTAAATCACTACCCACTTCTTTCCTTTATCCTTGACATTTACTTATATTGCTTGACTTCCCTCTTCCTTCTTGTTGGCATCTTCTTCTATAGCTTCTTCCACCTCTTCCTCTATTCAACTGACTTTGGCTTCTTAAAAAAATCTTTTCTACCTTCAAGGCTACTTGATAAGCCTCCTCAATATTCCTAGGTGCCAAAATACTCAGATCATCTTGAATGGAAAACTTCAATCCATTCATGTACCTAGTAACCTTCTGACCATCTTATTCTATGTGACCTACATAAATGGTCAACTTGTAGAACTCTTATATGTATTCCTTTACTATCACATCCTTCTACCTCAAGTTTTTCTACCTCCTAAATAAGTGAATATGATAATCCTTAGGCATGAACTTTCCCTTCATCTTGGCCACCATCCTATCCCATGAACATATCTTATCTTTACCTCTTCTTCTTCTCTCTTCCTGGATGTCATTCCACCATAAGGATGCATGACCCTTCAGCCTTATTAATACAAACTTCACATTTTTATTCTCTTTCACCTCTTTGTAATTTTTGTCACCAAATCTTGTACCCTAGAAGAATTTGTTCAATCTTATTATATATTTGGGTAGCATGAGAACATTTCAAGGTATGTGGGTGTACTTATAATGTAAATGAGACTTTATATTTAAGGGCTAGCTACCTGAAAATATTTTGAAGTGTTCATCACTTAAACTATTACTTACCTATGGGGGAAAAGAGTTAGATAATGAATAAATTAAACCTACTCTAAAGGAGCTGATACACAAAAGTTGTCTTCTACAAGACCATCATATTTATACCATGATGAAACAAAGCATATAGACTAGTATCTAAGCTTTTATGGGTCCTAACATGAGTATTTCAATATAGAAGTGAGATGTGAGCATCCACATAAGACAAATGAACCAGAGGGTAGATTGTACACTCCAAAGATAACTGTACACTTGATAAAATCTTTAGATGCTATAATACACTCTATATGACATATTAGATAAGGAAATCTTGCTTAGACATGAAAGGATAGGGAATTATTACTTCCCATCACTATACATCACTTGCAAACTTAGAAATTTGTTCAAAACTTAGAAATAGACTTGTATTAATGTTCAAAGGTAAAATATGACATCAATCTAGTAGGGTTTTGCCATACATGGTGTGGTCTCTTTACAAGGGCCGAAATGGCATATACTTATAGAATTTAAGAAAGAGAAGTGGGAAATAATAAGCCCCAAAAATAAATCAAATCATTTCAAACATTTTAACTATAGTTGTAATTACTTCTACAAATATGCTTATCTTATCCTCTTGATTTATCTGAGCTACTTCATGTGGTTACATAGTTACGTTATTCTTTCATTGATGTTCCCTGATGGTTAAAACAATAGGATCAAGTTATTCTATATTTGGTCCTAGAATTAATGTAGTGAGAAACATTAGATCTATCTATTAGAGATTTGTCTGGGCATCAATGCAATTAGAAACCTTGAATCAATTTGTTAGAGCTTTGTCCTGATGCTAACTACTCTTTATTAGCTCATTGAGGCATGCAAGAGAGGAGAGAAGGGTCTTCTTCATGTAGTTGGTGCTGGATATGAAACCATTGGAGTCCACATGTATGCCCTCATGGCATACTTGAAATGATAGCTCTTGTCCAGTTTGGATCATGCTCAAACTTGTCCCCATGCTCATAGGTCCACTATTTCCATTATGTCATTACAAGAACTGAGGTTTTGTATATGTATAGTCCCTTATTTAAATAAATTAAAAATATTCATATAATGAACCTTAAATAACACAAAAATGTTGAACTAGAGGTCTATATTAAGCTCCAATGGCATTCCTTTATATCCTTTGTTCCTCACTACATCACTATGGCCTTTTTATGGCATTCAAATGAGCTTGAATGGCAATAGGATGAACTTGCAAAGCCTTTTTTTCCATGGTAAAAAATGGATTACTAACCTTTGTCAAAACAACTGGGCTCACTTTAGTTCTAATTGGCAATTGAAATCTAACTCAACTCATTAACATATTGACTCATCTTGGTCTATTGATTTTGATATGTATGAATACTCGTGAGTCATTGATCATCAACTAGTTGAATGAGTTATTGAAACTTATTGAGAATGCATTTGATTTTTATATTAGTTAAGCCATTTGACCTCTTCTCACCATTAGATCTGAATGTAGGATTGAATGCATGCCATTAGATCTACCTGGGACCCATTGTTCAACAACCAATAGTTATTTTATGAGCTTAAAATTTTATAAATTATGGGATGTAATTTGATAGTCATGAGACTGTATTTGACATCCCATAGAATATCAAATTTAATCTTATATGTAATTTTCTCTAGCTTTATTTTGACATGAGCACAAATGTCTAATGTTGCAGGTCCAAATTTGAAGGCCTATAACTTGAAGTGTAAAAATCATAGAGGCGCCACATTTTTAGGAGATGTTCTTCAGAATGAAAGGTATGAACCTATTTGATCCACTAGTTCTAGTATATTTATAAGTGTGTCTACAAAATGCTCAAGTTAACTAGTCCATTCATTTCTACATGACATCCTAACGACCATCTAGTTCATTTGGCTAAGTATGGGAAACTTAGTGAAATATGAATAAGGAGCCAACTTTGAACATGCATAACATATACCACGCTTTGGTGGATGATCTAAAACTTAGCATGTAGTAACTAGAGAACAATATTAACAAACTCATATAATCATTTTATTTTGAAACTAACACACATGTGAGATATGGCCTTGTCAATATGCCAACTCAACTCTGTTTAGCTCCTTACAAATTGGCTAAGTATGGAAACTTAGTGAATTTTGACTGAGAGGCTAACATTGGATCTTCATATATTTTGATGCATTTTATGGATGACATAAAACTTAGTACATAAGTTCTTGGTACTAATGTGAACAAACCCATATGATCAATTCTCTCTGACTCATCCACATGTGTCAATTATGATGTTAGCAAAGTGCCTACCAAAATTTTCTACCACTAGACCTAAGATGTCTAGGTGAAAACAATAAAGAACTAGATGAATGATACACACTTCCACACTCATTCCTTTCACTCTTGTCATCCCATAGGGCCTCAATAACACTAGGCCTCAATAACACTATCCATTTTCTCATCCATTAACAACATGATCCATGCTCTAATTGTATTGATCACCATGAAGAATTACCACTTGCATATATGACTCTCAAATGGTCCCTTAGACACCAAATGACACAAGGACCAAGCTAGAATATGACTAAATTACAATTTCATAATAAATGAAGTCAACAAATCTATAACATACCCTATGACATTATAAAAATCCCTTATACAGATTATGACTATAGGGGTTGACCCATTTTGGCCTATAGATAAAAATGGTCAACATTCTTAGTGATTTCCTAGGGGTGACATGCTTGCTATGCCATGATCAGTTGCCTAATCCTATCCATTGGTATATGGAGTTGCATGTGCAGTAGGTTTGACACATAAACTACTTTTAACAAGACACCAAATAATAGAAAACAAAGAAGAAGTAACAACAAGACAAGAACCAAGTAAAAACACAATTGTGCTTTAGAGAACTTATGGAACACAACATAACAAGAAAGGAAACACACACCTAACCTAATATTTACAATACTAACCTCTTGAGGTGAACCATTTTATCATACTTCAGCCTATAGACACCTAAAACTGGCCACCAGTAACCTCCAACCAGGCTTTTGACCAATTTCTACCAAAATGCACAATTTGGCCTAAAAACACTAAAACACATTAAAAGAGTTGAAAATATTATATTAAATTTATAATTTTTGGTTAGGGTATAATTAAATTAGGTAATGCAATTTATGAGATAGCTAACTTTGATCGAATCATATCAAGTTAAAATAACATTTTCACACCTGGGTACTCTAGATTGATCTTTTCTACCAAATTTATTTTATAAGACACATGTTTATTATTTTGTGTTGGAAACATCCTAAATGGGATAACAAAACCAATTCATCTAACATTACATCCTAATTCTAATCTCATCAAATTTTGAACCAATAATGAGACATTTTGACCAATTCAATTAATTTATGCACTAAAGGGCCAAAATTTGCACCAAAGTTACTAATCATACTTAAAGCTAATTAATTTAAATCATGATATTAATTAATAATTACATGGAGATTTTTGAATATTTGTTTTTAGAAATGAATATTGAATATTGCATCATCAAATGACATCATTTCTTGGGAAGGCATCCCTAGACCATAAATGCATAAAATATCAGGATTAAGCCACCCCATGCCTCATTAAGACCCTCCATGCCTCTTAAATTCCCCTTTACCCCAAATATTTATGGGGGATGTTTATAAATTTAATTACATAATTGGATTAATTCATGACCACACATCTCAATCTTGAGATGGACGGTCATGGTCGATCCTAAACAATTTTGAAAATATATAAATAGAAGAGCCATAAACATGAATTTTAAGCTTTGATAATGCAAAGTTATAATGCATAAATAATTCCAAAAGCCATTGCAATTAATTTTATAATTCCAAATTATTGATCCAATCCAAATCCAAATCCATCACAAAGGTGCCAAGGAGAAGAGGAGATAGCCAAGCCTCCTTTAATGAAGACTCATTGAGCACAAGCTGAGCAAGCCACTTCAACAAGCTATTTGGAGCGTCCAAATAAGGTGAAGGATTTATTTGTGTTTTCATTATAATTGTGTTTCTCATTTGGTTTTGTTAATATTATCCCCCGTTGAGATAGGATTAGGGTATTGTCTTAGTGTTTCCTTTGTTTGGATTTGATTTCATTCACTAACACCACACTAATCTCCCCCTATTACAATCCTATGGTCACAAATGGCACACCCAATGGGACTAATTTCATAAACAGCCTTAAACAACACACTGAATAATAGAAAACAAAGAAGAAGAAGCACACAAGATAAGAACCAAGTAAAAACACAATTGTTCTTTAGAGAACTTATGGAACACAACATAACAAGAAAAGAAACACACATCTAACCTCATATTTACAAGACTAACCTCTCTAGGTGAAACATTTGATCATACTTCAACCAAGGTCAAAAATGGTTCCCCTATCATCTTTATCACTCCATGAAGGTAGCCTATTATGAAGATCATGCTCATCACTAATTACTTGTATATGTATGTGATCGAGAAGACTATCACCTTTGAGTAGTCTTAGGTCTATAGGTGAATTTTTAGGGACCTTTTTGAATGATATTTTTTTCTCTCTAATATCCTTGGTTGGAGCTACATTCCTTTTGATCATTGCCATATTTGATATACATTCTTCAACTATAGAATAGGAATGATGAAAACTACCTCAACCTTTATTTATTCTTGCATAGGATATATTTGATGCTTGTGGGTGTCAAGTTATTTTTATTTATGATTCAACCCTTCTAGACATGGTTCAACACCAGATGGATCTCCTAACTATCTTCTAGGCACAACAACTTCTATCTTGACTTCACTGGGTCCCTCTAGAACTATAGGATTTTAAATAAAATATTGATGTCCATATTCCTTGACAACATGTCCTTTACTTTCATACATTATAGAACACTTGGGATCCTAATCATTTTTTTTATCAATAGACACATCAAAAAAACATTTCTTGGGAGAAGAAGGAATATTACCAATCTTATCAAAATCTTGACATATGGCCTCAAATATTATCCATAAGTCATCCTCCTCTTATTCATGAGTGTCATAATCCATAGAATCTTCATCAATATCAGGAATGAAAACATCATTCTTCTTACTATGGTGCTCAATTATATTCATCAACCTATGATCATCATACTCATGAATAATATAGTTGGACTCAGTAGCATGAGAATGTTTTAAACTTACATCAGCTCTTTCAAATGGATTATCATGCATGATGTAAGTCCCAAGATTATATTTCTCAAATAATGCATAAGTATCATGCCCATATGCATCTGGACTAGACTCATCCAAAAATAGATTAGAAATTCCCTCAAGCTTATAAGCTCCCTCGTCTACATTAGGCTCATCCTTCTCATGAACAATGCAATTCAAGTTGGAACTTGTTTCAATGTAAGGCTCCATATGAAATATTGCAAGAGGCTAAGTTATAATTATCACCTTGGATCCATACCTTGTCCTAAAATCCAAGAAGGATGAATCAACTGAGAGATAGCCACCTATCTTGGTAGTGAAGTCCCTTGACAGGCAAATTATAAAGTGAGCTGAGAGGTCAACAACAACTATATCTTGAAGGATAAGAAATATAGGAAAATCATACAGAAAAACCTTCAATTTTTTTATCAAACCTATGTTATTAGGAGGTTTACCATCTATATGTATCACTCCTTTTCTATGAGGCTAGCATTTTAAGCCCAACTTATCAGCTACAACTTGGGGCATGACTGAGGTAGAGGTTCCACTATCAACTATGAAATTGTGAACCAATTTGTCACTCAATATGAGAGTGAGGTAAAATGGTGGAGGATTATCAATCCTATTATATGTTTCAACAATAGTGTTAGGATTATTTTCAAGGACAACATGACTACTAATTTGATTTGAAGGTGAAGGACTAGTAGGAATAGTGGACAATTGCTTTTGTAATAATTCTTTTTGGCCAAGCATATGGAGGACATTCCACAAGGATATAGATGATTTGGAACTTTTAAAGGAATCCACTATGTTTAGACCATTATTAATCACCTTTTTTTGTGTCCCTGGAGGTAAATAATTTCTAAAAAAATTAGGAATAGAGACACCTTGAATAGACCTTACCACATTTTGAGTTGTTAGAGGTATAAGAGCTTCTAGAACTGTCACACTTGCAATCATGCCTTGATTCCTTAAAATAAGATTGGATGAGCCTATGGGCATGTTCATACCACCTCCTAGATACTTATATTTATCCCTTATATTATCTACAATAGAGGCTCCTTGATTTAGCACATAAGTGTCTTCAACCAAAAAATTGGTGAAGATCTCTCCTTGAGGTTACCAATCCTTATTAACTTACATCATCACCTCATTTTCATTTGATAAAAGGGGAGTAATGACCCCTTGAACCACAAGATATTTTTATCCATTTTAACTGGAATCCATAAATTATTATTATTTTTAATCTTGTCCTTACACCAAATTGCTATGAACTGGTACCATCTCCTTTGCATTGGTGGTAGAGTTTTGATTGCATGCATTATCAAGAATGTTAGGATTAGGCTGCTATTGGCCTCCCCATCTTCCATACTATTTACCATATTTTTATTGATAGTGGTAAGGATTCTGATATGTACTTTGTCACACATAAGCTTGCCTATTTTGAGCCTCTAAGGCTTAGAACTTTGCTTTCCAATCAACATTATTTTCTTTTTGCCTAGGATCCATCTTAGTTTTGATATAGGCATTAAGAACATGGGATACATCTAGAGTAATAGAAGAATCATGAGATGATGGAGGCATAGACACCCTAGGAGGCAATCTTCCAACTTGGATGAGATTATTCTTAGATTTGATAGCAAAATCATATGCTTCAGAGAGGGTGGAATCTCCCATAGATTGAAGCATGACACCAATTTAGGTCCCAATGGTTTTCAAGTAGGTAGGGAACACAAAACTAGAAGGTGGTCTCATGGGAGGAGCCATTATATGCCAAGTATTCTAAACCTTTCATTAAATTCATGCATTGTCTCTTTATGTCCCCTCTTTATCATGTTGAGTTGATGTATGAGATACACATGGTCACTTTCATTTCCAAATCTAGAAGTCAACAACACTCCAAAATCATCCCATTTTGTGATGCATCTACCTTTTATATTCCTATACCAATCAAGATCCTTCCTTTTAAGAGACATGCCAAGAATTCTAATGAAAATATTATCTCAAAAAATATCATGGAAATTGTAAAAGTTAGAAACATCTTTAATGTGTTCACTAGGTGTGATATAACTCTCACCATTGAATGTTCGCACACCTTTTGTAGCATTAGGAGGGATGACATCATATGCATGAATTTGGATCAAATTATTAGTATTGAAGGTAGGGAAAGCATGAGGCCTAGCCATATATTATTATTCAAGATGGTCAACTCTTTTAGCCTCTTTAACCTCTTCCTCTCTATCTAAATCTACTTATTCTTCAAAGGGTGGATTAGGTTGTAGATACTAAACTGCAAGAGGAATTTCAGGTTGAATGGGTAGGTTAGTAGGATTGGATGTTCTATCAAAGGATGACCTAGTGAGAACCATGAATTATGAGGGCATGTTTATAACAAAACAAATTGACTTGAACCATATTTACCATGAAGGAGTTTCCAAATGCTAAGTGGTACACCAATTTATAGCTGATGTTGTCAAGACTAACATTTACCTTGACAAGTTGTCTTAAAGAAAATGGGTCCCACTAGGCATGCCAGAACTATTGTCACCAAATCTTTTACCCTAGAAAAAGTTATTCAATCTTATTCCATATTTGGGTAACATGGGAACATTTCTAAGTATCTGGGTGTACCTATAATGGAAATGAGCCTCCAAATTTAAGGGCTAGCTCCCTGAATATATCATGAATTGTTTATAACTTAAAATATTGGTTACTTATGGGGGAAAAGAGCTATAAAATGCATACATTAAACCTAATCTAAAGTATTTGATTCACCAAAAATGTATTACACATGACCATCATATTTATACCATGATGAAACAAAGTATACAAACTAGTCTCTAAGCTTTAATGGGTTCTAACATGAGTATTTCAATATAGAAGTGAGATGCAAGAAACCACATAAATAAAATGAACTAGAGGGAAGATTGCACACTCTAAGGATAATTGTACACTTTAAAAAATATTTACACACTAGACTACACTCTATATGACCTGTTAGACTAGGAACTCTTGTTCAAATATGAAAGGATAAGGGAAGGAAGGATAGGGAATTATCACTTCCCATCATCGTACATCACTTGAAAACTTAGATGATTATTAAATGCTCAAAAATAGACTTGTATTAATGTTTAAAGGCAAAATATGACATCAATCCAATAGGGCTTCATCATACATGGTGTGGTATCTTTACAAGGGCCAAAATGGCATCTACTTATAGCATTTGAGAGAGAGAAGTGGGAAATAAGAAGCCCCAAAAGGGAATCAAATTAGTTCAAACATTTCAAATTTAATTGTAATTGCTTCTACAAATATGCTTATCTTATCCTCCTAATTGATCTAAGATACTTTATGTGGTTGCATAGTTACATTGTTCTTTCTTTGATTCTCCCTATGGTTGTAGTGATAGGATCAAGTTATTCTGAGTTGGGTCCTAGAATCAATGTAGTTGGAAACATCAGATCAATAAGTTAGATATTTGTTTGGGCATCGATTCAATTAGAAAACTTTGATAAATTTATTAGATTTTTTCCCTAATGCTAACTACTCTTTACTAACTCATTGAGGTATGAAAGAGAGGAGAGAAGGGAATTTTTCATTAAGGTTATCTTAGAGATGAGATCATTAGAGTCCACATGTATGTCATCATGGAATCCTTTAAATTTCAACTCTTGTCCAATATGGATTATGCTTGATCTTGTCCCCATACACATAGGTTCACTATATCCATTATGTCATTGTAGGAACTAAGTTTTCGTATATGCATAGACCCTTCTTTCAATAAATAGAACATAGTCACAAAATGAACCCTACATGACACAAAAATGTTAAACCAGAGGTAAAAATTAAACTCTAATGGTGGTTCTTTATATCCTTTGTTCCTGACTTCATCACTATG
Source organism: Torreya grandis (assembly GCA_037957365.1). Lineage (NCBI taxonomy): Eukaryota > Viridiplantae > Streptophyta > Pinopsida > Cupressales > Taxaceae > Torreya > Torreya grandis. The sequence continues at coordinate 2,884,866 of JARHVA010000297.1, read as the reverse complement.
GCCTTTTCATGGCATTTGAATGAGCTTTAATGGTGACAGGATGACCTTGAAAAGCCTTATTTTCCATGGTCAAAAATGGCTTCTCAACCTTCATAAAAAATGTTAGGATCACCTTTGTTCTAATTAGCACTCAAAATCTAGCTTGGATCATTGACATATTGACTCATCTTTCTTTATTGATTTTGATCTATACGAATGCCCACGAGTCATTAATCCTCAGCTAGTTGAAAACATTATTGACACATATTGAGCATGTATTTGATTTTGATATTAATTGACCCCTTTGACCTCTGATCATCATTAGATTTGAATGTATGATTGAATTCATTCCATCATATCCACCTAGGACCCATTATTAAAAAACCAATAGCTATTTTATGAGCTCAAAATTTGATGGTTTTTAGGATGTAATTTGACAATCATGTGACTATATTTAACATCCCATAGACCATTAAATTTAAGCTTGTACAGATTTCTAGATAGATTTATTTTGGCATTAGTGTGAACATCTAATTTTATAGGTCCAAATTTGAAGGCCTACACCTTGAATCACAAAATTCATGGAGGCACCACATTTTTAGGAGATGTTCTTGAGACTAAAAGGGATGAACCCATTTGATCCATTGGTCTTAAGAGATTTCTAAGTGTGTCTATAAAATTCTCAAGTTAACTGGTCCATTCATTCTTGCATGATGTCCTGATGATGGTCTAGTTCATTTGGCTAAGTATGGGAAACTTAGCAAAATCTAATTAAGGAGCTAGCTTTGAACATGCATAACTTTTACCACACATTAGTGGATGATCTAAAACTTATCACGTAGAAACTAGAGACAAAGCTAAATAATCCCATGTGATAATTTTCACCTAAAACTACCACAAATATGAGAGATGGCCCTTTAAATATTCCCACTTATTTCTATTGAGATCCTTGCAGATTAGCTAAGTATGGAATATCTTTTGATGCCAGTCTTGGACCTTCATATCTTTTGATGCACTTTGATAGATGACCTAAAACTTGACACATATGTTCTTAGGACTAATGTGAATAAACCCATATTATCAATTCTCCCTGACTCATCCACACATGGTAATTATGATGTCAAAAAATTGCCTACTTGGAATTTCTACCACTATACCCAAGATGTCTAGGTGAACACAATGAAGAATTAGAATAATGTTATACACTTCCACACTCATTATAAGAACTCTTGGCATCCCATAGGCCTCTACAACACTTTATATTTGTTCATTCATTAGCAACCTGATCCATGCTCTAACTATATTGATCACCATGAAGACCTACCACTTGCATATATGACTCTAGAATGGTCCCTTAGACACCAAATGACACAAGGACCAAGCTAGATCGTGACTAAACTAGAATGGCATAAGAAATGACATCAACAAAGCTACAACACACCTCATGACATTATAAAATCCCCTATATAGATTCTAACTATAGGGGGCTGACCGATTTTGGCCTATAGGAAAAAATGGTCAACAATAATTAAAGTATTTGTCCATGGTTATGATCTAATCCACTAACTTTTCCATGTTAAGCCTGCCCTCATACATAGGCATTTCCATCTTTTGCTTTGAGGTCACCCTAAGTACTGATCTTATGAAACTCTCTTCAGATATTCCTTCATCACCTTCCTTTGATTCCTCTCTATTATAAATCTCATCCTCAACATTAGATATATCACCCCTATTTATCTCTCTTCGATGTGCCAACTTTATGGCTTTCAATCTTGCTTGTAGGTTCCTCATTTTAACCACCATAACATCCACTAATTTTAATCTCCTTTGTAATATTATTTCTTCTCCTCATACTATACCTAAAATTATATATTCATTCACAATATATCCTAATCTCTGATACAAAATGATGCAAAGGATAGATGAATTTTCTTATACTTTATCTGTCTTCAAAATTTTCTTCTATGGCAATGAACCATAGTCCACTCACTCATTAAATGACTTGATGGTACTTGAATGATTTTTTGGATATAAAAAACTTTATTAGGCTATTTCTATTCTATTTCATCTCCTAAATTTATTCATAACTATTCTTGAAGCAACAAGTCACTTTGCACACAACTTATGCCTACACATTACATAGTCTACTGGCCTTTTTTGTCTATTTATCAATGTATGGATATATAGGGAAGAATATTTTTAAACCATTAATAATTAGAGATACCATATATCTTTTTTCACCCTTATAGTAATTTTTAAGGCCAAAATCTACTTTTATACCCTCCTCTTAGCTCTTTCTTATCCATTATTAAGCCTAATTAGGCCTTATAAAACCATGTTTGTAAGAACTACCTTGTATTAGTACGAAACTATACTTTACCACTCAAAAAATTTAATAATGTCTTGAGGGACTCTAATTTATATCTAAATACAAAATTTTAGAGAGATTTAGTGGTTAAATCTCTTGGAAACTTGGTTTTAATTTTGAAACCCTAGCTTAGGTTTTACTATCATAGTGAGGACCCGAGGGCATGTAAACTTTTGTCTTGAGATTTAAATCCACTTTGTAACCACTATAATAATTTATTTGAGTCTTAATAAATTATATTAAACCTCTATAAGCCTTAAAAACATAATTTATCACCTCTGTCCAACATCTTAGCATCATTCTTTGTTACTCTGTGTTCTCAGTTCTAGTCTGCAGGCTTTAAGAAGTAAGACTTTTGGATGTAGAGTTCCAATGTGAGTTTAAAAATATGAAAAGAATTTATATAGTTTTAAAAAATTATAATTATAATTCCAAGAATTTTTATTCACCACACTTCCTCTATCCCACATTTTAACCATTTTCTTGATACCTTTGTGTACACTAACATAGCCTATAGGGTTTATGGGCTCTGCCTTAAAGATATTAGGTCTATAAGAGGATTTTAATATTTTTCATATTTTTACACATATATTAATAATCCCATACACTCTTTATAAAAAACACTCTCACATTTTGACACTTATGTCATGTTCATTTCCTATACTCTATTTCTAGATTGAATAGTATGCACAGTTCCAATAGGGGTATATAGTTTCTAATGAAAATTAGTGTGAAAATTAAAAGTTACATTATAATAAAAAACTAAAGAACAAAAAATAGACTTAATAATATATTTTAATTATAAAAATTACATCTTGATATATCTCCCTTCAAAGAGTAGATTAAACATAGTCCTCCATTTTACACACACATAGAAATACAAGATTATAGGCCTCTTTTTCAAACTTATAATTATTTATTCATTCATGTATTCACATTAATATGTCCTATCTTATGAATAAAAAATTTAAAACCAATTTATAAACCAAAAATTTTAAGTCTTATATGAAACATAACTACCTAAACTACTTATTAATGATCATTTGTAAGACATTTGGCACCTTGGCACAAGTTCTAAGGTTGATTGTCCATAAAAGTGACCTATGCCAATGTAAATTAATCCATGGTGTCATTTTTATTGTTTAATAACCATTTTAAACCTTCAATACTCATGTAAAACCTCCTAACACATCTATTCTATGCCTAAATATTCAAAAATTCAAACTAGGCAAAATGGCAAGAAAATTGAATTTTAAATTCTAGACCTACCTTAACATTACTATGCACTTGGAAAACATTCCAAGTTGCCTAATAATACTCCTAAAACCTTTTAACCAACATAAACATTATTATAGACTCCAAAACACTAATCAAATCAAAAAATTCTTGAAAAAGCATCCTGCATCACATACCAACAAATGTTACTTATGTAGAAACCAAAATTGGTACTTATGAATTGTTAAATCTAGATGAACATGAACAAAAAGTAATAACTTTTTTCAAATATACAATATGGTATTTTTTTTATTTTTTTTTTATTGAACATGTTTACAACATGTTAATGGTGTTGGGATCTATTTTATTTCTCCTAATTGCAAGATATTTGACTATGCTTATAAATTATCTTTTGATAATACTAACAATACAACATAATTTGAAACCTTATGTTTATGTCCTGAAAAATAAATAGAACTTAATATTAAAAATTTATAAGTCTAGATAATTTCAATTAATTATTAAACAAGTTATAAAATTTATAAGACAAATAATACTCATCTTCATATATCTACTCAAAAAGATTGGTCACTTCTTATGAATTTTGAAGCTTTAAATATCACTCATATTCTTATAAAATTTAGTTTTCAAGTTGATATTCTTGTTTTTGCTTCAAATCCTTCTTTAAATGAAATTGAAACAACTCTTAAATTCTCTTTTTATAAAATTTTTGAACTTAAGGTACTTAATTTTAATGAAAATTGGTATGTTTTCAATTGATATGAGCATATTGATTATTTCTTATAAGGAAATAATTGTGATCATGATGACTAAGTGATGAATTATGGTGTTTATATATAGCTAATTACTAATAAATTTCTTGTTGGTTTAGTCATCTTATAATTAATGATCGCTCTAAATTATTATCCTAAGATGTCATTTATTGAAGAGTCTTCAATGAATAATTGGTGAGACTATTCCTATTAAACTCAACACTAAGGAATATCTTTAATTAATTTGTTTATAAATTCAATTTAATCTTGAGGAAAAGCTTCTATTTGTTAAATTAGTTAATTAATTCATTGATGTTTTGGCTTGGTCATATAAAGACCTAAAAATTTATGATACCAATATAATTAAGCATGATATACTTATCAAACCTGGCACAAAATTGTTTAGGAAAAAGATTATAAGAATAATACCCTTGTTTGAATAAATCATCAATAAATATCTTGATATAATTTTGGATGGTGTGTCATCTTTCTTATAAAATATTCTGATTGTGTGGCTAACTTAGTTCCTATCAACAAAAACATAAGTGATATTAGACTATGTGTAGACTTTAGGGATCTAAATAAGGTTAGTGTTAAAGATAATTTTACTCCTCCTAGTATTTATTAGATTTTATAGCAAGTGGAAGGATTTAAATTATGTCTTTACTTGACATATTTTTTGGCTATAATCATTTTTTATAAGTCTAGAAGATAGACATAAGACTATGTTTACTACACCTAGGGATACTTTTGCTTTTGACAAAATGTCATTTGGTTTAATGAATGAAAATGCCACTTTACAAATGAATGTGCATGTAGATTTTAATTATCTAATCAACATTATTACTCAAATCTATATATATGACCTCATCATGCATTTTAAAATGAGAAGGAAGTATATTGAACATCTTCATGAATATTCACAAGATACAAAAACTATGGAATTTATCTAAATAATTTTTCGAGTATTTGAAGGTAAGATTTTAGTCTTATTATCTCAAAAAAATGGAATTTTAATTGATCCTAAATGTATTAAAGTAATTAAGAATGTACCACCTCTTATAGACCAATTTGGTCTTAGATATTTCATTGGTAAAATTAAATTCATATGAAAATCAATTTATAAGTTTTTTGATAAATCTAATTATTTACATATTATTTTAAACAAAAATCACCCACCCTTATAATATTGCATATTCACACTTAAGTTGTTTGATTGATATATAGTGATCTCAATGGCAATGACAAAGCTCATCCTTACACTGAATTAGGGGCATAATACCTTCTAATCTCCCTCTTCAATTATTCAAGGTTCAGGTCTGATCTTCTTCTAGCTCTAATGTTTCATAAGGAAGCATATTTACCAAGTAAAATCATCAAGAAGTAACATGGTTACATCGACACATAGGTGTACTCCTTCTTTGCTCTCTTTTTTTTCAAGCATTTAAATTATATAAGATTTTAGATTATATGCATTGTTTTACATTGTAACATGAACTTAGTTCTATTTTATACACTAGAAAAGCACTCAAAGTGGGATCAAATAAAGGTAATTTTTGTTGTACACACCAAAATATGTATTTATTTATTTTAAACTAGTAATTTCATTCTTATGCATTACTAGATTAAAAGGTGGGAATTGTAGATACTAAAATAAATATTTATAACATATTAGTAGTGTACATTTGACAAATATCAATCATTACTCTACAATTTAATTACAAACCTCCATGTTACTGAAAGCTTCACATTCACCATCTCACTATGCCTAAAGGTTTATCCCTTAGTCATATCCATATCACTCTGATTATGTAAGTTTATTGCACTAAAAAAATAGTGTAAAAGATGATAAACATCATGCACTATCAATGTCATATCCATATATATTTTCTATCCCTCTAGACATTACCAGCCATAAAGGGACACTACCACTAGCAATTTTGTCCAAATCTTTAACTAGTGTCCAATTGTCTAAAGTCATCCAAATTTTAAATGTTTTTACACATATGGGTCATCATATTTTTTTAATTAAAATCTAATATGACATATTTTCAAAAGGTTTGGTATAAATATAATTCTATGCCTTCTCATTAATAATCTAGTAAATACCCAAAAAAAACCTACCAAATTTCATTCAATCAATTGTATAACAAAGTTATTTTTTTCCTATTCATCTCAATTTATTTATTAATCATAAGAGTAGTCATAAAATAGGAGTAGTCATATTAGAATCCCATGAGTGATAATTATCAAATCACAAGCTAGATCACTACATGTATCTTCATATACTATACATCACCCTTATGCACACACATTCCCACACATAGGGGGGAGCTATATAAGTCTAAGAATCTCATTGGAGTATTGGCTATGTAGACAATGCTCACCGATAGAGGGTTCATTGAGGTTAGATCAATACTATGAGCCCACTAACCCAATTTTAGCAAAATCATTCTATGGGTGAAGAAGGGTGAAAATATAATGTTTGATAAATTAGAAAAAAAAAATCTATATCACAAATATGAATATATCATTAAAAAGGAAACTAAAACCCCATAAAAAATTAAATGGTCACATCAATATCTATTAATTATTCCATACTAGACACCTGCATCATAGTTATAAACTAGCATTGTCAATAGTGTTAAGATCTAAAGGTAATGTTTAAAGCTACATAAGTATTTTTAGAATCTAACAACTGATCTAAAAAAGTGATCATGTATACTTTTCACCTATTTTTAGTCTAGATCTGCTTATGCATAGTAAACCCATCTAAGTATCATTTCTCTTTGACATTGTAATAAATTAAACATCTTTCAAATTTTTAATTTATATATTTATCATATCCCAGTATTATAATTTACAATATTCATTTATCTAAGTTTTTAATTAATTCCCCTATTATAGATTAGTTTATTACCCTATGTGTTTGAGTTATTTATATATTTTTAACCCTATCCTCCATGCTAATTAAATTTAAGGTTTAAAATGACATCCTTATAGCCTACCATGATTAACTAGGATGACAGTATTGTAGACACTTCATTTTAACCACTTTTATGTTTAAATTGTAATCAAGAGTGATTTTCCATAATCACATGAAAATTTGATCAAGAAATAAATTATTTAACCCAATTTACAAGTACAATTATCATTTTAATCTAAAATCATAATGACACATCTCTAATTGTGGCACTAGATTAGATCTCAATATTTATTTGATTTAATACATCTCGAATCAAACTAACCCTTTGCAAATGTTATTACAAGATAATTAAATGAATATTTAATTGAAAAAATAACTTTTCAAGTGTACCATTATTATAATTTTGAATTAATCACCTTGATTATTTAGCCTAATCATTCTTTTAATGGAAAATTCCATGAATTTGAAATCATCCATTTTCCTAAAATCAAAAGTGTTTTATTGTCTCATGTTAGTGACATCACTCAAAGAATTCAATGGGAAAGAGGAGTGCAAGAAATATCTTACATCCTTCTTACACATTCTTCCTCTTACACCTATATTACACACTCCAAGAGCACCAATGACTACACATTCCTTTGAAATATATTCCACACTCCAAAAATGTCTTAAATGGCATGTCTTACACACTCTATGGATGTAATTATGACTTTGAGGGTTTAACCTCCAACATTGATCTTTATCCCAAATCAATGGTCCACATTCATACCAAAATTATATAAATTTAATCATTCACCTCCATTATTGAAAATTTCTCTTCAAGTAAAATTACCATGCTAAATTCACACTAGAGCTTCAACATTATCATGTCAATCCAAGTCATAACCTTAAGTGGAAAAGGAGAGATGTTGCCCATGTGGAATCAACATTATTAAATGCTATTAGTTCATAAATTGAACTAAATCCTCTTTTCATTCTAGTTTTCAAGTAAATATCCAATGAATAAATAAACTTAGTTTCATCTTTTTTTAGTATTTGTTGTTGTTTACCATAGCTCACCCTAGATAATGGGCTTAGAATTCTAGTTTCTTTGAATTTTTTTAATGTGTATTCACTATTAATAGAAACTAAAATCTTCTCTATATTCCTAATCTACATAATGACACAATCGGTCACCCCCTTTCCACACTCTCACTATTTTACAAGTAATTTAATTAATATTCTCATTATTTTATGGGCAACCTAAGTCTGTTCTAGCCATTTTATGATCCCCCTTTGTTACTTTCTACTTGCCAAATTATTCTTGTAAATACCTTGTGCCAAAAAAATTGAAAATCCTAAATTTTTTAAAATCTCAAAAATAACCTAAAAATCAAGAAAAATAAGAGGGCTTAAAATATCCATGAAAAATATAAAACCATAAAATATTTACTTATTTTATCATCATGTACACTAGTGACCTTTGGATTTATTCTAGATATTACAATTTACCATATTTACTAGGTGGGAACCCCTTATCTAACATTGATCATTTATAATCATCATTACCATTACTTCATTACACTTCCATTTTTGGGAAAACTACATCGACCTGGTGTCCACACAGACTATGTAGGTAGTGCTTAGATGCATGAGACATCTTGGGTCAGCTTGGCCACTCTTAAGGCCATTCCTTTTATCTACTTTATTCAATTATTTCACCTCTTTGTGGGTATACCTTTCATATTTTTCCTCTACACATCAATGTCTTACTTTTCATCATTTTGATTTTTTTCCAAATCCCTTAGAGAACTATGTTTGGCCTAAAGTCCATCAAACTATGTAGGTAGTGTCCACTTGCATGGGGCATTTGGACACAACTTGTCCACCCCTTATTTATTATTATATTCCCCCTTCGATCTAAGTTACCATCTTGACCTAATAGTTTTCCTTTAGAACTTAGGGGTAGAATTTCAAAGAGTAAATCCTTGTTGCCACACACACACACAAATGTTTCAATATGTACTTATTTGTTTATTTTTAATTATATGTTTGTCTATTTGTTTGATTGTATGTGTGTGTGTGTATATATATATATATATATATATATATATATATATATATATATATATATCATTTTTAGGTTAAAATTACAATAATATGTCTCACTAGCTAGCCAAAATAATAGTAAAAATAAAAAATAAAAAATAAATCCTAAAAAATACTTAATAATTTTTTAGAAAATTTAGAAAAATATATATGCTCTACATATTTGTATATATAGTCTAAAACATATTTTTTGATTAATTTTAATGACCCAAACTCAATATATTTTGAGGAGAAGATGAAAGTGTATGTGGCCTCTTTGTGCCAAAATGTGGGATGGACTATTATGCTTTGACCCATCGGTGCATTTATTTAATTTGATTTTACTCAGTTACCTTTTATTTCATTTATAATTGTGATTCATAATTTCAAATGTAAAAGCAAAAATCAAGTGTTAGAAGTTTAAAATCCAATGTTGTAGCAATGAATCTCCTTGTCTACTATTATTTAAAAAAATAACTACATCCTATGACTAATATATATGTTACTCATGATACACGTCAACCAATGATCATATACAAAAATTCACAAACCTTTCCCAAAAATGATCAACTAAATCAATATTGAATGAAAAACCAAATCATATAACATTTTTAGTGCCAGAAGTAACTCCAAGTCATCTCTAAAAACATCACAATAACATAATCATGGAAATAAATCATACATACCATATCCATATAAATTAATTAATCATATTTTATTCAACATCATGAGGCCATAATACCAATTCAATCAAAAAAGAGCATCACATATATACGCATAAGTGTTTGTGTCCATCAATGGGATCAAAAATATACAAGGGTATGTTATATATATCATTAGACCATAATGTCATATACATCACAAGTATATACAAGTCATAATACAAAGTACAAAAATATGTATCTATTAGATCTAACTCTATGAGTCCCCATTCCCTATTTGCAGTCCTAGCCCTAGTAGTGGAGTGGTGTTGGGTAATGCACTAAATACCTAAAAAAAAATTATAGTGTGTCCCAGATATCGGTTTACTATACATAGAAGTTGTTATATGTTCCTCATATGACTCAAAATTAGGTATCTACCTCTACACTAGTATAGCTTCCCCATAAGCATGATTATTATATGATGTCTTCTCCTTAGCCTAAAGACTCTCAAGGATAACCTATGAAAAATTAGGCTATGTTCTCACATGTTGTGTTGTACCCACTCATGTCAAAGCCTCTAAATGTCTACCATATCCCTATATCTCTCATCCTAAAGTTTTTCTTGTACCTATGTCATGTAGGCCACTTCTACCTTTAGGGAGGTAATCTATAATTGAAGGGCCCCAATACATAATTAAAGGGTCATAATCTAAGTATTCATGTAAGTCACCAACTACTATACATGGGCCAACTTAGCATACAATCCATCTACCTCTACCACCCATGTCATAATATCCTCTAATAACATCTTAGTTATACATATGTCTCTACCCATTATACATAAAAGGCTATCCTCACCTAGGTTTAGCCTCCTTGTCTTTACTAGTCCTAGGTTGGGATCATTGTCACCCTCAATTTCTATATCACCACCCTTAATTTTGATGTCCCTACCTTCTATATCATTATCCCCAACTTCATCCCCTAAATATATATCTACAATTATCTAAACTTGATCAAGTATGTATTGTATACTCTAAGCTATAGCCCTAGCTATCACTTGTAGTAGGGCATCATGGGGCACTATTAATCTCTCAAGTGTAAACTAGGCCCACCATGTTATATAGGTTGTTATCACACCTACATCTACAATACCCCATACATAGGCCCAAATACCCTATGGAATTAGTTCATAAATTTCTATGTTTTGAGTTATAAGTGGCCCCCATATACTAATCTCCCTAGTCACATGAGTAAAGAATCTAGGTGACTTATCCATGTCCTATTATATACTAGACTACCATTTTACTTGCTCAAATCTATACTCCATAATAATATGATTTTGTCTACCAATAAAGAAATACCTGGTAGTTATAAAGGTCACGTACTAACCATCAATCACCCACTAAATTTATAATGGGAGGTATGGGCACCAATAAAAGCATTCATCCACCATGTCATCTATTACCCCGTGATATAAATAAATGTCTCCCCTATATCCTTGACAACTTGCACCTTTATGATCCCATTCAAAGGCCATGGGATCCTCTAGGACTCATACCCACCTCTCCCACACTGTTCACTCTATCACTATGTGTTTGCATACCCAAATTTAGAGCAATGTAAAGGTGTTAATACCCTGAACACCTTTATAGGATACCATGTGTATATGTTGATATATTTTGGCTAGTACAGTTTGCCCCCAAGTAAAAATTAGTGTCATCTAGCATATACCTAGAAACTCCCCCAAGCCCATGTGAAATAAATAGCCACTCTTTTAAGGGAGTAATATGCCACTAATAATGGCCATAATCACTATAACCTCCTAGTCAATGTTCACTAGTGGAGAAGGCTACTTAGATAGTAGGTCATCTAATTGAATGTCGATATATGTCTCAATAAGATTAATATCTACAACTTCACTCTCTATGGGGATGTCAAAACCACTGAAATTTTCATATAATAATGCCTATCACCCTTTAAACCATTCTAGTATAAGGGTTGACCTCTAGTTAGTAATATCATAAAGTGCCACACATCCTCTAGAATAATATTGGCCTCTCCAATTGGTAGGTGAAAGTTTGTAGTCTTTGAGTGTCTCCCCTTAGCTAGGGAACTTATTTATGTTATATCTACCTTAATCATAGATTGGTACACAAAATATAACAAACCCACAACCTCTATGAAGGCACACATCTCCTTGATCTAGATCTATCTAGATGACATGCAATGCAAATACTACTCCTGCATAATCAAGATCGTAAGATGTTCTTTCAAGCACAACTAAAATAAAACAAATCATTAAAACCATCATCCAAACACTCTAATCAAGCTATTTGCTTATGCAAGATAAATATAAACTACTTCTAAACATGCCAATCACACCATTCTAATTAGACCATTTGACCAATTATCTTACAAATGGACCTATTCTTCTTTCTACTGGATTAATTTACCCTTTTTGCATTTTTTGTCATTCTCTTAGTGATTTTTCCATTTCCTTCGATGATTTTGATTCTAAGCATTTTTTTTGGTGATTCCATCGTTTCCTTTGACAAATTTTGATTTTCAACATTTTCATCATTTTTTTGGTGATTTTCTTAATTTATTTAATGATCTGGATTTTGAATGATTTCTCTGATTTCCTCACATTTATGTTAATTTGTTCACATTTTCATTGATTAGGTGATCCCTAACATCTTAGTCATTTTTTCTAATTATATTCTTAGTTTCATTATTGCATGTTTCCCATAATTAAGTGATTTCCAATACTTTGACATTTTTGTCTTTTTCTTCAAAATTGGTGCTTTTTCGACAATTTCACAACTTTATCAATGTTTTCACCAATTTCATAGGTGAAACCATTGATTTATAATTTTCACAAAATTGATAGAATTACTAATCTCTACCTCATCCCTATCCATAAATGTTATTAAATAAAAAAATTATAAGGGATGAACCTACGTACCAGCTATCCATTAATGTGTGTCATTTATCTCTTCATTTAATAAACTATTTTGTTGATGTCATTCAAACTAGGGGTGGCATCCAAAGTTGTCTACAACAAAGATTATGGTTTTAGGTCTTACAAAGATGGTTTGAGGGGTTTATTGGCCTTCTAAATGTTTAATATAATTTATTATATAAAGGATTTGATTATGTAGTAAATAAACACACTTTGTAAAATTTAAACACTCTAAAATATAAATTATTTAAATAAACACATTGAAAGTAAATAACTTGCTAAAAATAAACACACTTGCTGAAAGCAAATAATTGACTAAAAGTAAACACACTTGTTGAAAGTAAACAATCTACTGAAAGTAAACACACTAATTTGCAATCCTGAATTTTCTCTTAGGACTAAAAGATAATTTCTTATAGGTCATGAAAATGAAATATATTTATAATTACTAAAAATTATAAAAACACATAAAATCCCATACAAAAATATGTTCCTAATTCTTGAGGAGAGTGGGCCCTTATTCACCTTGGGAGTAGGAATGAAATGAAAACTTGGTAATTAAAAACTAGAGATATCTTCATTTATTGATCAAAATAGATTACATGAATATAACTACAACTTGTATTACTATGCTAGAATATCAAATAAACAATAAAATAATTATCTCTCTTCTATCAATTATTTAAGACATAGACATATACCTATAAATAGTTTTATAACTAAAGATCCCTATATCTTAGTGCTAATATTTTATTATCAAGACAAATCTCTTAATTATAATGGGTCTTCAAAATAAGTGATTAACGATTGGAAATAGGAAGATCCATCCATTATAAAATCCACTGAATATATACTAAGAATAACTTCCTAGATTTATTAGATTGACTTGTCCTATAAAAGACTATTTGACATATTGATAATGGTTGATCTATAGAAACTCTATTTATATATTTAGTATTTATAGTAATATTATAAATAGTAAGTGACCAAAATAATCTTCAAGTATGCTGACAAAGATGAAAAGTATAAATCTTCAATTCTACAATCTTAAGAGATGTACTAGAATATTTTAGAGCAATTCTAGTAGAATCCATAGCAACTCTGGTAAAGTCTAGATTTGTATATGTGTAAACTTGGTAGAATCCCTAGTAACATGCTTCAAGGATACTAAATGCTGAGGAAGTTTGTATCAAGGCTACTAAGCTGATAAGGATGATAAAATTCTTTGGTGAAGAGTGAAATACAATCTTGAATGAGTCCATAACTATAGATTGGGTGAGTCTATAGCTATTAGATGAGTCTATAGTAGCAAATTGTGTGAGTCCATAATTACTGAATAAGTTTGTAGCTAAATTTGGAGAAGATGTGGATGAGCCAGAAGTATGGCAAATGAGTTCATATCTTGTTAGATGTCAATATCCTTTATATAGGTCACCTTATAATATCATCAAAAAGGTATTTATTATTTATATACTATTGTATTATCTATATATACAAAAAATTGGGAGACTAAACATGCAAAGAGTTAAAATTAAATGATAGAATTAGTAACTTAGAATTCAGTTGCATTAAATAAGATAAAACATATATTTACTACATTAAGATTAAATGAAAGCCTAATATCCTTGCAACATTCAGTCTAAAGGAGAGGTAATGGAGGGAAAATGAAGAAAACTTATAGTAATAATAAGTCATATTTTGGACTCATCATTTCCCCCTTGCTTTACCTTTTGTAAGTCCATCTTGTAAACTTGGTTGTTGTTTGCCCCATCATAGCTCTGAATTCTATCTTATAAATTTTGGCTGAGGTCATATATATTGAATTAATCATCCCAATGATCATATAGAGGACTATGAAAACATGATATGTTTACACCATTTATTTCCAAATATGAAATTGGTCATATTTTTAGGAATCCATCTCTGCTATAGTGGAATAGGAGTAAAAATAAGTGGTAGCCTAAATATCATGCCTACCCAAATTTGTTCTCCTCTTGAATTAATGACATCAAAAATCATGTCATTTATGTCTTGACCTATTCATAGGCTCCATCTCAAATTGGTTGGAGACATAACCTCCCTTCTCTCCAATGGAATTGTCAGTGTGTCCCAACACCCAACACTAGTTGTAAATACAACATCAAAATTCTATCTTGTATATAAATTAAAAGAGACTACTATTATACAAAGCCTAAAAATATTAATCTATGATATTTTAATTTAATAAATAAACAGATCTAAAGTTAATCAACAAATTATTTACATTGGAAAAAGTAGGTCTAATGTATAGCCATGTGGTTTTGGATTTTGCTACATACTCCTCATGTCAAAATTTTCAAGCTATCTAATTTTTATAAGTGGAGAGAAGAGCTCTCAGTTGGACTTATCACATATATAAATTGACCATAACCTCATTATAATCTCCTAATAGTAGATTACATAAGTAAAATTCACATAATAAATCTTGTTTCTCTAGAGTGGATTCCTATAAAATATTCAAAAACATACGAGGATATTCAATGTTATAAGTTATATCACATGATATTCTCAATAGATACCACCTATAGAACTGTTCATGTAAGTATAGGTTGTAACATGGAGAATGAGCTCTACAGGTTAGAAGGTATTCCCCTTTCTAATAAACAACTTGTAGATTACCTTCAATTTTCTAGATATATTTTTTTTCTTTCTCTAGATATTCATTTATTGTCTATTTTTCATTTTCTAAGGATTTATTTTGTTTCTTGAGCTCCCTAAACTCAAAAAATACTTGATTTCATCTATCTAGATAGTCATAATCAAAAATAATAGTTTCATAGGCTTAGTCAACTGAAGGTTTACAAGAAGATTAAGCTTACATAAAAAGTTGTTGTTGAAGCATCAAGGTTTGTTGTTGACAATTTTGGAGTTGATACTTTAACATGTTTTATTCTTCTAATTCAGTGATATATATATCTAGGAATATACCATTTCTTCATCATATTGAGAAACTTTTTGTTCAAGTAGTTTGATTTTATTTATATGATTTAAAACCTTATTCTTAAAACTATCTAATCCTTAAGTTAAATAAGAATTGATGATATCCTTACATTGTAGTTGAGCCAAAATATTAGCAATATCAATAGATTTTTTTCTAATGATGACATTATCTTTAAATAGTATAAGATTGAATTGTAATTTTGGATCTTCAGTAGAGATGGATGAATTTTCTTCTTCAAAGACCATAATAATCTTTCCTTTAACTAGTAATGGTCTTGTATCAAGATCTGAAGAGGATAGAGATGATTTTTATTCTTGTATTGGAATTTCTTTTGTGGGTATATTTCTTTCCTCAAAAACATCCTTAATAGGAGCTAAATTTACTAAATTAGGAATTTTTGTTGTGGTGAGTTCTTCTTGAATTGATGATGTATCCTCTATTATTGGTGAAGAAAATAGTGGTGATTGTTGAAGACTATCGAGGGTTACATTTGGTTCTATCTTTTCATCATCATATGCTATGATTAATTTTATTCATCTTCTTTTAGTCTACATAAGATAACTGGGCTCCTTCAAAGAGATATCCTCAACTGCTTATGAAGCACCAATTATTTTAGGTACCTATGTTATGCCTAATAAATGAATATATTTAGATTTAGGGTTTAATTGAAACCATGAAATACTAGGTCTTAATTTCATTTTTTTAAATCTACTGAGAACTCTATTCAATCACATGTGTTGTTTATGATCTAGTCTATCTTCTTTCACTAGGTGAAACCTTGACCCTAGAAGATGAAGCTTCTTCTATTGCCTAGGGTTTTGGTTTTTTTATAAAATATTTTAGAAGAGATGATAAAGGTTAAGTGTTTTTGGATTTATAAAAGTTTTTATAGGATAATTTACTTTGTTAAAGGAAATGATGTTGAATAATCAAATGGATAAGGTCGTGATGATAATTTGGAGCTGACATGTTGGTGGCCAAAACTTGAATAACTCGATGAAGGTATAGTGGTAGGTTAAATTTATTTAATATATTTTAATCCATACTTGAGGTATAGAATTATCATCATAGCTTCAAACCTAAAAAAAATAAACTAACCTTCACACATAAAATATTTCATAACCCAAAAGGAAATATATTTTCAAGGTTCAAGTAGGATTTCCCTACTGATCCCTTTTGCATTTCCTTGATGATTATGTATGCATGATATAGATAGTTGTTCATTACCATTAAACTATGTAATTAACTCTAAAAAAGGGATTCTCCCAAGTATTATCTTACCATCCTCAATAATCTTGGAAATTTTGTTGATGATTCTACTAGAGATTAGAATATTGACGCCTTTGATTATGGTGGAGTCTTTTTATAGGTTTGAAATAAACTCATTCACCAATGTTTTTTCATGCCCCTCAAATTTTTGAATAAATAAAAGCCATCCAACTTCCTTAAAAATTGCTATGAAATGTCATCTTTCATTAGCCTGACTATGGACTTAGATTTGAATATTTTCTTCTATCCCATGACAACTTTGTTGATTTTTATAGAAATAGGAGGTAGTTTAGCAAGTTTAAATAGTAGTGATAATGTAAAAATAACTCGTAATGAAGATGAAAAGAATCAATCAAATGGTTATTAATATTTTCTTTTCATCTACTAATGCAATATAGATCAATCATGATATGACATAGAAGTTTTAAATGAAACTATCTTTGGAAAAGATTCAATATGTTGTCACACTTATTAGACATGTGCATAATTTACCACATCATCATTAATTTAAGTACTATGGATTGGATTGGTAGGTGTTTTATACATGTGAATTAAGTTGGCATGACATTATTTTTTACTTGTGTGTCTTTCTAATTATTACTTTGTCATGTCATCAAATGCCACTATTATGACTATTATTTTGATTGTTTAAAAGACATATCTAGCTAAAATTACTTCAAACTTCCTACTCAAATTGAACATGCACGAACCAAAAAGGACTTATACTAACCTACTATAGACAAATAAAATATTCTACTTACCTAATCATACTTATAGTCCTTATTATTTTCTTGCCACCTGATTCTAAATAGAAAATAAATGCATGAGTTGGTCTTTACAAACGTATACAAATAAATACATTAGTTAGTTTATTATTTGAAACAAACCAATCACTTTTTGCTATTTTCTAGTTTTTATGTTTTTTCTTTTTCCCTTGACTATCCATTTTTATCTTTCAATTCAAGGCTCTTTATTCAAATCACGACTAGATAACAAGTTGGTTTTCTGATCAATGTTGTCAATAGCATCATGAGAAGGATTTTCACTATTGAATTTGTTTTTTTTTCATAATTTCTATTTTTTTATTTTTTTTAAATTTTTAGAAGAAAACCAAGGATTGGTCACCTTCTATTTTTTATAATATACCATCATGGATTTTTTATCATGGAAGAACTAGGTTATTCCATGAAAACAACTTCATTCTTGATGATTTGAACAAATTACTCCTTGTTGACTAGTTTCTGATATAATTTGAGTCTATGTCCATCGAACATCAAGGTATTTTGATTCCCATCTATTGGTAGTAATTTTACTAATCCATTCTAAAATATGTTTTCTATTTGATATGGTCCTATCCATCTTGTTATCAAATTTCCTTTAAATTATTGAAACTTGGATTCAAACAAGAGTGCCCAATCTCTTTGAAATATTATTTATTTTATGTGGGAATCATGCCATATTTTCATTTGATGTTGAATCATTTCTTTTTTTTATAAAAATTATGTCCTTGTCTCATCAATTTCATTTAATTAGATAATTCTATCTTGTTTTGCCTTATCCAAATCAATGCCCACTTCCATTACTACTTTCAAAGTTTGTAATTTAAATTCAATATAAAGTAAAGGTTTATTACAATACACTAGCTCATAAGGTGAAAAAATAGTGGTTATTTTTCAAGTAGTGTTGTAGGCCCATACTAATTCTAGTATTTTGGCTTCCCAATCTTTTTTTTCCTATTGACTATCTTTGTTAGAATGTTCTCTAGCTCTTTGTTGGTTACTTCTATTTGGACATTGCATTATGGATGGTAGGGGGAGGATTTCATACAATTGAATTGGTAGACTTCCATGAAATGTTTGATCATATTGGAAATAAATTATGGTCCTTGATTTGAGACTATCTCCCTAGGTGTACAAAACTATTGCATGATCTTAAAATATAAAAAATATGCTACTAATACTTCTACAACAAAACACAAGGTTTGGACTTCGGCCAACTTAGTGACATAATATGTACATAACAAGAGGTATTCTTTTATTTGGGATGGAGTATCTACAAGACTAACAAATTATATTCCCCATTTCTCAAATGGTTTTAATACTACTTGTGGATAAGAAACATCTTAGTTGATAGCGTAGGCTATCGCATCCTTTGACATAGATGACATTGTCTGATATACTTCTTTAACCATAAAGGGAAGGCCAATAATATCTTTCTCTTAGGATTTTATGCTTAGCTCTTTTTTTTTAATAATGACCTCCTCGTATTTCATCATGATAATCTCTAATGATGTCACAGGCTTTGTTATCTGCTACACACTTATGAAACACATGATCAAGTCCATACTTAAATAACATGTCATAAATCTATTTAAAAGAAGAGCTTTCTTTGATTAAACATTTCTTTTTTTCATGATTAAAATGAGAAGGAAACTTTTATGAGGCTAAATTATTAGCTATATAAGTAAACCATGGTGATTTTTCTATAATAACAAACAATTGTTCATCTAAAAAGTTATCTTCAACTAGCTCTTCATCACCTACAATGTTTAATCTAGATAAAAAGTCTACAACCACATTAAACTTTCCTAGTTTATCAATAATAGTTATATCAAATTCCTAAAAAAGTAATAACCATCTTATGACCCTTCCTCCTACTATAGGTTTATTCATGGGATACCTTATGGCTGAATGATATGTGTATATGATGACCTTATAACCTATAATATAGTGTTTGAATATTTTGATGGTATAAACTACATCAAGGAATTTTTTTTGTGGTTATATAATTTCTTTTAGTTGGTGTGAGATTTTTACTGATGTAATAAATGATATACATATGATTATCCTAATATTTTTGTTTCAAAAATGCCCACATTTTTTAGTTAGAGGCATCAGTGTAAATGTGAATGGGTTTTTCCCAATTATGTCCTCTCAACAGTAGTGCAAATTTTAATTTTTATTTAATAGTTTCAAAATATTTTTGGTGGTCGTTACTCCACACAGATTCACTTTCTTTTGCTAGAAAAGTAAACGTAGGAGCAATAATTTTGCTTAAGTCTTATATAAAATGTTTGTAAAAACTACCATGACCTAAGAAGCTCTTGATATCAATTTGATTCAATAGGGCAGGTAAGTTGGATATTATTTCAATTTTCTTAGGATCCACTTGTATTCCTTTGGTAAGATGTAGTGTCCTATTACTATGCCTTGATCCATCATCATCAGGGATTTCTCATGACATAGTGATAGTTGGTGTTCTTCACATCTAGTTAAGACCTTGTCAAGATTGTGTAAGGCTTCATCAAATGTATCTCCATGAGTAGTTAATTCATCCATGTAAACTTCCACATAGTCATTAGTCAAATCAAAAAATATGGCTAAAACTTCTCATTGAAAACTAGTTGGAGTGTTACAAAGCCAAATGGTAAGACTCTGTAAGCAAA
This sequence comes from Torreya grandis, assembly GCA_037957365.1. Taxonomy (NCBI): domain Eukaryota; kingdom Viridiplantae; phylum Streptophyta; class Pinopsida; order Cupressales; family Taxaceae; genus Torreya; species Torreya grandis. The sequence goes on along the minus strand of JARHVA010000297.1, from coordinate 2,864,238 downwards.
TGTACTAAATGGGTAAGTGAAAGTGGTATTATCTTAATCCTCAACTTTCATTGTTATCTAATTATATCCACTAAATCCATCTAGAAAATAAAATTATTTTTTCTTGCCAGATTATCAAGTACTTGATCAATAAAAAGAAGAGGGAAATAATACCTCATAGTGGCTTTGTTTATTTTTTAGTAGTTTACACACACTCTCCATTTACTATTTTTTTGGTACAATTACTAGTGTAGAAACCCATTGGATATTTGAGATGGGATAAATGAATCCACATCCAATAATTTGTTAATCTTAGTCTTTATTATATCCCTTAATACTAGATTTATCTATCTTTATGGTTGTCTAACTAGTTCATCCTAACTTGTATACATGTGATGGGTAAAAACACTTAGATTAATTCATGTCACATTTGTGTAATCCCAAGAAAAAGGTTTAGTGTGTTTTTCTAAGACATCAAAAACTTTCATTTCTTGATCATGGGTGAACCAGCTATTTATATTCAATGTTTTTCCTAGTAATACTATAACTTGTTTAGTGTTAGGATGTGAAGACTCTACTTATTTGAATTCACTCATTAAATATTTAAGAGGACATGGATGGGGTAATAATAGATAAATTATAGTTACATTTTTTACAAATTTGTCTCCTAAATGAATGATTTGGCTAATAGATAATGAAATTTAGTCATAAAATTAGTTAGTTTATCTTCTACCCAATTCTAAATGTTTTTTTTTACAATGGTCTATGGTCATATGTTGAATAGTCAAGAAATGAATTATGCCCAAATAATGAGTCCATAGTAACCAATCTAGTTGAGTCTATAACAAAGGGATTGATAGAGTTCATATCCAATAATTTGGAAGAGTTCAGAGCTGATAAACTATTAGAGTTTATATTTAGGCTCATAAGGCCAATGGCTTCTTCTAGATCTTGTGCTAACTCATTAGTTAATTATTCCATATGTCCTTGTACTATTTTCATGGTTAGGTATGAAAGACTATTCCTATTTTTTTGGTTCATCCACCCAAAGTGTTTCAATGTAATCTAATGAGGGCTTTGCAAGGGGGTATAGAGATTCATTTTGATTTTAGACCATTTGAAATAGTCATATCCCCTAACCTATAATCAATTAATGTTAATACAATATCCAACCAAGGTCTTCCTAAAATGAAGGGGTGCCATAAATTTTTGGTTTTGGATTGCAGCACCATAAAATCTACTAGATAATCTCATGATTAAATTATTACAACCACACCTTCTATAGTAACTTCTAGTTTAGCAATTGACTAATCAACCATTTAGATAATGGTGGAGGTAGGTTGCATCCCCATAAGAGATAATGTATATAAAGTAGCAGTCATCATTGTATTTATTTTTATACCCAAGTCTACCAGAACATTAGGTATTTTTTCTTACCTATGGTTACTTTTATAACTACACTACTTAGGTCTACATATTTGAGTAGAAGTAGTTTTCTTGCTAAAAGATTAGCTAGTTTACCATCCACATGTATGGTCTTTGGGTATTGTTTCTTTTTTCCAAGTGTCTTAACAAATGGGTTTTTAATGACTCTATTTAATTCTATAATATCCTTGATGGCTTGTAATAAGGGTACTTGATATTAAATTTGATCAATTCTTAAATCAAATCAGATTCTTTCTCAGTTTCAATTTCATTCAATCTATCCGAAAACAAAATTGGTGGAGAAATAGTAGTATGTTCCTCTATCTTCTATGGTGTTTTATCTAATTCCTCTTTTTTTAAATTTTATATTGATGTGGATTTGTTTTTAATTTTTCATTAGGTAATTCTGAGATGGTGATAAGATATAATTGAATTACTCTACCTAATCTAAGTTGAATGTTTAGAAATTTAATAGCTCCTACATTCATAGTTTCTCCTTGTTCATTTACATAGATAGGGGATGATGGTTTATTCTTGGGGTTAGCAACTGATTGAGTAGGAAATTGGGGATAATTTAACTTATTCTTTAGGTTGAGTAGTAGGAGGTGCCATCAAAACTTGTTGTAGTGAGAACCTTCTTTGGGGCTTAAATTATGGATTAATGTTCCACTATGTATTTCCCCATTATTGTGACTATGGTTGAGGAATCCATGGTTTTTGAGGCATTATCAAAGGTTGAGATATCATCCATTATTAATTATCCTATTATGGGTGTACTTGTCCCCACATAGGTTGAGGTGCCTAAGTAATCCAATGTGTCATCCATGGATTAATTAGTTTTCTTAGGCTAAACTAACCTTGGGTCTAGTTTTTTAGAAATTGATTTGGTCTTTGGATGTAATTCATATCTTATTTGGGCTATTTATTTTGTTTTAATTGATTTTTCAAAATAGAAAGATGTTTTCAATGGTTTGTGTCATGGTATTTACTATCACATACAACACATGTTTTTGTTTTATCCAAATGACAATCTTTAAGAGCATGTTTTAACTTACATTTTGGGTAGTATATGGCTAAGGGTTCTATGGTGGAATTATATTTGGCTTTAAGGCCATCTAATGTATAATTTCACTAAACCAAAATGTCAATTTTCAAATTTTTAAATTTATCCATCAATCAACTAACATCATTGGATTTACCTAATTTTACTTTTCTAATGTTTGGTTTTATCCAAGAATAATTAGAGCACAAATATGAAATTTGGTGAAATGTTAATTTTACAATGTCTCCTTTACCCATCAGGTTTAGATCATCTCTATATTCATCATCTAGTCCCTTAAGAATGATAATTTTCATCACTTCTTTTGTAAGTGGGTAACCACTACGTTTGTGAGAAAATGTGAACCTATTCAGATAATCTTCTAAACTTTCATCTTCATTCTATTTGATCTTGAATAAATCCTCTTTCTTGTCCCTTAATCTAAAGTAATATTCATACTTATCATTATATGGAGTTTCCATGTCTCTCCATGTATTAATAGAATCACCTAGAAGACCCATGAACCACCTCATAGATACCTCCTTAAGTGTAAAAAGAAATATTTTGAGTTTTTGATTGTCAGTTATGTAATCATCAATTTGACATAACACTTTGAACTCAAATAGGAATTGATCTAGATATTCTAAGGACTTACTGTTAAAATTTGGCATTAATAAAGGTGAAATGTTTTTCATAGAGGATTGAAATGTTCTTCTATTATATTCATGATTTTTGATATTTCCTTGATTATCAGCCATGGTTTATTTTTCTTCTCAACTTGTAATAGAGATCCAATTTATTGACTCTTCTTGATCTTCAAAACATTGAAGTCTAAGACCTATTATTCCAAACAAAGGATCCTCATGATTAATTCTTCCTATATGAGAAGATCTTCCAAATGCGAGTCTTCTTAAATGCTTTTTTGTGAGGATGATCCTAGTTTTGGTGATGAATCTAAGCTTGATTTAAGTGTTTTTTTATACTTTTAAATCTCTCAATAAAATATTTTATTCTTTCCTCCTCTGGTCCTAACTCAGGGTCTTTTGAGATGTACCTTCCTTTAGTATCTCTAGGTCGGTTCATAAATTTGTTTTTGTTATTTTTAGTAGTTTTTTAATGTTTTTATTTTTTTTATTATAAACTAATAAGTGTTACCTTAATAACACCTAATTTTCCTCATTAATGGCACTAAAATATAATGGGTGTCATTTATCCCTTCATTTATTCAACTTTTCTATTGATGTCATTCAAACCAAGGGTGGCGTCCAAAGTTGTCTATAGTAAGGCGTATGGTTGTAGTTCTTATAAAGATGGGTTGGTGGGGTTGTTGGTCTTCTAAATGTTGAATCTAATTTTATGAAATAAACACACTTATTGAAATTAAACAATATGATTAAAATAAACACAATTGTTAAAAGTAAATAATCTGTTGAAAGTAAACACACTAAAATTAAACAATCTACTGAAAGTAAACACACTAATTTGTAATCTTGAATTTAATCTTAGAAATAAAAGATAATTTAATATAGGTCATATAAATGAAATATATTTATAATTATTGAAAACTAAAAATACACATAAAATATTATACAAAAATACATTCCTGATTCCTAAGGAGAGTGGGCCCTTGTTCGCATTGGGATCAAGATTGAAAAGAAAACTCGGTACTTGAAAACTAGAGATATATTAATTACTTGATCAAAATAGATTACTTGAATATAATTTCAACTTATATTACTATGATGTAATATCAACTAAATAATATAATAATTCTCTCTCTTCTATGAATTATTTAAGACATAAAGATCCATGTATATATAATATTACAAGTGTAGATCCCTAGGTCTCAGTGTTAATCCTATTTTCAAGACAAATCTCATAATTTTAGTTGGATTTAAAATAGGTGATTGATGATTTGAAACAAGAAGATCCATCCATTATAAAATCCACTTAATATCTACTAAGAATAACTTTATAGATCTTTATATTGATTTGTCTTACAAAAGACTATTTGACATATTTACAATGATATATATATATATATATATATATAGTATTAATATAAATAATAACTATATAAAGAGACTTTATATATATATATATATATATAAAGTCTCTTTATATATTTATTATTTATATTAATACTATAAATATTAAGTGACCCAAACAATCTTCAATCATGTTGACAAAGATGAAAAGTATGGATCTTCAATTCTGCAAGCATAAGAGCTAGACTAGAAGAGTTTGGAGTAGTTTTGGAAAAATTTGTAGAAAATCCAATAGAGTCCATAGATGTATCTATGAAAACCTAGTAGATTCCATAGCAAAATGATTCAAGGATCCTAAACTATGAGGATTTCCATAACAAGGTGACTAGGCTGATAAGGATGATAAAATGCTTTAGTGAAGAGTGAAGTCTAGTTTTGAACAAGTTCATAGCTATGGACTCAGTGAGTCTATAGCTACTGGATGAGTCCATAGCATCAAATTATATGAGTTTATAGCTATAAGACAAATATATAGCTAAGTTTAGAGAATACTTAGATGAGTTGAAGGTGTGTTGAATGAGTTTGTAGCTTGCTAGATGTTAAGATCCTTTATATAGGTCACCTTAGAAGACCATCAAAAAGGTCATTATTCTATATAGACTATTGCATTATTTATATATATGTAAAATTGAGATACTAAACATGTAAAGAGTTAAAATTAAATGACATAATTATTAACTTAGACTTTAGTTACATTAAATAATATAAAGCATCTACTCACTACATTAGGATTAGATACAAGCCTAAGATCCTTGTAATGTTCAATCTAAAGGAGAGGTAATAAAGGGAAATGAAGAAAATTAATAGTAAAAATGAGTCACATTTTGGACCTATCATCCATCTTGTAGTGGTTACCTTTACTCTTAAATGTGGTTGCTAATTTGACTTTGTTGCACAAGGGGAATAATTCTTTGTACCAAACTCTTGTAAAAAACCAAACCTCAAATATTTTAAATGGAGGGGTAGAAATTAATAGTTTTCAACCCCTAGGGGTGAATATAAATCATGAAAATTTGAAATTTTTACCTCCTACATCCCATTGTCATTTTTTTCTCATATGGAGGTTTTTTTTGGCCTCGTTGACCATTTTTCATCTAGTTTTCTCCTATATTGTATGCTTTTTCCTATACTGATACAATCTCTCCCATGTTGATGCAATAAAATGTTGAAGGACTTGAGCATCCCATAGTATTTTTTAGTCAAGGAGTTGAAGACTATGAAGAGAGGTCTCAAGAAATTTAGACATATGGTGTCCAATAACAAGATTCATGTGATGGTCTCTCACCCAAGCTTAAGAGACTTCCTCTTGAACAAATATTTGAACGAAAAGAGAGTTGGGTGGATAACCAAAGTGATGGAATATGATGTAGAGATTGAGGACACCAAGCTTGTAAGAGGAAGAGGGTTGTGTGAACACCTAGAATCAGACTTAAAGAAATAAGAATAAGTGGTTTTGGCATTGAAATAAGATCCTAGTACAACTACAACTTCATCTCCTCCAAGTTAGACACAATAAATGGTAAAATTCTTTTAAATAGGTGAGTGTCCTAGAGGTTTAAATAAATAAAAAGGAGATAATTTAGATTGAAATTAATCCCTTATGTCCTCATGGATGGAGCCCTCTTTAGGAAATATCTTAATGGGGTGATACTTAGGTATGATGAAATAGATCATGTTGACAAACTTCTTGAACAATTCCATGATGGACCAATAGTAGGTCACTTGCACCTAGAACTAAAGTTGTAAAAATAATGAGGGTTGGTTATTATTGGCCTAACCTATTCAAAAATACATATGTTGGGTTAGAATGTATCAAAGGTGTAAACTTTTTTAGGCAAATAAAGACTTGCATCCTTCCTCTTCATCCAATTTAGGTTTAACAACCATTCATGCTATAGGGGTTTGATTTCATTGGAATGATTAATCCTCCATATAGTGGTGGTCATAAATGGGTCCTTACATCCATATATTTTTTCACAAGGTGGGTAGAGGAAGTGGTTCTTAAGGAGGCTAAAGAAACTTCAATTCTTGACATTTATGAGAACATAGTAACAAGATTTGGAGTACCTGTAGCTATAATTTATGATAATGCCATGGATTTTAGTGGAGTGAGAACAATAGAATGGGATCTACAACATGGAATATATTTGAGTACCTCTTCAAATTATTACCCTCAAGGCAATGGGATAATTAAGTCCACTAACAATCATTTAATTAGAATTATGGAGATAACTATAGAGGATAATCAAGGATTTTGGCCTACTAAGTTAAGGATATCCCTTTGGGTTGATAGGATCACTCCTAAGGTTGCCATTGACAATTATCCTTACATGCTTGTATATGTTAGAGAGGATAGGTTAACTATTTCACTTGTGTTACCATATTTTGAATTGGAACATCATCTTAAAAGGATGGAGAATGATCCTATAGAGATAAGATGGACATAACTAATGGCCCTAGAAGAGATAAGAAATCAAGCTATGCTTACCTTGGAAATACACCAAGTGAAAGTGAAGAGGAAAATTTAAAAGAGATCCATATCAAGAATATACCAAGAAGGAGATATTGTCTTAAAGTGGGATGCTGATAGAGCCAAACTTGGTAAGCATACTATGTTTGATGCATTATGGAGTAGACCTTATGTCATCATTACTTGCAAGGAGCATAATGTCTTTCAATTGGTAAGACTTAATGGAGAATAATTGAGTATCCCATTCAATGGGATACACTTTAATCCATGTTATTTAGATAATTTCTATATTTTTACATATTAGAGTAGGTTTGGAGTTCCCTAACTACTTTATGCACATGTGTTTGTTTTTGTTTTCCTTGTGTGTTTCCTTCCTCTAAGTGTATTTAGACACATGTTTGGTGTGGTGTTTGTCTTATTGTCATCTAGTTTATTTTTGTTTCTAAGCTATGTGTTAAATTTTATTTTTATATTGACCTCATTGCCCAATGTAAGTATAAGGCCACAAATCCATTAACATTGTAAGCAAGCTACCCCTGTGAATCACCAAATTATTGACCAAATTTTGACCCCAAGTCAAAATAGGTCAACCCATATAAATTAAAAATTGCATATGGTGGTCATATGGATCTATCATGGTCTAAAATTGTCCTAGAGAGTCTCATATGGTCATATTTACCCTTCCTTAACCTTTTCCATGTTTTGGTCTTGTGAACTCTTGTCTAGTCCAAGAGGTCAACTTCAGGGTTTGATTATGTCAAACTTGATAAAAGGTTTAATATAGGTCCAAGTAATTAAAAAAATTATTTTAATGTCATTAATTTCATCCTATCATGATCTAACCTTTATTTCACTCTCATAATACAAAAAAATGTCAATTTGGCCACTTTTTGGCCCATATAGAGAAATGGGATGTTCTACTTGAATAAGAGGACATTTAAAGAATATTATAAGTGACTATAGTGTTAGGGAGAGGTTAGATAATATTTAGTGTCAGTTAGGTATTGACAAACTTGTAGTTTTAACCTCCCAAATAGGAAAAAAACACATTTTTAATCATTTTTGGGCACTTATATGGCCTTGGAAGATCAAGTGTCAGTTAAAAATGGTTTTTAAGTGTCCTTTGGGATACCTTACATAATTTACAAACATTGGACCAAGTTTCAAGTCGAAATGATACTCCAGACACCTTTTCTCCTCCATCAGTACTTTCACAAGCTTAAAAAGGCAAAATTAAAGTGGATGGTATGGCCAAGAGAGAGAAAGAGAGAGAGGGTAGCTTAAATTTTGGCCATTTTTATGGGTTATAATTCTATTTAAATTAATATAATTGGTTTTTATAATGATGGTCTATTCTTTATGAATAGTTTCTAAGAGTGACAATAGTTCATTATGGCTTATGCATCTGAGAGGGGTCTATTATTACACCTATTTATCTAGCTTAGAAATATATGGAGATGAATGCTTTTTAGGGTGGGTTTTATAGGTCTTGAATATAATTTTCATGGTAATTTTATTATTTGAGTCAAATACATGAATTACTTTCACTTGAAGGAAGAAGATCTTGGTATATAAGTTATTTTAGATAATTCTACTACAAGTTCTTGTTTTCTATTCATTATGATCATTTTTATGGGTATCTAATGTTTAATTTACCATGGATAGCCCATTATTTTCATGTAATTCATGTCCTACTTATCTGAAATGTGTCTCTTGTTCATATCTTCAAATTTTTCTCTTTGGGAGACATTGTCAGTGTTTGAACAAGTCTACTAGATTTGTATTGCTAATTCAAGATAAAATATGAGTATTATGTCATAATTTGAGGTTATAAGTTAACATTTCACCATTATAAGTTAATAAAAGTCAAAAAGAGAGCCCAAATGCACACTTTCAAAGGAAGAGTTATAGTTGTTTTAGTTGTACAGACTATAGGAAGTTTGAGGATGCTCAAAACCCTAAAAGGATCTTAACTCACTCATTTATGCATTCATATATCCTTGAAAACCTCACTATTATCATCAAAGTTGAAAAAACTAACTAGTTACTCCATTCTCAACACACAGAACATATTTACTACCTATAGGTCCATAAAGACTAGTTGAAGTTGATATAAGGTAACTTAAGACTGGGTCACGAGCTTTATGATGCATTTATAGGGTGATAAAAATTATGTAATGTTTTTATAGGGTGAAAATATCTTAACTCAAGAGCTCAAGGAAGTGACTATGTAGACCTAAATAGTCTATAGTGACCTACAGGTCCTAAGCCTGTCGGTTCACATTTTGGACCAAATCAATGACAAACCATCAATAGAATGTCTCAAATATGGATATCATAACCCAATTACAAGTTATATAACTCATTGAAGATACTAATAAATTAAAATACCAGTCAAGAAGGCAATGGAATGAGTTGATAGTCTAAGAGAGCACCTACAACAGTTGTATGAACTATGTACTTGAAGAACAAGTGACAAGTTGGTTTGAAACTATCTTAAGAAACCTATAGACCCTACATACATAATTTAAATCATGTTCCTTTTTATATAACTTTAAACATAATGGAAATTAGAAAGGATAGAGTTCTTAAGCTTAAGACATAGTCAATAGTCCTCTCATATAGGCACCTACAACCTGTGTTGAAGTTGGTCTTGAACAATAGTAAGATTTATGTAGGATTAGAACTTCCAAAGAATTGAATAAGTTTCCAAGTTATCAACCATCACACAACATATCAAAGTATCTGAAAAGGGTTGGATATAGGTTTAGAGACCTAAGAGGCCTAATTCAAGACAATACACACTTAGAGCTCTCAAAATTCACTCCTATAGACAACCAATTGAGGAATTTGAATTTAGTAAATGATGAGGGTAGGATTTAAGGTCTCAAAATACTGAGAGGAAATAAAGTAATTAACCATAACATGAGTAAGTTTTATTAATGTTGGTAGTTGGGCCTTAAAGCTTCAAGTTTGTAAACCATTCTCAATTGAAGAAACCTTGTAAATAGTCATCTATAAGTTTTATTGAATGACTCAATACTCTCAAAATATTGAGATTGTGATGTGTGCATTTTTTATAGGTTAGGAAAGACATTAGGGTTCTCAAGATATCTAGGTCAAAGGGGGTTCTAAGTGACTAGCTCATCAAAGATAGAAAATAGGGGTTATGAGTTAAGATAATAGTCTTAATAGACACCTATAGGCAAGGTATAAGGAAAAATGGATGTTTTAAAACTATGAAAATATTCCAATAGCCTATTAGAATCCAAATTGGATCTCTTAAAACTTGTGATAAACTCTACCTTCTCCAATGATAAGTCATAAGTGGTAAAGTCAAGGGGTAACATCTCAATGCAAGGGATCATCTTAAAAGTACCATATACAACCAATTCAAATTGGAAAAACATGCTAAGGTGAAGTGGAGATATGATGAGTTGTGGTGAAAGGGTTTTGAGGTATTGAAAAGAATATAAGGAATAATTGGAATTAAATTTAATAAAGGGTGAAGTCTCAAACCCAAAGTAGCAACTATGATCTTACCTTCAATATATGCACACCTACAAGCCTTTTTGGGAGTTGGCCTATTTTTAAGTTGAGAAAATTTGATAGAGAGGTGTACAAAGAGGATATAAATAATAAGGTAAATCATCAGCTAAGTTAAAAAGACTTGTGGAAGTTTTCTATGACATGGTGAAGGCCTAAAACCAAATATGAAGTCAAAATATTCTAAACGCTACCTATAATAGGCATGACTAGGATTGATCATAAGCCTAAAGTGAAAAATAGAGGTACATATGGGAGACCCCTAAGGTATATATTAGTTATTATGAGGTCACAAAGTAATTTTAATATAAAATGAATCAATTTTATAAGTATAGATCAAGCTAAGTTTACTCCTCATACTTAGTCATACCCAAATCCTACACACAGTCATTATATACAGTCTAGTCTTAAGGGAATATCAGTTTCAAGGGATCTAGAAGCATGAATAGGGTTTGAAATTTGTTAAAGGGGATAATTTTTATTTTAAAAATACCTCCATGGTCTCCTTTAGGTCATACAAATAGTATAATTACTCACTATTTTGCCTCAGATCTTGCCTACTCTAATGGACAAGGGAAGTAAAGAGGATTAGGGGTCCACTTGAGCTCCAAGGGAATGAAACAAGATACCAAACATAATTTATGGATTATTAGGGAATTAATAGTCACATAAAATGTTTAAATACACTTACGAGGTGGTAACACACTCAATTTTCCATCCAAAAGCCCTTGAGGGCTAGCAAGAGTAAGGTAGGTCTTAAACCCCAAATAGCCTAATTAGTGTACTAAATTGATATAGAGGGATAATTAAAATTTAAAAATCATGAAAAATCATGTATATGGTTATTATATAGTTTTATGAGCCTCTCATAGTAGTGGGAATGAGTTTCAAGTCCCATATCTCAAAGTAGACCTCTCTCTAAGCCCAAGAATGCTAAGCAAGCCATTCAAAGAGCAACTTTAGATGCTCATACCATTTATCACACTTTTAATGGGATTATGATCATTTTTTTAATAGTTTAATGGGTATAATAAGATTCTTTTCCAACTATAATAATGCCATTTCATGATTTGTTCTTATAGAGCAATCGTTAACACCCTAGACAGGTCTAAAACCTCTCTTAAACCTTGATAGTGACTAGTCATGGGAAAAAATAGATAAAATGCACATTAAATTTCACCATTTAATCTTTAAAAAGAAAATTATATTTTTTTTATGACTCAAAATAGATTCTTCCCATGTACTTCACTTGTATAGACTACTGTACAGATTACCCAACATACCCTATTTTCACATGTTTTTTATTTTTTATAGGTATTCTAAGAGATAAAGAGTTGCCAAATATTTGGATGAGGTCATTTTGTAATTTTAATAAATATTGAAATCCAAAAAATTATACATTATATTTTTTTAGATGATCAAACTAGGCCCATTTTTCAAGGCAATCTCAAACAGGCTCAAAATGAGACTAGGTAGTAAGGCCATTTCTTGGTTTGCATACATCAACAAGGTATTAGGAACCCAAAATGTAAATGGATATTTTTGATGTACTAGGTAAATTAAATCAAAAGATTTTGTGTGATTTTACACGTGTGGTAGAAGTCTGGAGCAAGAAAATAAGGCCCAAAGCAAGGAGGCCTAATTGAGGCCTTATTCAAGAGAGAGAAAAGCATAAAAAATGGGTTTCCACTTAGAGTCTAAAGATGAAATTTGACAAGGAACTATAATGAGATATATTTTCCTATAATATTCCATTATTATTTTTATTATCATACATATAACTCCCACACAAGGATATTTAAATAAAAAAGACTACAAGGAAACTAGGGCTATCGAAGGCTTAAGGAGTAAAATAAGTTCTTGGGGGTTGGTCTAAGAGCAAAAATGGTTTGTTTCAAACCTGATAACATATTTTAATACCATTAATATGTTTTTCATTATTTTAATATATGGAACTTGAGTTTTAGGCCACTTGGACCAATCTAGGCATGAGAAATGGAGAGTTACAAGACACCTATGCATGTAATTGATACAATGGCAGATCAGAAGAGTTTACTAAGTGATGGTAGATGTTAAATTAGTTTTTTCAGATCATATTATAGATAATTCATAGTTTTAATTTCCATTTTTCACTCCTTTCATAAAAATAAGGGTAGTTTCTAAGATGTTAGTCAAGGTGTCAAGCCAAGTTGTAACTCTTATGCCACTTGGAAGGTTAAGGTTGTTTCAAGAGTAAGACACATGACCTTATAGGTATGTTGTACTATTTTGTAACTCATTTTATAATTTTAACTCTCATGTACATTTCTCTCTCTCTCTCTCTCTCTCTCTCTCTCTCTCTCTCTCTCTCTCTCTCTCTCTCTCTCTCTCTCTCTCTCTCTCTCTCTCTCTCTCTCTCTCTCTCTCTCTCTCATCTCTCTCTCTCTCTCTCTCTCTCTCTCTCTCTCTCTCTCTCTCTCTCTCTCTCTCTCTCTCTCTCTCTCTCTCTCTCTCTCTCAGATCATCTATTTTTGGCTTATATTCTAATAATATCTTTCAAAGAGTGATTTTTAGGATGTTTTATTGATTAGTGTCTAGTGATAGTCATATCCTTTGCATTTTTCCTTCATGTTCCATGCCTTATGCAAGTTTGTTACCTTTCACAGGTCATATGAATAATTCTACTTTATTTACTTGTTTAGAGAATTGATAATTCATTAGTGTTTCTATTAGAACCTCTTGGTTAATCATCTCATTATTCATGCAAACATATAAACCTTCATATTGAAACACTAGTATGATATGGGTTGTTTAGAGTAGCATAATCAGATTGTAAATTGATATTTCATAGTGCATCTTCAACAAGTTATGGATTTCATGTTTGGTGCATCACCTCCAAGTTGTTTTGGTTAGATTATTATTCTTATTTCCCTTTTCCATGTTTAATTAAGGGGTGTAGTATTAGTCTAGGTCTTTTATTTTTGGAGCTAGCCCAAAATGTAAAGGTTTGACTCACTTATAGGTCACCCACAACCTAGAGTCAATCATATTGCATAGCTTATGTTGAAAGGGATTGAATCACCCTCTCGTAGGGTGTAATTTTGAGCTATAATAGATAACTTAATTTTTATTTTTATTTTTGGAATGTTTTAAATTTGGGAATCATGTATAATATCAACACAAATTCATGATGATCATAGGGTTCATTATATACTTCCCTTCTAGTGTAGCTAATTGATAGGTTCATGTAGCAATATTCTCTATAATCATGAATGATTAGGCTTAAATTTCTTTTTATTCTCTTTATTTGAATTTGTTTTTTTATTTTCATTTAATTCTAGATCTCCAATTTGAAATTTATGGTTGTAAAATTCCTTTCCATATGCTCTCTTCTTACGATCCTAGTAAATTTTAATATTATTAATGTCATGTCTCTATCTATCATCTAGTGTTTCTAATTCATGCAATTAGTTCTCTTAATATTCACTATATTTGATTATTTATTTATAATAAACACACAAGGAGGGATCTCTAATCCTAAATGTATTACTATTTTTATTTCATAGAAAAAATAATAAGGTTTAGCCTTGGTTTGTGGACACATGCACAATAGGCTCATATTGCATACAAAATCTAGTTGTACCAATCTACACCATTTTTTGTTACTATTTTGCTCAATATTTTCACATGTATTTTTTTTTAGCCTCTACATATCCATTAATTTGTGTATAAAATGTGTAACAAATCTTAAATTTGGTAAAAAATCTCTCAACTTTTTTAATTAATAATGAAGACCCACTATCTATGATAATAGTTGAGGGTATTTAAAATCATAATGTGATGTTTGTCATTAAGAATTTACATATATCTTATCATCTATTTAAATATAATGGAATGTATTCACCCCATTTTGTGAATTATTTTTCATCTATAAGTATAAATGTGTGGCCTTGTGATGATTTTGGATTTCTATTTCTTATTATATTGAAGCCCCAAATGGAAAATAACCATGGTGCCATAATAGGTCACAATAATTTTGAAAGAGCTTGATTTAGATTAATATGTTTTTCTATCTTTTATTTTACCAATAACACAACTTTTGGATGTATTTTATAAATCATTTTTGTACTAGGTAAGCATTTCAATAAAATACAAGGTGATTTTGGGATCAATTCCTAGGATATGTAAGTAAACCCATACAAATATTTCTGGATAATCATGTAGAACTTGTTAGAATGATGTTCCTTCATCCTTTTGTAACATAGATTCTAATAACACATGGGATTGTGATCCTTATCTATTACATAGTGATGTTCTAATTTGAATTCATTAATTAGATTTGATTTCTCTCCCATATATGGTGTTGTAGGAATAGTATATAGGCCATCTACTTAGATGTGGACATTAGTGTCTTCACTTTCTCTAATAGTATCTGGGCCATCTACTTAGATGTGGACATTAGTGTCTTCACTTTCTCCAAAGTATACTTGGGTGGAATTTGATTAAGGAAACATATAATTATAATATAATATAAGTCAATTCATCATATGTTGTAAGGTATTTTAGGAGGGATGCATAATTTTAAAACTCATTTAATGTCTAAATTTATGGATAAATTGTATCATCAATCAGCTCAAAGTGTACCAACTATAATGTAGATACATGTTATGAACTTCCTATGCTATTTCAACCACTATTTTAAATAAATGTATATAAATAGTAGATGATGTTGGTGTTCCCTTCTTAATTTTTTATAATTCCTTTGTGTAACTGAGGACTTTTCATCCTTTTTAAGTAGATTCTTGGATTGAGAGGCCCTAACAATGCCTTGGGCATATTTCCGCAATCCTTGTCTTGTATATCCCAATTTTTATATATTTAAACCCAAAACCATATTGACTATGGTCAGTTGATGATGGCGTAATTGGAGTAGAAGGATAAATAGTTAGTTTAGTTTGTTTGAATTCATGAAAATATGGCTACATATGAGGAATTTAATTATCCTTGGTTTAGGTTAATGCATAATACTTGAATGATTCTTGATTCAAAGGACATGTATATATGTATCCTTGAATACTAAAATTTATGCATGCATGTAAGGTATAAATAATTGCATTCATCTTAACGATCCATGGTCTCCCTAATATAATATTATAATTGAGATCTTTATGCATGACCTAGTAAAGTATTTTTATTTTTTGAGTGCCCACCATCATATGTAATGTATTCTATCCTTATACTTTTCTTATAATATCATTAAATCTCAAAATATCATATTTGAATAATTAAGATCTTCTAGTTTGATACCAAGTACATTCAAAAATAATATATTATAAATGTTTAACCTTGAAAATTTATCCACCAAAACTCTCTTGATAATATTATTTTGTATTTAAACTTTAATATATAATCGTAGATGTTGATCTATAATGTTCTTGGGAGGTAAATCCTCTTTTTAAAATGAGAAGATTTCTTTCATCCATCAAAGTTTATTGATAATATAATCCACATAAAGTGGTTCTACATCATTCATTAAAGTACATACACAATATTGCATATAAAATATATTTATAAACAACCATTTTTTGAATTAAATCTAAATGAGAATTTTTGGCATGGGTATTTTTTATTTATTCCATGATGTCACACCCATTTGTTTGATTATATTATTTTTTGGGGGTGATGGGCGTTGAGGATGGATATTGTAAGTTCATTTAGTTTTTACTATTTGATTAGTCACCTTACCCATTTTTGTTGTAAAAACATGGATGACATGATCTAATATAAGTTGAGGGCCAATACTAGAAGAGGGATGGTTAGTAGTTTTAAAATTATTGGGGGGAACAATATGAGTCATACATGATTTTTTCCAACTAGTGGTGATTATATGTATCTCAAATTTTATTTATAACAATAGGATTGGAGGGAGTCTTGGGATTGTTCATTGGTAAGATTAGCCTTATTAGTGAATTTGGACCTGATTTTAATTACTCATTTGTCTATATAATTGATCCAAAGAAGATACACTATCCATCCATAATAAAATGAAAATATAAATTTCATTAATTATGTTAACCAATGATTTAATTTCAACATGGTCATGATTAGTGTGTATTAATAAGGAAAAATAATAAATCATATATAAATTCTTATAAATATAAAACCCTAGGGAAGATAGGGTTTTGCACTATTCAGTATGTGTATAGGTTTTAAAATATGTATTGACCTAATTTGGATAAATGGATAAGATTAATATAATTAAGATAAAACTTTTAAATAGGATTAATATAAAAATTATGCCATTCAATCGTATATATAAATGTAAAATATTAACAATTGATTCTTCTGATTTGATAAGCACATATGCTAACTATGGAAAGTACTAAAGAGATGACAATACTCATCTTTTCTAGTTGACGTCTAACTATAATTATGTATTGGAAGAGGAAATCATGGATATGCACATTTTTGGTTCACTGAGTTTAGGATCTAAGTTATTTTATGTTATGTCAATTTTATAGGATCGAGTCAGTATAGATGATCGATACTAACCTATTGGTGGGTATTGACCTCCATAAAAGTGTGGAATAATGATTATACGTTCATTTATGAATGTCCGTGATTCTTGTGTCTATGATATTGAGTATTAATGATGAACAAATATCAAAATTTAGCCTTCTTTTCCTTAAAAACCCTATATGTGCTTGTGAGGGCTAGAAACTTTCAAAAATTAAGGAAGTGTAATGGGTTCAGATAACCCTAATCAACCTTTCCTGATTATTAACCACTATTTAATAATTCAATAATCTAAAGTGGGAAATAAAGCCATATATAATTCTCCCACCTAATGTGATTGTGTGATTATGCTCCTTTGCTTTGTATATAGTTAATGATTATCTTTGGTACTTGACAATGTTTTTTCTTGACCTAGATTTTGAGTGATTCAAACTTAACTTATGTATTCTCCTAGTGATAGGTATGTGAAATGGGACTATAATAAGGTAGATTTTATTAGCGCATAATAGTGTTATATGTATCACAGATAAGTACTAGATCCATTTTGGATGAGACATTAATTTGTTTATATAGGGATCTATTTTAATAATTTTTCATGCCACTAAAAATGCTAGGCTTATAGGTTGACCCTAAGGATGGGTTTGATTTTATAAAATAGTCATCACTAGAAGCAAGATGTTTTTGACTGGTCTAGGTCATTACCAATTAATGATAGCTACCATAACCATCAGAATTAACCTGTATACAAATGAACTACTTTGAGAATATAAGGATGTCTATGTAGGATATAAAATGTTTGAAATAGACACGGACATTCTTTTAACTATATAATAACATAACAAAAAGGTTGGCCCATAAGATAATATAAAAAAGTGAAAGGATGATTATTTCAAACCTTATTTGGGTACTTAAGTCATACATGATAAATATGTTTCAAACTAATCATTGTCAAATACTAAAAACCTAAATTTAAGTATTTGTAATTCCATAATAATTATTAAATTCATCTTCATTTTTTTACACCTCTTAGTATTTTTTTAAAATTTTATCATTCTTGAAAAAACGTTCGATTCAATATGTAAATTACACCTAAATGTTATTGTTTTATTAGTTAAATTTTGAGTAAACTAATAATTTACATTCACCTATGATTGCTTTACATCCCAATTTTAATAAAAAAGAGAAGTTAAAGGATGGACTATGCCCATTTAACAAGATTTACATTCCTATTTCTATGTCAATGTCAATGATGATTGATCCATTCATTTATCAATTGGATGTCAAGTCCCTTTTAATGGTTTTTGTTTACACTTAGAATGGTTTTAATTGATAATAATTGGCTAATATGATATAATCATGCAACCCTAGAGCAAGACCTAGTTAATAATAAGCATCCCTATAATTTACTTCGGCATGTTTTGATTTTTTTTAATTGGCATAAAAATAACCATATATGGGTCTTGATTGAGATGTACAAACTTTGATATTTGTTTTGTAATTTTATTTAAAAATCTAAATCTATTAATTTGTGGAAAAATAATATTTATGCAAATTTTTAAACTTTTTATATTTTTAAAATTTGTTATATCTTTCTTTTTAGATTTAAATTTTTATATTATTTAATTATACAATGTATTAAATTTTGTATAGCTTTTTTAATACAATAATACATTCTTTCTCTTTGAAATGTCATTTATTATGTCATGAGTCAATGTTTACCTTTCACAATTTGTAGATTTGAAAACATTATTGTCTATGTGTTTTGGTGATTCTCTTCCCACTAAATCTAACACTTCTCCAAGCATCGACATTTATGAATGATCCAACACTTTTTTAAACATTGACAATTTATAAATGGAGATGTAAGGTCATAAAGTGGATGTTCTAATATTTTACTATAATTTTGATGTAATGTATGCTAAGTGTAATGCCACATCAATTGAGTTAATATATTCTTAGTTGGTCAATATATACTTCCCTAGCATTTCCATCAATGGGGCATGGGCATGTAGGGTGCATGTATATGTCATGCACATGGTATGTATTGGTGCATCTAGATTGTTAGATATATGCTTCTTTGAAATATTATTGGAAATGATGAAATGATATGTCAAAAAATATGAATCAGTCATTTTGAACATGTGTTAGTTGCATTTATTGACACAAAAAGAGTCATATGCCCTTATAGGCCCACCCTTTCATTCATTTATAGGCCTTAACAACCTTTAAATACTCCTTTACTAGTGTATGAATTATTAGACATATGTAATTTAAGATGTCTACTCCACCAAAAACTCAAAAGCCCTTTCTTTATTACCACGAGTCTACCAAGCCCATTATGCCTAAAATATATTGATTTAGGGATAGAAAATTGCAAGTCAAATGAGGGCTTGATGTGAAATCGAGATAGTGTCAAAATGTACATGAATAAATATATAATTACATTTATTCTTATTTTACATTGTAGGATATTGACCATATATAATTAGGAATTGGTTCATAAAAAATATCTTCAAAATACACATAAAAAAATAAAATTTAAGATGAATATGAGATCCTTCAAAACTATGTAAAAATATGACTTAAAATAAAATTGAAAGTTTTATACAATTAATTATTTTTATATACTGTATCAAAGGCAAGGTGAAATTTTAATTATAAATTCAAAAACTATAAATGAATATACAATCAAATCTATTCTTTAACCATAGGGACTTGGGCCACAATGCCCTTATTTTCCCATTCGTTCATGTTCATTGAATTTTGGGATCTATTTCTAACATTTTTACTTCATTTTTAAATTAAAACCCTAGTTGTACTTGTCATTTGCATGCATACACATTTTCACCTTGTAAATGATCAAACTTTCATGTCAAACATCTCTTTGATGAGTTTTCCTCTCCCATAGTGAGTTTCAAGGAATTTGATGTTACATGCAAAATTTAAGTATTCAATGCTAAAATTATTTTTTACACATTATCAATAGTTCAAAAACTCTTTTGAAGTAAAATAATATCATTTTATGGTATATTGACCACATGCACATTAAATTTCATGGAATCACTTCATTTTTTTAAACCCTCTATGAACTATCACTAGAGTGACTAGGCACAGTGATCTAGGTGAAAATTTTGGTTAAGATCACTTTAAGATGGGTAACTTCCCTTATGACACATAGATCATTTTATGATAGTCACCTTCATATAAGATGGTCATTTTATTTTAGTGATAGTATAATTTAATATTATAATATGATTAAAAGTGTTGTAGGTTAATTAGTGAAGATAATAGTTTGTTAAACTATTCATTAAGGTGTACTTTTTAAAAATATCTAATACATGGAAACTGTTATATGGATAGGGTCAGTTTCAGTTCCTGGATGATTTTAATGGATGGATTTCCCTTATTCATGAAAACATAATTAAATAATTTTTTTAATTCAGATATATTCTTAATCAACATTATAATCTACTATATCAAATTTAAAATAGACAAAGATGTCAACATAAAAGTTCTAATTAAAAATATATAAAGCATATGCCACAAATCTTAAGATATTCTCTAATCCATTCCTCTTTATTATGATATGTCAAATTTTCTTAAAATAATTTTGAAGAGATTTTAAATTGTAAAATATAATAATGTATCAAAAAATTTAATTGAAAAGTTTAATTTATATCTTTAAAAAATGTTATAAAATTAATCATACTTAAAATAATTGAAGAAAATTACATTTATAAGTAAATATGTTAGTTAAAGTTGATAAACACTAACAAATTAAGTTAATACATGATAAAAAGATGAAAAAATAATTAATCAAAATTATATAAAAATAATAATTAGTAATTGCGCCAATAGTGCAAGGAACACCAAGAGGGATTTGTCTTTATATTTTAATTTTTTTTAATTAATTGATTATGAGTGTGAATTAGGTGAGTATTAGTAAAGATAAACAAATTTTGTGACATTTACATTTGTGTGTTTATTGAAAACAGCTACATTCACAATAACAGTAGAAGGGATGTAATTTTTTGTTTTCAAGTGTCAATAATATTAACAATATGGATGAATGGAAGCTATAAGATAGACTCTTGGACCTTAATATATTCTCCCCAAATTAGTGAAATTTCATAATTTATTCGAACAACACATCAAACATAGAATCTTGTTGTAATCAAATTAGCTCTCATGACATCCCCACGAACCCTAAAAAATAATAAATGATAAATCAAAGATGTCACCACCCAACAAGATATGGACCCTTTTGAAATGGGTGATATAGGTCATATAAATCTGAACACTACCCTAAATCCATTTTTGGTGTATAGTGTGTACCCATAGCATATGGTATAACTTGAAATACACTATCATTATCACTGACCATCACCACCTAATGCACATTGAAATATTTCACCACTTGCATGTTCTTTATCACCTTGTCCTTTCTTTTATGGGTTCTATTTTGGTGTTTATATATGTTGTTATAATTTCTCTATATTTTAATATATTTACAACATGGAATAACATAAGCTACAAGATAGATTCTAGTACCTTAATGTTTTATCTACACACAAACAACATTGTAATGTGGATTTGAACCACTCATCAAATGTGGAGATTTGTCACAATTAAATCAATGCTATTAACATTCTCATCCACCCTTAATAATTTAAAATTACCAATAAAAATATGTTTCTAACTTGTAAGTTACATACCCCTTTTCAATATGTGAAACTCATGTAAATCCAACAACCGACCTAAATCTACATCTCATGTATGATATGGGTTATATGTTGTCTAATATAACATGAAATTTCATGTCATTTATCCTCACCATCATCACCAAGGTCACCTTGAAAAATTTAATCATTTACATGTTTTGTATTGCCTATCCCTTCCTCACCACTTCACCTTGCTCAAGCTCTTTAGAAAATAAAATGTCTCCTCTATGAATAATACATTGCCATGTTGTATGAAGAAACAAAAAATCTCATTTTGTACCATCACCCACACATGAAATATATTATTATTGTTACTTACCATTGTCTACACAAAAGGTGAGATGGGGGTAGTGGTCTTGGGTTTCAAGTGAGGTATGACTATCGATTTACACTATTACATTTTATAAACCACAATTTTCCAAAATAGAAAATTACATCTTATATGTTATATATTATATTAATAATATAATATAATATTAATGTATAATATTATATTATAATATTATTGATCTTATTATGTTCAATATATATTCTAAAAAATAAATTTTCAAATGATATAACATAAGAAGCAATAAGTAACTAATGAACCAATAATTTGGTGGTATTTTCATTCACATTTTAGAACAACACTTGAAATATTTACTTTCCACTCACCATCATTGTCCAACACATGTTGAAATATTTTAAAACTTGTGTGTTATTTATCACCTTACCCTTTCTTCTAGGGATTTAAATTTGGTTTCTTTATATGTTTTTAACCCTAATTTAATAGCTCTAGAAGTTAATATATTCGTAGCATGGATGAACATAAGCTATAAGATATATTATGGTACCTCAATGTCTTAACCCCATATAAGCAACATTATAATTTGTATTCAAACCACTCATCATATGCGGAGCCTTGTCATAATAAAATTAGCACTCATGAAATCCTTATCCCCTTAAAAATATAAAATAACCAACTAAAAGTGTTACCACCTTCAAAACTACATACCCCTTTACAATGTGTAAAAGTCATGTAAATTCAATAGTTACCTTGAATCCAAGTATAGTGTATGATATGGGTTTTGTGGCGCATGATATCACATGAATTGCCTTATCATTTACCCTCATCATCACCACCTAGATCACCTTGAAATCTTTCACTAGTTGCATGTTTTGTATTTCCCAACCCTTCCCTACCACTTTCTCATTGCTCAAGCTCTTTGTGAAACAAAACATCTCCTTCATGTATAGTTCATTGTGATGTCATATGAAATAATACACATCTCATTCTATACCATCATGTCCACTATAAATATATGATTAGTCAATATTCAGGATTAGTCTTCTTCCGTTATAGGAGAGAAGACCTTCTATTGTCTATTAGGATCCATTCTTCACCATATCTTATGGGTAGTGCCTCCCTTGTGATATGATGTTGATTACTTTTCAATCCATTCATAATCAATTATAATGTTTATATTCTTTGATGTTGATATCCTTTTCATGTGGTGACCATCAATTTATAACTAATTGTGCACACTAAATTGTTTAGAATGGGCTCTATATATGAAATGGTAAGTATTCAATCAAGAACAATAGGGGTCCTAGCCTGAGGCTGAAGGTCTTAAGTGTCACTAAATATTTATATTATATCATTTAATGATAATAATTTTTTTTACTAGCATATTGGTGTTTGTACAATTTTTACCTATACATTATTATGTGAGTCCTTAATTGAAGTATGTTTGTTGATACTTATTGATAATGATTTCTTGTGTTGACAAATTTGATTGAGTGTATTATCATGCAAGTGTAGGTTATAACCTTATGATTAAAATTTTTCTCAAATTAACTTTTATTTAAATATAATGCAAAGACACTTAGACAATTATATAGTTATACATCAAAGTTTATATAATGGAATTCTTAGTTTATTTCCATGAGAGTGGCATAAAATTCAATAAGACATTCACACTACAAATAAATTTTAGTTTCTTTATTTAAGAAAAAGAAAGGTCATTTCAAGATCCATGATCCCTAGTGTTCTATATGTATAGAGTTATGTTCCCCTAGCTATACTTCAATTACAAGGGTAACTTACAACATGTAAGACCACCTACAGACTATGTGGTAACTTCCATCATGTGGGACAACTTTACTTAATAGGTAGATTTTTTAAAGTGGTTATGGAATTATGTGGTGAAGATATTTGACTTTTTTAAGGTCACCAAAATTCCAAATTTATTCCATGTATTTTCCAATAGAAAAAGAGGTAAATATATAAAAGTTTTTGCTTCAGAGGAGAAAAACTATGCCTCCAAGGTAGAATCAAGATTAATTAGATGTGGAGCCCTACCTTAACATCTTATGTAACAACAAAAAATAAATAAAGGAAAGACTTGGCAATGAACCTTGGTAGCTAACCCAAAACATCTCCTTAAAAATTTATATGACAATAGTTATACCTCAAACCTCAATAACTTATTATAAAAAATTTTGACTTAAGCATTTGTATGAATAATTAAGGAATAAATATTTACATCGAACCTTCACAACATAAAGGGTCATTATTTTCACTTTATCATATGAAATAATACACAACCTCATTTTATACCATTACCTCTACCAGAAATTCCATCTTATTGTTGCTTGTTTCATGCATAAAAGGTTATATGAATCAACGGCCATGAGGCAGGACTACAAATTTACAATTTTATACTTTACAAAAGCTCCACTTTGGCAAGACAAAAAAATACATCCCTTTCAGTGAAAGGAAATGTCTCTTCTCCACACAACTCATTACCACATCATATGAATAAACACACATCCTCATTTACCACCACCTCCATTATAAATATCATATTATTATTTCTTAATGCTTCATGCACAAAAGATGAGATGGGGTTATCGATCATTGGTTTCAAGTTTAATATGATTTTCAATTTATCCTCTCACTTTACAAAACCCCACTTGACAAAAACATGAAGTTATATCCCTTCTCACATATCTTGTACCTTTACAACAACTATTAGTTTGTGTGTGTATATATACATAATTATATAATAGTATATATATATATATATATATATACATATATATATACATATATATATATATATACACATATATATATACATATATATACATATATATACATATATATACATATATATATACATATATATATATACATATATATATATACATATATATATATATATGTATATATATATGTATATATATATATATATATAATATAAATATACCTATTTATATTATATATATATTATATATTACAATATTATATTAATCTTGTTGAAATAGAGTTGTTAATATTATATTTCACTTATCAACAAATGATAATTATAATGTTTGGCAAAAATTTCAATGGCCACGAGGTAGACTATCGATTTACACTCTCATAATTGAAGAAACTTTACTTTAACAAAATAAAAATAAATCCCTTTCTATGAAACAAAATGTCTCCTCTTTGCATACAGAATAGAATAATAATAAGTGTTTTGAGGTAGCTTTAGTACCTATTCAGAACATGACTATTTATATTTTGAGAGGATTAGAACATTGATTGTAGTGTTTTGACCACATGAACAAATGGATGGAATCAATGATGAAGAGTCCACATGATTAAAAGTGAAGGTGTGCATAGCTAAAAAATTAAAATGAATCTAGTAAACTAATTATGTGTTCAAGCTAGGTGAAATACACATTTTTAAGGTAATATCTTACAATTGATTATTCAAAGTGTTATTTTTAATGGATACACCTTTAATTAGGAATAAATTTAATTTCAACCCCATATGTGATTTTTTTGTGAGGATTATTAAACATTGTTCTAATATAGTTTATATTAAGAAAATAAGATTTGAATTCATATACTTATTATAAAATTATAGATTTTTTGATAGTTTGTCCAAATTTCACTGTACATCTAATGTAATCTACCAAAAAAGTGATTATATTTTACAACTAAAAAAATTCACCTCGTATTTAATATCGTCTATCAATAAATTATTTATATTTCCTAACTAAAAAATATATAAAGAGTCATATGGCCAGCAATTTAATCCCTACCCTCAATTATTGATTTTAAATAAAAATCATGCCCAAGTAGATAAAAATAAATTCTAATTTTAATTAAATAAATATCTAATAATACGTATCTATAAACCCAAAAATCTTCTTCCTCCACTAACTAAACTATAATAAAATAAAATTTTAAATATCTATACACATTAAATAAACTCCTAATTGTGACAAACCTAATAAATTACTTTGAATATATAAACACATTGAATATACACCTTTAAATGTGACAAAACTAATTATCATAAAAGAATGTCAATCCACATATCTTAAAACTACGATCATCATGTCATGAATATCATATAGACATGACATAAAAACTAATTACACAACATTAAATATCTATCCTTACTCTAAACAAAATAAGATATATAGTTAAGACTCATAAATAGTACAAATTTCTTCCAATCCA
This sequence comes from Torreya grandis, assembly GCA_037957365.1. Classification (NCBI taxonomy): domain Eukaryota; kingdom Viridiplantae; phylum Streptophyta; class Pinopsida; order Cupressales; family Taxaceae; genus Torreya; species Torreya grandis. The sequence goes on along the minus strand of JARHVA010000297.1, from coordinate 2,838,014 downwards.
ACAATACCATTAAAAAACTATCAAAAACATTAAGCATGTAAAGTTTAACAACAAATATAAAACCATCTGCATTACCTCAAAGTTGTCTGTTTGTTGTTTAAATATCAGATCCACCATCTCATTTCATCATAATATGTTTTTAAGACATGAAGGTGACACAAACTTCAAATCTTTCAAGAAATAAAGTCCATGAGTCCATGTATCCACCTCCATTCTTTGGACCTACAACCACATATTTGTTTTTCATCCACTCAAAGCTTGAAAAGGGTTCATAAGAGCTAAAAAAATATCTTTTCCCCTCAAAACAAGGACACTAAATCTGATATCTTACTATATTAAGGCAATATTTAATAAACACAATCATATGAGATAATCATGGATCTAACCACATTTTTCTTAAAAGTGTAGGGTTTGAAATTAAAATGTTCCATATAATCTTTTTTGTATTTTGCTCTAAAACAATATCCCATGTAGTATAGATAAAGCCATTTCTTATGAGGATGTGGAATCCATTTAAAGAGAAGTAAATCACTAGTATCAAATCTTAAAAATACACAACCAAAGCATAAATTATGAAATTGAAATCTCGTAGTCATTTGGAGCCTAACATGAGACAAAGAACGTAGACATTCAACCAAAAGACTATAGGACTTTTTGGGTGTAGTAAGATTTTATACATCTAATTATATATTCAATAACTCATTGAATTTGACCATAATATGTGAATAGGCCCAACTATTTGGGCTACCCATAGCTAAAAAATTAAGAAATTTGCCTAAAAATATCTTGAAATGAAAGAGCTAAATAGAAAAATTAGAAAGCATTAACCAACCAAACTTAAAAATAATTGTCAGTGCATGCTTTTTATATTTTTTTTAGTATTTTTTTAAGATATTCTGGTAATAAAAAATGATGATGTAGTTGGATGTTTCCAATCTAACATGCAAGTATACAAGAATAGCTTTTATAACAAAACAAACATTAGTTTGACCCAATATTTGCCCCATTAGGAATTAAAATCTATGTCTGCTCTCACAAAAGAAAAGATATCATTTTTTTTTATTAGAGAACATTAAATCACCTTTTTGGATCTATGCATAAAGAGTATTCCCTGAATCTTTGTCTCAAAATAATACTAAGATTTCCATAATTTTTAAAGCATAGAAACACAAGGATCCAAATTATCCAATGAGAAAATCAATGACTAGTGGAAACACATCTCATCTCAAGGATTTCAACATTCCCACCTTCACAAAATCATAGCATTCATTTCATATTTTATTATATAAACACATGTATTTTAGATCCTTTGAAAAATAAGATAGAGTCCCAAAATGTTTACAATATATATAAACTCAAACACAGGGTTATCTAGTGAGTAAAACTAGGGAAAAAGAGGAACAAAATCTCATTATAGAGATTTCAACCTGCAGTGGCCTCCATGAAAGCTTCATATTTTTCAACCTAGTAAGTTTTCTTAGACTTTTTCCTATAAGCATCATGGTTTATAAATATTTTACAAAAAGACTTAGATAACCACATTGATATAAAGAGACTAAAACATAAGGATCTAAAATCAAGACAGATTAAAAAAAATGGTATGAAATCTCATTATCGGATTTTCAATCTAGTCAACTTCACAAATCCATACTTATAGATTAATAAGAAAAATATCATTTCTCTAAAATGTCTATAAAAACCATCTAAAATGTAAAGCATAGTAAATATGAGCACAAGTGCAAGATTTTTAATCTTCACATCTACACACATAATGTAGTTTATACATTTTTAAGGCATTCATTAGGCCATTCAAAAATTTCTACACAAACACAGTGATTATAGTATTATTGTGCAAAGAAATGAAAATGATATTCTTGCAAACAAATATAAAACAAAATGTAAAAAGATGTAAAAAAACAAAGATATGGAAGGAAAAGGGTGACTACTTATGTTGTGGCCTCCTAAAGACACATGAGAGTATTGCCTAAACAAAATAGAGCTCAACCAATCCAACACTTCTCTTCTAGATATCCATTTCATTGACCTAGAAGAAGAGGAGGAGGTATTTTTGGAGGAGTAAGATATGTATTTTATAATTTTTAATAGATGCAAAAATTCATCTAAAACCATATACACCATATGTTTAAGACCTTCGTCCCATGCTAGGGGCCAACTAACTATTTTTAAGTAGGCACTTTGAGGAATTATAAGGGCTGATTTATATTCATGTTTCCATTAGTTTTAATTTTTATGCTATTATAATTTTTATACTATTATTTTGGTCCCATGGAGCTCATTCATAAAAATAAAGAAGCAAAATTTTATAAATAATTTTTTTTATAAAGGTAATTTTTTGATTGTATGATAAATCCATTGCATATACTCCATGATATTATTTTTATTTTGATGTTTTTGAATTGGATTTTAAATGTGCTGAGAAAATCCTTTCTTTGTTTGTGAATTTTTTATTTTGTTTCTTATCATTATTGATTATTACTAAGGAATGAGTATTTTTTGTCCTATGATTATGGTGATAACATCAAATGACAATGCAGTTTCTAAATAAATTAATTATGTTTGGCTTCTCATGATTTGTATTATGCTAATCCCAAATTCCTAAGATGAAAGTATAGGATTTTGAAAATAATATCTATTGATTAAAAAACTAGTGAGAATGGTCACATGAACCAATATGTAAGAACTAGTTCACATATGGATTAATCTAAATCAACAATTGTGGCAATCATCGACAAGGAGATATTTACCATTAAAAAATTTGGATATGCAATTATTATACCATCTTAAGTGGAGGAAATTCCCAATATTCAAATTCAAACTGAAATTGTGACACTCTCCTATGAGGAGGAAATTCCCAATACTAAATTTTATTCTACAATTGTGGTGCCCACTCATGAGAAATTTGCATTCCAAGATGCGAATTTGTTGCTAAATCTCTACCAAAATTCTAAGATTATAATAATTTTCCATTACACTAGCAATAGTTTTGAGTTAAGACATCAATATATTGGGAACTTATATTCTTAATGTAAAACATGTGCAGGATCATTTTTTTGCAACAACATATAAAATTATCTCAAAGAGAATAATCAACCCTACTTATTTTCAATCTAACAAGCCTATTCTCAAGAGTAATGGATTAGGAACTATATTAAGACTAGCTTTACTGACACTGGCCTCCTAAATTCGATTTCCCTCCACTTAAAAGACATGGTATATATCAATATCATCATTTTTGTAATATAAATATCAAAACATAGGTAATGCAAAATGATAAAAGATTTCATAGTGGTCTACCTAAAATGAGTGCCACAATAACCTCCAAATAAAATTATTATTCTATTTGGATTGATCTTTTTATCCACCAATTTAGCCTATGTCATGAGAGCCCTCTTGAAAATTGTAGTACTTTAAGGTCTGGATAGACATGGTTTCCTTCTTGGCGGTAGTCTAATATGGCATTCAAACTAAATTAGAAGTTTGGAAACAAATCCTCTCAAGTACCCACATTAAGTTCAATACTCCAAAAAAGGAGCTAAAGATGAAAATAAAAAAACCCTGCAAGCCCGTTGATTTCATCTTCCAAAAAGGATTCATATGTCATAAATATAAGAGATAAGTTACTTTAAAAACATTAACGAGGATTGATTAAGGACCACCCATATACAACATTGGCATGATAGTCTCTGTAAAAAATCTTATCAAACAAAATTCTTCTTATTTTGGTAACATGCAACTTTAATAAAGTAATGCATAACTTGTAGCATCAAATCTATAATAATTAATACCATTCCTAGCCATTTAAAATGGGCCACATTAATATTTTAAAATAATTTTAAAAAAACACTAACATGGAATCTATATCAACATTACCATAAAGTCTCTTGTACTCAAAGAATTTCACATTTACACAGATATAGACAATATTATAGTTAGGAATCAAATATGAACTGTAGTTACAAATCATAATATTAATCAATAAACCAAAGAATATATAAGGGAAATATCTAGGATAACTATGTTGACAAAGGAATTTGAGAGATTATGTATGAATTGCATTCATATGAACTACAAATTACCCAACTAATATCATTAAAATAACAAACACAGAATATTTTTTAAGATGTACTTTTAATGTCCATATTAACATCTACAAAATGTGGAAAGATACTAAATTTAGAAAGATCATTTTTTTCACTATGTTTGGGCCACTCAATTTCTTCCATTGACAAAATTCATTAAATCCACTCGAACTATTGTTTCAAATGGATCACTTTATCCTTATTAATTACTTGACATATTAGTCTCATTAGCATTGACATCAATTGCCTCATAGTCATCCTCTTCATATGTTGAAAACATATTATGCAATATGCAACATGTAAGAATGGTCTTTGGTAGCATTTACAAATTAGGCTGACAAATTTTGGAATGAAAATTTTTACATATGTTCTTTAGCCTTCTAAATTCACATTCAACAACAATTCTTATTTAAGATAACTTAAAATGAAACTATCTTTGACTATTTGTTGAAGCTCCATAAAATGGAGTGATTAGGCATGACAACAATTGTTAACTACCATCACCAATAATGTACTCTATCACATCTATTGAACCAATGGAAATAGAATGACCATTTATCCTCTCCCCACCTTCACATAATCTGTTAAAATAATAATTATGAAATAGTCTAGTATCATTAACATAACCAAGCCACCTAGTGAAAACATCCATAAAACGCATATTAATATCAATAATGGCTTGCAAAAACATACTATAGTTGTGATATTTATCATACTAATGTGATTAAAACTCATTACATGGAAGGTCAAATTGCATTTGAATCACATATATAGCACCATAACAATTTGAAAAGCCTTTTTTTAAAAAACCTTATTTTACATCAATTATTAAATGATTATTTGGCCATTGTACATGAATTATTAAAGACATATACACAGCATTAATGAAATTATTTATAATTATTACCACCATTGAATTTCCAAAAATAAAAGTCTCACTAATGGTAATCATTGTCATTTTAGATGATAACTATAGAAATGCAATGGCCACTTTTTTCTCAACTAGAAACACCCTACCCTGTATAGATGTCACTAGTGATAATGGTATATCACCTTATGTAAGGTATTCCTTCAACAATGAAAAAATGGATGAAAATAAAGCATAGGTAAACCTAAAAATGTTTTGAAACCTCTCACCATAACATCTGACTTTAAATATATAATGGTTTCACTAATGTAAAGAATGAAGATTGATATACCATTCAATTTGAATACTCCCCTCTCATTGATAATTACATAAACTTGTTTGAATATTCATATTTCATTACTTATAAGTGATTTTATGGATCTCCACATCCATTTCAGCAATTGAAGACTTTGTTCTTACAAATGAACATCTCTTATGCTTTTTTGATACATGATTCATTTTGCTTAAATCTTGAATATTATACCAAGTTTTAAATTCCAATTAGATAATAATAGATGCACTTTTCCTGAGGATTTTTACTATTTCTATTGATGTATAATCCATTTATGAAAATATATGTTTAAGATAACAAAGCAAATTCCCCTACAAAAAATTACAAATCCATAATGAAATGCCCATTTAATATCATTGAGAAGAATACATATTGACTACAAATTATGACAAAATAATGTAACATATAACACACAATAATATGCTTTTATCTTTTCATAATAGAGAAAATAAATGTAAAAGCATTTGAATTTCAAATTATGTAATAAATTACTATCTACACAATATGAAATGTGTAGCATTGATGTAAGAACATCATCATTTCTATTTACATGAAGGTCATATGTCCATAAATCTCACTAAAATAGTTTCTTATATCCTATAAACATTTATACATAGTTAAGATACTATTAACTAAGGACATTACAAAAATATAATCTTTTAACCATAATTATCCACTATCTAAGGTAGAAAAAACCAAATATCATGCTCTAGTCTGAGACTCTGAACTATTCAATTTATTTCAATAGAATAATTATCTAACATTAATTTGTGCATATTATCTAGTTAACCACTTTTTGGTGATTTACAAGGATGTTGTCCTTATAATTATAACCTTGATGCACTCTATAGCCTTGTTTTTCATGGCCTCCTTTTCATGGCCCTTTCTAGTTATGTAAAAATTACTTTTTTGTTAGTCTCAAATATGATAATTATTTTGCTTTAATTTTTGATAAGTTTTATTATTTCCCTTATGTGGTGATTGATAATAATTTTGGACCTTATTCTACTCCTTAAACATAATTTATGCTAGAGACTTATTCTTTATAGGCCTTCTCTTCTTGACTCTATCACTCATTCCCATATCAACAAGTGACCATTTTGCAAGATTGTTTTATGTTGCATGACTTTTGGATATATCCTTGTCTATAATTTTATTTATTTTTAGTTTTATAGCATATTTATCACCAAGCCCTCTCTTAAAAATAAAAATCATATGATTTTGACAATATTATGCATGCAGTGTGCCCTAAGCATAAGTGAGTTAAAAAAAAACATGGATCATTGGAGTTCAATTTGTCCTTCTAATTAGCTAGTGTAGTTGTTGAAATTTTTAATCTCATCAAGCTAATTTGGTCAATCATTGAAATTAATATATATTATCTCTATGTTTAGAATATATATTATATTTTCAAAGTGAAAATACATAAGAATATAAACTTTTTTCATGTCATGTTCAATACTGTCGATGGGAATGTTCAATATGTCAATAGTCATTCCTCAGGTAAATGCTTTATTTCTCACCTTATCATTTATTATCTTCAATTAAATGTTACTACCAAATCTTCTATGTAGTTCTCATTATATTCTTTCATTAGATTGTTTTTTATATAAGAAGTGGACCTTGGGTTGCACTATTGGAGGTGGAAATCTCCATGTATTTTTGTTAACATAAATCTTTGCATTGGTTGGTTGATTAATATCTCTTACATTGGATAGAAATATACCTGATTTTCATCCTTGTAAACTTTTGAAAATAAGTATTTTTTCCAATCCTTGATGATCCCTATTATCATCAATTTACCTCAAACATTTTTTTCCAAATGAAATGCTTAGAGTATATCATATTCAATTTGTCCTCTAATGACAAATCTCTCATGATCTTGAGAGTATTCATGATATTAAACTAAATAATCTCCAAAATAAATTTTTTTATGATGTATAGGTAAGGGGATAATTCTTCAAACACTCATTATCTATTTATGGTCTTGGAAATATCTCATTGGCCTATCATGCTTGATTTGAACCCTCTAGCTCCAATCTAGTTTCACTAGCTTGATCATTGTGCTTATTAGACTCTTTCTCTAATACATGTTTATTGTAATATTAGTATCACTTATTTATAAATTTACCACCTTTATGATAGTAAAATTAATTATCTACCCCATTTAATTCATTCCCTTCTCAAGCATGTTCTTATGCTTTCACTAACTTGCATTAGGCAACCAATCTTTAGGTCTCAAGTGCCAATTCTTGACATAGGCTTCAAGGAGTAAATTTAATTGAATTAATGGTCTTATATGACCTAATTACACTTTATCCATCCCTATACAAGTCCTCATACCCACTCCAAGACTCATTTCACACCATATTGCTTCAATGTTCTCTCAAGGCTTGTGGCCTTATTTTTAAAATTGTTCCTTATTTGAGTAATCTACAAACTTTATTGAAAACCTAAAGACACTTAATATCACCCAATATGTCCCTTCAATGCATAATAAAGTTCCATGACCAATCTCCTTATCTATCTATATGTTCTCTCACTAGGATAGACCTAATCAGGTTTCTATGTCTCTTTGTTAGACACAGTCACCTATACACATATGGACAAAGTCCATACCAAGCCAAAACCTATTAAATATCCTTTATCATGTCAAAAACATGAAAAATACCAATTTTTATCTTTTTTTATGGTGGGAACACCTTATATAGTCAAAACCCTAGTCTAGGGATTTTGTGCCCTTATTCAAGCCTAAGAGCACAAAGAAATGCCTTGAGAATGTTTCAATCACTTTATTACCACTGTGAAAGGTGTTTAGGCTCTATATTATCCTTATATAACTCCTCTAACCTTTATAAATTGGATACCAATCCTCTGTTGACATTTTCTAACTCAAGTTCCTTTGGTTTGTGTAGGAAACAAGGTTTTTTATAGGACTGTGTCCCTATTGGGTAGCCAACAACAATGTTTCAAGCAAGGAAATATTTATAACTTCCTGACTCCCTAATGAACTTACCCAATAATTTTAGAACTCAATAACTCACTAATTATATGTATTCTTTCAAAGATCAATATTCACAGTCTTAAAGCAACAATGTAAGTATAGAAACAAGGGCTATGTATTACCAACCTCGAACCTGGGGTCTCTCTATCATTTGAATGTCACTAAGATATTATCTACTCATTATTTACACCAATAAATTTATAATATAATGGTCATCCCTCTCTCCAAATGTGTCTTTTCCATCATCTACTAAAATAGGGGTTATGTTCTGTGTCACAAGGTTTGGTGGACTATGTATTTACTTTCCCCTTATTCTTGGGTTCAAAAAAAAAATGATACAAATAATTTGAACAAAACACTACCTATAAATCTTTGTCTCAACACTACTATAGTCTATACCTTAACACCAAAAGCATACCTTCTTTCTTTATGACAAGCATGTAATAAGGTCTATGAATAGACCTATCCTTTTCTTTGATTCCTTCCATTTTGAATCATTTATTTAATCACCTAAAGGTTTTTTTAGTCTAAAAACAATCAAATATAACTACCATGATAATATTATTATTATTAACTTATAGAAATCATTCAATACTCATCTAGACTATAACCTACAGTCTCTTGATTCAAAACCTATAGTCTTAACACAAATAGAAACACATTCACAGCCTAAGGTCTTACCTAGGTAATAAAAATTTAAGATACATAAGAGACACTCAATATCCTTTAAAATAGCAGAATACACAACAACAAGCTTTATTTTATTCATTAAGTCCACCTTGTTATATTACAACCCATAAAAGGGACATTATGGATTCCACCACCTTTTTTTAAGAGGTCATACTCATTCCTTCATTGATCCTTGTTTTCTTCCTTTTTGATCTCTCCTCCACTTCTCTCACATCTCCTTTCTCACAAATTTATGTACAACATTTTCTTTTCCACCAACTTCAATGTTGGTTATCTAGTTAGTTACAAAACAACTTCTTTTCTTGTCAACCTAATGTATGGGTGAGGGTTACCATCCTAAAACATGAACTCCACCTTATAAATTAACATATATGACTTATAATCACCCTTTACATGAACTAATTATATTACTTAATTGCACTTTACTCATCTATTCACTCCTTACATACATTTAACCCTCTTAGACTCAATTAAAATATTTGAATTTTCAAATTCCTTTTTTTGGAGGGAAAATTCCTAAAACCCACTTAACACACCTTGAAGACTCCAAATGGGCTCTAGGACAACAAGTGGAAGTTAAAAGTTCCCTCAAACACTTTGACACCCAAAATTGACAAACTTAACTAGTTATTGACAAAACACCAAAAATGAAGTCTTCTAGCTTGATGCTCCTACATCATACTCCTCGAGAGGGGAAAAAATTAAGAAACTAACTTTATTTCATACCTTCCAATTTTTCATTTTAGGTTCCTTCATGTTCACTTGATTACTACTCTTCATTCCTTGATCCTTCTAGTTTGCCAAATTCTTACATTTTTTCTTTGTGATTTTGTCTAGTCTTCATGTCCATGCATATTCCACCTCCTTGAGGTGTTATAACTATTGTATATTTTTGTTTTATACACATTACATTTTTTCCAAGTGTATTTTCCCTTCATCATATTCAATATAAACCAATTTGTGTTCATTCTTCTTCCTCATGCTTGTTTTATAGCTTGCTTCCTCATTATTTTCACTTGATTCTTGCTTGTTTAGTGATTTTTGCTCATTGTTCATGTTAGCATCTTCTTATTTAGGATTTAATTGCCTCTCATGCACATCAAAATATTCCATTTGTTCAGCTATACTCTCTTTTTTTCAATCTTCTTCAAACTTCTTCACATTTTGATGCCTTTTTCCTATCATCTTACTCATTATAAAATAGAAACTTCTTATTCCACTCATCCTTATCATATTACAACATAATTTGACCAATATTAGACTATCCATATACATGATTTTAAAATATAATCCTATCTTTAGTTTGACCCATGGAATAACTCACCTTGTTGGCTTGTTCATACTCTATTTGCTTGCTTGTTTGTGGCCTTTTTTGCATAGCTCATTGTGATTTCCTTTGTTTCTCCTATTTTGAGTTTTCTTAGTGTTCATCCTTAAATTTTACCTATTTTTATTCACCTTCTTTCATCCCCTTGGATGGATTGAATATCTCTTCCAGCATCTTCATCTTTTCTTATAACTTGAGTGCATCCATATCTTCAAAATCCTCATCAAACCTTGGTCTACTTTGTTCTTCCTTTTCTTGGGAAACTTGTTCTTTGTCTTCTCCTTAGATTCCCTCATTTCTCAAAGTCACATCAATATCTTTTGTCTACATACCATACTTCTCAAGCACTCTTTGAGGTGCTTCATTTTCATCTTATCTTTCTACACACTCATTCATCAATGTAATTATTTCCATGTACAAGAGATATTCATCATGGGAATCAACTTCATATACAACATTTTAAAAAAAATTATAAACACTTATCTTCTTTTATGCATTCACTTTTTTATTCATATGGTTGTACCTTCATCCCATTTGCTTGGTTTACTTGCTCTACCTCTTGTGTTTGCCTCATAGGCTTGCTATCTTGTTCAATATTCATGATTCCTTGGTATTCACCTACAATTTGATCTTCTTGTGCTATTTTCATGTTCTTTAAGTTTGCCAACCATTTACTACCTTGTTTCTTCTTAGGTTGCCACTTGTTTCTCTTTACACCTCCTTCATGCCTCATGCCTTGGTCATCTATCATGCTAGCTTGGTGTTCCTTGCCATTTGTTCTTTTTTTTCATATTTGTGCTTGATTTCCAACTGTGCTTTTTCCTTGTTTCACATCTTGTTTGAGGTTCAAATCTTACTTATCAATACCTATTTGCTTTATCCACTTAGGCCAAACATATCCATGCCTGTGTTTTCTCCTTAAGGGATGCAATTTGTCATTCTTTCTCTCAATTTAGATATTAGTCTCTTATTCTTCATATGTGCAATAAAAATCAAAGTTCAAACACTCATTTACCTCTAAAGGCAATTACTGCAAGCTTGTGTCTTCCTTCATGTCTTCATGTGTGACATTCATGTCTTCTTTGCATGCTTATTCTCTTGTTTCAATTTCTAGACTTGGAAATGCATCATATTATTCCTCTTCCACTTCATCTTCAACATGTGTAATGTCTTTAGTATCCTTCACTTTGTCTTCTTCAAGAGTTTCTCTTCCTTTGTCATCCTCTTTCCACTTGATAGGTGATGCTCTTGGCCCATCTTTCACCAAATTTGAGGCCTCATACTTGGCCTTCATCAATTATTTCTTCATACCTACATACACAAACTTGAAAGCAATGTTATCATACAAAATGAGAGACCACATAGTCTCTTTGAATGTCTTTGGCATAAACATTTTCCATCTTCTTGTCTTCATTCTCATGTGCTCTTTTTGGCACTTCTCTCTCCTTTTTATCCTCAATGAGAACCCTCTTATTTATCTCTTTGTTTTGTTGCACACTTGGCATCATCTCACTCCTCATGCCTCTTTGGGTTGCCTTTTATTTCTTCTCATCTCTAAAGACACTCATCTTGTGCTTTCTTTCTTTCACAAGTGACTCTAGTGGCCACTTCACTTTTCTTCTCATATTTCAACTAGTCTATTGGATTTTTTTTCTCTCATGAGCTTCACCATGATCTCTATCCTCTCTATACTTTACCCTAATTCTCTTCTCAAGTATTTTACTTCTTTCTCTTCACCTATCTTCTCTTGTTTTCTTTATTTTCTAGGCCTATCTAGACCTTCCTAATTACAAGCTTATCAATATTGCCACTTAGACCTCTTTTAGGCCTTTCCTCTTCCTTGATTCATCTATTTAGGACCTCTCATTATCCTCTTTGACTCTCTTTTGGAGTCTTATTTCTTCTCTCTTGGAGCTCCAAGGCTCTCTTCAACTTTTCCTTCACTAGTCCTTTCTTGACTAGACTTTAATCCTTCTCATAGTATTTTGGGGATTTTGTTTCTATATTATCAATATTATATACATCTATAATGATCTCAATGTATCAAACCTATAACATACTCTTCTCCCTCAATACCATGCAAGTGCCATCTCAAGCATTCCTCATAACATACTTTGTCAATTTCAAATAGACAAGTTTCAAACAACTCAAAACAAAAATAAAATCAAAATCACCTTGATATGATACAAAATTATGCACAGGTAAGGGGATAATTCTCAAAACACTCATTATCTAGTTTTGGCCTTGGAAATATCTCATTAGCCTATCATGATTGACTTGAACCTTCTAGCTCCAATCTAGTTTAACTAGCTTGATCATTGTGCTTATTAAACACTATCCAATCCCTATTTCTTGAACTATTATTAGTAATTATTGAGGGCATTTACCTCCCTCATGATAGTCACATTAATTTTCTACCCCATTCAATTCATTCCCTTCTAAAACTTGTTCTTGTGCTTTCACTAGCTTGCATTAGGCAACCAATCTTTGGGTCTCAAGTGAAAATTATTGACATAGGCTTAAATGAGTCAATTTCATTGCATTAATGGTCTTAGATAACCTAATTACACTTGATCTATCCCCTTAAAAGTCCTCAAACCCACTCCAAGACTCATTTCACACCATATTGCTTCAATGTTCTCTTAAGGCTTGTAACCTTTTTTTATAATTCTTCCTTGTTTGAGTAATCTAAAACCTTTCCTAAAGATATAAATTGTAGACACCTAAAACTAGTCATCGATAACCTCCAACCAGGGTTTTGACCAATTTCTACCCAAAATGCATACTTTGGCCTAAAAACACTAAAACACACAAAATGATGTGAAATTGATATATTCAAATGCCAATTTTGGCTAGGGTATCACTAAATGAGGTAATTCAATTTATGGGCTAGCTAACTTTGATCAGTTCATTTCAAGTCAAAATGCCAAAATTGTACCTACATGCTCTAAACTGCTCTTTCTTATCAAATATTTTACACAAGAATTATGCCTTTATTATTTGTTATTGACAACATCCCAAATAGAAATATGGTTCTAATGCATCTGATAGTGCCTTCCAATTCTAATCCAGTCAAATTTAGGACCAATAACAAGGCATTCTGATCAATTTGGGTAATTTGTTCATAATGTGCTTAATCATGCCTAAGAGCTAATTAACCCAAATCAGGGCCTGATAAAAAATTCCATGGAAACTTGTTGAATAATTTGTTTTGGAAATGAATATTGAATATTTGCATCATCAAGTGACCTCATTTCTTGGGAAGACATTCATAGGCCATAAATGCCACAAATATCAGGATTCATGCCCTCCATGCCTCATCAATGCTTTCCATGATTCCCTCCATGCCTCTTAATTAGCCTTTTTTCTAATTCCATGATGAGGATAATTACAAACTTAATTCCAAAAATTTAATTAATCCTCAACCACCCATCTCAATCTTGAGATGGATGGTTGAGGTTGATTATGATCAAATCCAAAAATTTATAAATAGGAGGCCTCACAACATCATTTCTAAGCTTAATTAGTGCAAAGATATAATGAAAGATTATTTTCAAAAATATTTAAGAAACTAGTTTTAGAATTCCAAATTTATTCCAAGCCAAGCCAAACCACAAGCCAAAGGTGCCAAGGAGAGATGGAGGTTGTCAAGCTTCCATTGCGAAGGACTTCATGAACACAAGCTGAGTAAGCCACTACTACAAAGGCTTTTGGAGCATCCAATGAAGGTGAAAGGAATTATTGTGTTTTCATTCCTTGATTTTTAGTTTTTTTAATCATTTTTTAATGTTAACTAAGCTCTCCCTAGTGTCTAGGCCTAGAGATGTTATGTTATTAGTGTGCTTATTTTATTTTGTTTTCATTTTAGAACTAACACCATAATAACCATCCTCTCTTGAGTAAAATTCCTATATCACATAAATACATATCATATCACCATTTATTTACCTTCAAATCCTCAAAAAATTTCATGACCCATCTCCTTCTGGAGCTATCTCTTCTCTCACTAGGTTAGACCTAGTTAGGTCTTTAGGTCTGTCTGTTAAACACAGTCACGTGTACACGTATGGACAAATTTTGTACCAACCCAAAACCTATAAAATATCCTTTATCATGTGAAAAACATTAAAAATACCAATTTTTGTCTTTTTTTATAGTGGGAACTCCTTATATAGTCAAAACCCTAGTCTAGGGCTTTTATGCCCCTGTTCAGGCCTGAGAACACATAGAAATGGCTTGAGAATGTTTCAATGACTTTATTGCCACTATGAAACGTTTTTATGCTCTATATTATCCTCATAAAACTCCTCAAACCTTTTAAAACTAGATACCAATCCTCTATTCACATTTTATAACTCAATTTCCTTTGGTTTGTGTAGGAAACAAGGTTTTCTACAGGACTACGTCCCTATTGGGAAACCAAAAACAATGTTTCAAGAAAGGAAATATTATTAAAAACTTAATAACTCCAAAATTAACTACCAAATAATTTTAAAAGTCAAGAACTCACTAATTATATGGATTCTTTCAAAGATCAATATTGGTAGTCTTGAAGCAACAATACATGTATAAAAATAAGCCATGTGTATTACCAACCTCTAACCTAGGGTTTCTCTCTCACATATGAATCATCATTAATATATTATCTCCTCATTATTTAAATAAATAACTTGTTAATATAATGGTCATCCCTCTTTCCAAATATGTGTCCTTTCCATCATCTACTAAAATAGGGGTTATGTTCTGTGTCACAAGGTTTAGTGGATTGTGTATTTACTTTCCCCTTATTCTTGGGTTCAAAAAATAAGTGATACAATTTTTTTTAATAAAACACCACCTATAAATATTTTTATCAACACTAATACAGTCTATACCTTAAGACCAACAACATACCTTCTTTCTTTCATTGTGACAAGCATGTGACAAGGTTTATGAATAGAACTATCCATTTCTTTAATTCCTTTCATTTTGAACCATTTGTTCAATCACCTAAAGGTTTTTTTTGTCTCAACACAATCAAGTCTCACTACCATGATAATCTTCTTCTTATTAACTTAGATAAATCATTCAATACTCCTTATCTACACTATAACCTATAGTCTCTTGATCTAAAACCTACAATCTTAACACAAATAATAACACATTCATGGCCTAAGGATCTTACCCAAGAAATATAAAGTTAAGAAACATAAGAGAAACTCAATATATCCTTTAAAATATTATAATACATAACAAAAATCTTTATTTTATTTATTGAGTCTGCCTTGTTACATTATAGCCCATAAAAGGGACTTTATGGATTCTACCACCTTTTTTTGAGAAGTCATACTTATTCCTTCATTGCTCCCTATTTTATTCCTTTTGGACATATACTCCATCTCTCTCACATATCCTCTCACTCATATTGATGTACAAAATTTTCTTTTCCACCAACTTCAACGTTGGTTATCTAGTTAGTTACAAAACAACCTCTTTTCTTGTCAACCTAATGTATGGGTGAGGGGTACCATCCTAAAACATGGCCTCCACCTTATGAATTAACATATATGAATTATAATCACCCTTTACATGACTTAAAAAAAATCCTTAATCCTAATTTACTCATTTATTCACTCCTTACATGCATTTAACCCTCCTAGACTCAATTCAAATATTTGAATTTTCAAATTCCCTATTCTAGAAAGAAAACTCCTAAAACCCACTTAACACACCTTGAAGACTCCAAATGGACTATAGGACAAAAAATGGACCTTATAAGGTCCATCAAACACTTTTACACTCAAAATTGACTAATTTAACTAGTTATTGACAAAACACCAAAAATGAAATCTTCTAGCTTGATGCTCCTGCATCAGCTTGTTAAATGTGTGTCTCTCACAAATAAATAAAGATCTATATTTTTTACAAGTTTTTAAATTTTGGAGGAATGTTTAATTTACCTATAAAATATTGATAAATAATGAAAATTAATTTTTATCTTTTCTAATAATTAGGTAGGATCTCCAACTTTTACTCTCTATAATGATGGATGGTTCTTAGCTGTTAAGCTAGAATTTAGTTGATTAGAATAAATGGTCACATGGTAATTTTTTTAGTTATGTTAGACCCACTTAAGAAGGAAGAGCTTTTACAGTCACTGTATTTAGTAGAACATATTTGTAAAGAGAATCAAAACTTATTGAACATAATATAAGTCCAACCTTGAGTTATAAATCAAGTTGAGTAAACTTTGTGATAAGGATATTAAGGTATTTTAGTCTACAAATTTATATACAAGTTAAGATAACCTTATTTACTATGAAAAAATATGAATCAGTTAAATGAGGATTCTAAACTTGTTATGAATCAAGAAGAAACCTTGATATTGTGAAATATAATGTTTGAGTCATTCAAAGGTTTATAGAAGATTACAAGTCATTCAATAATAATGCAATCCTATAAGGTTAATAGAAGACCTAATTATTAAGAGACCTTGTGAGACCCCTATTTGTATTGAGTAAAAGGTAGAGATAGAGAAAGTAATTGTGATGTACTTGCATCAAGCATAAACAATTTTGTGAAAATAAAACTGAATTATAAATCAGTTACCATCATTACAAGACAAAAATAATAATCATAAATTATCATCATTGTAATATTAAAATAAACATAATTTTGAAAACAAACATGAATTATAATGTTTTTAACATCATTTTAAGACAAAAATAATCATTGTTAATTATCACTAGTAATTCTCATCATTGTAAGATAAAAACAATCCATTTTTACAATTCAAATTGATACAAAGAAATAAATGGTTGTAGAAGGAAAATATAAGAGAATATAACCATTATAGATGTTAAACTAAATTAATTAATGAAAATATTCATTTATTACTAGAAAATGATTCACTAATCTTCAACTTGGCTTTCCCAATAGAATTCAGCACTGAAACCAAATTAAGTTGCACATTTATCTTTTGTTCTTCAATCTTGATTAGCCTTTCCTAATTCACATTTCCCTTATACATCCAATGTTAAAACAAAGTGAAGTCCTTATCATGGAATTTCATTGGCCCTTCCTCAACCATATGTAGGGTAGAAACCACTAAATTATTATTCTCAACAATAACATCTTTTAGACTTGTAACTTTGGATATTATTTTTATGTTATTCATTATGGATTTGATTTTATATGGTGCTTAATGTGTTTTGTAGTCAATATTTTTGTCATTCTCATTTAGAGAATGAAATTCCTCATTAACCACGTGGTTTGTTTCATAAGTGTCAATGGATATATTTTTGGGATTGATGGCTCTATACTAATCAAAATTTGCATCTATTGCATCAAAAAGCTCTTCTGGATACTTTGGAGGGAGATTATTCTCAATTATTTCTTGAGTTATCATACTCCAATAAATTTCATGCCTTGAGGGAATATTTTTTTCATAATCTCCAACTTTTTATAATTGGGTCAAATATGTTCCCATTGATTTCAGCATTGGTTGGGCATGTGAATCACACCATGATCGACATAATGTTTTTGCATATTTATCCAATTTTTTGAGGATGATATATCATTTTTCATGGCTATACCATTTGAATATGTTTCCCTCACAATACACTTTGTAGCAACTAAAACAATAGTATCTGTAATAGTCCAACAAATTTTACCCTTTTGGGGAAGAAGGAAAAATCACTGACCTCTTATGACTTTTGGTTGTGTGGGAGAAATATTTGATTCAAGCAAAGACACATAAATTTGGTGTGGATATTATTATTCATGGTTGAATTCTTCAACAAAATTGTTCTCTCTCATAGAGATGCCAACATCCTCCTCAAAGTTTACTTGTGCACTTGGAACTTGGGTACTTGAAACAAATTCAAAATAATTCTCATTATTTATGGATAAATCATATTACAAGTTATCCTCTATAAGAAAATAAGTATATATTTGAAACCCATACTTGGTAGTTAGGAGAAACAAAAATGTATCCATGATTTTTTTCTTTCTATCTCTACCTAAAATAATGCAAATGGTACATGCAATAAAAATAGAAATGGGTTTATAATTTTAGTCACTTGTAGTGTACAAAGAAAGAATTGCAAGCAATGGAACTATATAAAAACACTAATTTACTACATAATATAATGCTTCTTTTAGTATTAAAAACACAAGATTTTATAGTTTAATACTTATACTAGTTGTAATTATATTTCATCCATTTTCATGATTGCATTTATAATTTTAAGACCAATTTGAATAAGGATAAAACATAGCTAACTCCAGATATGCTATTCATAATGTTTTCCTATGAAAATCCTAAAATTTTAATTTTAAGAACAATTTTCCATGGCAATTGTCTAAAATTAAAATGCACGCTAAAACAAGCTAAATCAAAAACAAAAAATATTTAGGGGGAACATGGCCATCATTATAAAAATATCACCCTCATTAGCTTGAATTTTATTTGTTGTAGCCTCTAAAGGAGAGGTTTTAATCTTTATTGGTGTAACAACACGTGACTCTAATCTTTGAACTAAAATAAAATTTACTTGTATGATATATCCACATGAAAAAACTTGAGAAATTACAAACATAACTTGATAGTAAAGTAGGGGAGAACTAATCAACTCAATCACTTGTCACTCTAGACACCTAGGATGGTAACAATAAATAGTTTGAGAATGGCAATGTTAGGACTCAAGGCTTATGACTATGTTGATCTTCATTCCATGTTACCAAATGATTCAAAATTGGTCATAATTCTAAGTGAGCATATATATGTGACATCTATTTTCATTCTTGCATGTGTCAAAAATCAATATTTTTGAACGTATAACAACCCCCTATTCTATTTTCATTGTATATGTTATTGGCAACTAAAAAATTCAAATAGATTACAACTTGGGATTTACTGTACAGATTTGACTGACATATCTATTTTTTCTAATGACTAGGAGTATTATTATAGCCATATTTTTTGTCTATAATTACCTTGGTTATACCAATGCACATCAAGATAGATCTTAACCATGTATGGATGAAATCAATGGATTAATCCATTGTTCCTATGCATTCTTCTTATCAAATCAAATTTAAAATTAAAAAAACATAAAAAAATATGAACATGAACATAAAAATTCTAAAAGACTATAAGCTATGGCATACACATCACCATGAACACAAGTATACCTTAGATTAATTCATTGTGGGTGAGAGATTTGGTGAAGATGGGGTTGTACCTCCTTTCCAATTCACCTAATTTCCAAAATTAAAGGCATGGCTTAACAATGAAGCATCATAAGTTCAATTTGAGATGACAAGACACTTCTACAATGACATTTACACTTGTTCTACATGGAATTGACTACTTGGACTTAGAGTTTTTATATACACAACTCTGATAGCCTACTACAATATTATAATCAATTATAAATGGATTGGCCAATGTTTATACATATTTATTTATTCTAAAAAATGAATAACAAACCAATACCTTTAAATGTTTATTTTGGATCAAGTTTAATGTAAGCCCACCATTTTAAGCTAAAATTGGTTCACTTTTGTGAAGTAAAAAATTATTTTAAAGGAAATAGTTTCTTTGGTTCATGTCTTATATTTTGTATTATCATAATAATATCAATTCCTTTATAATAATTTTAATTATTATGTATTGTTTTTGGATGATTCATTACACAGATAAGGCACATAGCTTAAAAATTTTGAACCATTTATTCATGGTTACTTGTATTCTATACAATCATTATTAGTAAATAATTTTAATTTGATGATGCCACCCCCGATTTGAAGTTAGACATGCCAACTATAAAACTTTATTAATTTCAAAATGCTTAGTGTTGATTTTTTGAAAACATGGGTATTACTTGAAATAACTTAATTATGTTAATAATTTCACATGAAATATACAAGATTAAATTTTGACACAATATACCCCATTTACATTATATAAATATCTCATTAAAATATTTCAATAGCAAGGTATTTGGCAAACTAAAAGGTACATAAATCTATCTAATGATCTATAGCTCCAATCTCCAGTCTATTCTATTGTGATATGTCAATGCCCTGTAGGGTGTATATATGATAAAAAATGGTATGTGTATAAACTTGAGTAAAAATTTTGAGGGACTTTATTTTGAGGTAAACACATGCAATCATGACATATGGTAGAAGAAACAATAAAACTTCAAGAGTAGGTAGAACAAAATTTGTTCCCCCCACTACTTGGTCAGGCTAAGAATTCACTCTTAAGGTAGTTTTTGTTATGTGATTGTTAGAGGTTTATTTTCTTGAGTGGTAAAAAATTTATAAATAATTCATAGGACCCCAATTTATGTTTTAATAGTAGTGGTAGCCCCCAATATGGGACCTCACTCTAAGAGACCAGTTCCATGTTGGGGGCTAACTAACTATTTTTAACTAAGTACTATTGAGGAATTATAGGCACTAATTTTAATTTACAGTCCCATGAGTTTGGTTTTTTATACTATAGGAAATCTTTTGATGTTCATGTCATTCCATGGAGCTTGTTACTTAAAAATAAAGAAATAATTTTTTACAAATAAAAATATTTTTATAAAGGTTATTTTGTGATTGTACGATAAATCCATTGCATAGACTACATGGTCTTATTTTTATTTTTGATGTTTTTTAATTGGACTTGTAAATGCATTGATAAAATCCTTTCCTCTTTTGTGAAATTTTGATTTTTTTGTATCATTATTTATTATTACTAAGGAATGAGTATTTGTTGTCTTGTGATTATGGTGACACATCAAATGACAATACAATCTATAAATAAATTAATTATGTTTGGCTTCTCATGATTTCTATTGTGTTACTCCTAGATTCTTAATATGAAAGTAAAGGATGCTAAAAAAAATACTTGTTGATTAAAAAACTAGTGACAATGGTCATGTGAACCAATATGTAAGAACTTGTTCAGCTATGTATCAATTTGATTCAATAATTGTGTTAGTCATCAGTAAGGAGACATTTGTGATTACCAAATATGGATATGAAATTTTGAAACCCTCTTATGAGGAATAAATTCCACATACTCAAAAATCAATTTTTAATTGTGACATCCTCCTATAAGGAGGAAATTCCCAATACTCAATTTCAATATGTAATTGTGGCATCCACTCATGAGAAAGTTGCACTCCAATATGCAAATTTATTGTTGAATCTCTACCAAAATTCCAAGATTATTATAATTATACATTTCACTAGCAATAGTTTTGAATTAATACATAAATATATTAGGAGCTAATATTCATAATTTACACTATGTGCAAGATCATTTGTCTATAACAAAATATAAAATTCTCTCAGAGAGGATAATCAACCCAACTTATGTTCAATCTAACAAGCCTCTTCTCAAGATAAATGGATGAGGAACTATTTTAAGACTAGCTTTATTGACACTGGCCTCCTGAGTTCCATTTTCCAATAATTTATAAGCACAACATATATCAATATCAATGTTTTTATAATATAAATCACAAAACATAGATAATGCAAAATGATAAAAGGATTTCACACCAGCCTACCTGAAACGAGTGACATAGTAACCTTCAACAAAAACTAGTGTTATATTTGGATTGATCTTTCTATACACCAATTTTTCAACAACCCCACTAGGTTTTACCAGAATATAGTAATAATTTTTAAAAATTACACATATTCATCAAATAGATTTCACCACAAGAAACATAACTAGTGATCTTTAACTAATGGTATTAAATTATTTAACTAATAGGTTTATAACTAATCCATTTAGCTAAGGATCACCATGAAAATATATAAAAATCATGAAAAATACTTAAAAACCAACAAATACAACATCAATCATAAATAAAATAGTAAAAATTCAGCCATGACTAAAACAACATTATAACCACTATTATAGAAGTATAATGTATATAAGTTACAGTATTTGGAAATACATAATAATATCTCAAATGATAAAACATGATATAAATATCCATGGAGAAGAGTCTACACAACTACAAAGTCTCCATAACTCAAGTATCAATCTGTAATCTCAGGGGTAGTACCTAGTATAGTACTCCAATCTAGGAGGGAAAGCATCATTCGAGTATTTTTCCACACTAACCATAGACCATAGATCCCTTGCAATATCTCTCAAACAGGGGGATGGTCCTTCCTTCACATATGGGTAGATAATGATGGTGAAAGAATCCATAGTAATAAACCATAACCCATGTGTTGAAGATATCTAATACATAATGTGTACCATAAAGAAATATATTCTAATATGATATCACACAAATACGAAATGGCAATGTTTAATCAAAACATTATTTTGGCCAAATTTTAATGATCTCTAGGATTAGTCAAATTCATATACACCACTTATTTAGGGTCATGAATGTGAGAATTGATAAAAATAAATAATTATATTAAAACCAATGGATTCATTAAAAAAAATCTCTTTAGTAAATCATAATTATGCTAAGTACATAAATAACACATACATTCATTTAGTCTATCAAATGAAATGAATTGAATCCATTCCTCTAGTTCATTACAAAATAATAAACAAAATCCAAATAGTCTTAAACATACCATCTGGGTATGATCACATCAAAACTTCCAGTTACTTAAAATACTAAGTAACTTATAATGTTATTTCTCCATAAAAAAAATTATATCACAAGCTCATTTATTGTTTATATTCCAAATATAAATAAAAGCTAGTCCAAAACATCATAAATGCTTTATATTTAAACTCTTAAATACATTATTTTAATGTTTATGTATATAACAAGCATTCATTTACACACCATATGGTAATAATGTTTTTGTCCACATCATAGATGAGTATAACACACACACACACACACACACACACACACACACACACACACACACACACACACACACACACACACACACACACACACACACACACACACACACACACACAAATGATATAATTAAATTATATGTATTACACATTCCAAAATCATGTATATATATATATATATATATATATATATATATATATATATATATATATATTAAAAATCTCCAATTCATTTTTAATATGAAATAAATACTTAATCATATATGGTATATCCTAAGTAGACATCCACTGTCCATGAGTTAGAGAATTATGTATACATAATGTATACATCCAATCAATAAAATAGACCCATATCCCCTTTTATAACTAGATAATTTTTCCCCAAGAACTTGTTTAAATGAAACATACATCCAATCAGTCATTCCATTCATTTATCAAATATCCTAGTTTAATCAATTTAATATTGACATTAAAATTAAATACATATGAGCAAATAAAAACACAAAATCGATTGTAACCATTTGGGTCTTCTAATATAATAACATAAGACAATCTGTACAAATTGATGCAAATACACATTTAAACCCATATACCCAATCCTCCTATTGTTTGTGCAAAAAAATTCATAATTAAAAGACAATTTTGAATACACAGTCATATATAATATATGTTT
This sequence comes from Torreya grandis, assembly GCA_037957365.1. Taxonomy (NCBI): domain Eukaryota; kingdom Viridiplantae; phylum Streptophyta; class Pinopsida; order Cupressales; family Taxaceae; genus Torreya; species Torreya grandis. Next base: position 2,814,186 of record JARHVA010000297.1, on the reverse strand, counting down.
AGTTCATGCATATAATGAACACAATTAAAACTTATGTAATATATAAAAATTGTGGGTATATTTCTATGCATAAAGTTGAATTCATAATCTACAGTCAATTGTTCACTTACCCATACTTAGGTTACATAATATGACTAAACTAACTATTCCCAAAACCATAATGAACAAGTTTACATGACCCAGTATTTCATAACATATTTGATAGTACAAACTATAATTTTTACCTATATGTATAAATTCATTTGATACTAAAATCAACATAAACCCAAACAAAACCATAACCTCCAATTTGCCTATATAGATAACTTTATATTTTAAATGTAATACATACAATCACCCTTAAACCTTGATAATTCAAAATTCAAGTATATATATGTATATTTGTGTGTGTATGTTTATATATATCTATGTATTTATTCACCATCCATTTTTATATAAAGAACTCGTGCATCTATTCCCAAATCTAGTTAGGTTTACACAAAGTCAAGCTTCCATACTATCCAAATATTTAATCTATAATATCAAATAATGAAGTGAATATATATGATGCTTGATTTTACATAACCATTTTGAGCCAAATAATATATAACCATCAAGAATTATTCATTCCCATTGTAAAATAGAGACTTTCGAAAGGAAGAGTGATTTAAGGCAAGCTTGCTTAAAGCCAAACAACCATGGCAAATCCTAAATCCTTACCCCAAATCCCTTAGGTTATCCTAGGATGGATGTATGGTTCTATGGAGGCCAAGCCTTCCATAAGGCCCTACATATATCCATATTTTATAATTTCCATATATTTCAAACAAAAGCAAACCCAGTAACCATTTCATTTAAAATCCCTAGCACATTACACATATAAATTGAAATACAAAACCAACCTTAAAATTATGCCAAGAAAGTTGAAAAATCTCCTTTATTCACTCCAATTATTCTCCTTATTTTCTTTATTTTTTGTCCATTTTATGTCATGTGCCATGTGTTGTATGCCCACAACCTTCCCACTCTTATTTTATTCATCTTCATTTCACTTATTTGCCACTACCTTCTCCACCATTAATGGTCAATAAAACTAACTCAAAATTATGCATTCCTAGATAGCCCAACTAACTCCATAGTCTACTACCATGAAATACACATACAAATCCATGATTTTTTCAAAATGATGGTTAAATCAAAGTTAATGGATGATTATAAACCCTAATCATCTTGAGGCTTCTTTTAATCTAATTAAAATAATCATTTTATATCCTTCCTAAAACATAAATAACATTGACTTAAATTATTCCCTTGTCAACTTCACAAACTGACTAAATAACCAAATAAACAATACTCATATAACCAACATTATTTCATGCAATGACTATCAACTTAGTCGATATAACTTTTCATGAAAATTTGACCACTCGACTAACATATTAACTATATAATAAGGAAATAATAATATGTATTCAAATAATATAGTTTAATGTTATAATTCCATCCATAAAACACACTTTGTAAACACAATGATTTCCTTAAATCATTTAACAATAATAACCAATGTCTATTGTGTTATGGATATTAAGCCCTTGATTAATATTTAATCAAATACAATGACTATTAAAACAATGTTATTTATATTTTGACATTTTAATTAAACATATATAATATCATAATATTAATATGTAATTACTATTATCTAAATCTTATATATTGAATAACAATAATGGAATTAGTCATAACATCATAATGTTATACTATACAACCATGTCCACTAAGGTAGTAAGGTAAGTACAACATGTAAAAATTCACTCATTCAAACAAGTAGTTACATCAAAATAAGATAAGTTATGTATGATCACTAAATTATCAAAATCACCCAAACAAATAAACATGATCATTATTATAAAATATATTATTGAAAACTTAAATGATCGCAATAGTCATTCAAACATAAAATAAATCATACTACAACTATCTACCAAACAATATAAATGTGGTGTGTGCAAGGGTTTCTTAATTCATTCTCTATCTTCCCTCAATACTCCATCTAATCCAACCTCTTTGATGCTCCTCTCCCTCTATCACACTCTGAGGGAATATTTTATCATGCATCCACCTCAAAATAATAAAGTTATTTAGCCGTAGACATAATTATATCTATAAAATAATGTTGTATAAATATGATCACAATGTACATAATATAAAATTATTACTAGATCATAACAAAATAATCATGTAAATTAAGCAACATAAACTATCCCATAATCATCATATGCCATTAAGCTTACTCAAATATTAGTTAAACAACTAATCAATAATAAAAATTCATAGATCAAATAGGTTATTCAACTTAGAGAGAAATTAAGATGTGATAAATTTAGCCCATGTCACAGGAACCTTCATGTAATCTTGTATTACTTTTAAGGTTTAGATAGACATGGTTTCCTTCTTGGTGGTAGTCTTCTATAGCATTCAAAATAAAGTAAAAGTTTGGCAATAAATATTCTCAAGCACCCACATTGATTTTAGCACTCCAAAAAAGGAGTTGAAGATAATAAAAAAATTACCCTTGTAAGCCCATGGACTTCAACTTCCAAAAAGGATTCATACATCATAAATATAGGATATAACTTACTTTATAAAGATCAATGAAGACCACCCATATACAACATTGGCATGATAGTCTCTGTAGCAAAGCTTATCAAACAAAAATCTTCTCATTTTGGAAACATGCAACTATAATAAAGAAATTCATAACCTGTATCTCTAAATCTATGGGACTCAATATCATTCCTATCCATTCAAAATGTGCCATGTTGATATTTTAAAAGAGTTTTGAACAAACACTCACATGGAATCTATATCAGCATTACCATAAAGTATTTTTCACTCAAATAATTTCACATTTACATAGATGTAGATAATATTTTAGTTAGGAATCAAATATAAATTATAGTTATAGATCTCAATATTAATCAATAAGCCAAAGAATATATAAGGGAAATTTCTAAGTTAACTATGTTGACAAAGGATTTTGAGAGAATATGTATGAACTACATTCGTATGAACTAAAAATTACCCAACTAATATAATTCAAATAATAAACACAAAATATGTTTTAAGATGTTGAACTTTTGATGTCCATATTGACATTTATAAAATGTGTAAAAATACTCAATGTAGAAAGATCATTTTTTCCACTGTGCTTGGGCTACTCCATTTCCTCCATTAAAAAATTCCATTAAATCCACTCAAGCTACTATTGTAGTTAGATCACATGATGCTTCTTCATTGCTTGACATATTATGCTCATTGTCATTGACATCAATTCCTCATTGTCATCTTCCTCATATGTTAACAACATATTATGAAATATGTAACATGCAAGAATGGTCTTTGGTATCATTTGAAAATTAGGCTGACAAATTTTGAAATGAAAAATTTTCCATATGTTTTTTAGCCTTCTGAATGCACATTTAGCAATAATTCTTGTTGAAGTTAACTTAAAAATTAAATTTCCTTTGACTATTTGTTGAAGCTCCATAAAATGGAGTGATTAACCATGGTAATAATTGATAAGCACAATCACCAATAATTTACTCTTTCACAATTATTGAACCAATGGAAATAGAATGACCATTTACCCTTTCCCCACATTTGCATAATCTATAAAAAAGAAGAATACCACAATAGTCTAGTATCATTAACATAAGTAAGCCACCTAGTGATAACATCCATAAAATGCATATTACTATCAATAATGGATTGCAACAACATACTATAGTTGTGATCTTTTTCATATCAATCTGATGAACACTTATTACATGTAAGGTCAAATTGAATGTGAGTCACATCTATAGCACCACAACAATTTGAAAATCTTAGTTTTTTCTTTAAAAGATCTTTTACATCAATCATTAAATGATTATTTGGCCATTGTACATGGATTCTTAAATTCATATGCATATAATTAATGAAGTTATTTATAATTCTTACCACCATTGACTTTCCATAAATAAATATTTCACTAATGGTAATCATTGTCATTCTAGATGATAACTATATAACTGTAATGGACACTATTTTCTCAACTGGAAACACCCTACCCTTTATAGATGTTTCTAATGATAATGGTATATCACCTTAACTAAAGTCTTACTTAAAAAACTCACAAATGGATGTGAATAATGCATAGGACAATCTAAAAAATTTGTGAAACCCTTCATCATCACATCTAACTTTAAATATATAATGGTTCCACCAATGCAATAAATGAGGCTTGATATACCATTCATTTTGAATCCTCCCCTCCCATTGATAATTACATAAACTTGTTTGAAGGATCATATTTTGTTTCTCAAAATTAATTTCATGGATATTCACATCCACTTCAGCAATTGAGGACTTTGTGATTACAGATAAACATATCTTATGTTTTTTTGATACATGATGCATATTATTTGAATTTGAATATCATACCAAATATGAAATGCCAATTGGACAAAAATAGATGCACTTTCTAGGAGGATTTTTACTATTTATGTTGATGTATAATTCATTTTGTGATAAGAGATGTTGAATATCACAATGCAAAACCCCCTTAAAAAATGACAAATCCACAATGAAATGCCCATACAATATCATTGAGAAGATAAAAAATTGATTATAAATTGTGACCAATTAATGTAACATATAACCCATGATAATATGATTTTATCTTTTGATAAAAGAGAATAATAAATGTTAAATCATTAAATTTAAACTTATACAATAAATTATTACATGCACAATATGAAATGTGTAGCATTGATGTAGGAGAATCATCATTTCTGGATACATGAAGTCCATATGTCCATAAATCTCATTGAAAATATTGCTTGCAGCCTATAAACATTTACACATACATGAAATATTAACCCCATATGTTTAGAGTTGTAGGAGATGATATTAACATAGGACATTACAACAAATATCAGCATTTAACAACCATAATTATCCATTGTCAAAGTCAGAAAAAAAATCCAATATCATGCTTTGGTCTAAGACTCTAAACTATTAAATTTATTTTTATTAGATCGATATCAGATCTTACGAGTCCCATTCTCGATAACATATAAGAATTAAAAAACCATATGGTCTGACTTGATAACATAATTATCAAGGCATATAACCATTAAAAAAACATCCAAACTATATAAACAAAAAAATTTATTTACATAACATTCCATTATATAGTATACCATATACTATTATCAAAAACTAACCATAGTTATCAAACCAATAGAGTAACAAAAAAGAACCTACTACATAAAAGCCTACCTTTGGTCAATTATTACCAGTTCTACCTCTTTCCATGCACCATCAACTAGCAAAATAGACCTCTAAACTGTAGCTTTCTTTTACACTTGAGGAAACTAAACTAGTTGAAATTGTGAACATTCACTTGACTTTAGGCTTTCCTACTTCTTTTATATATCAACCAAGGAGGCCTCAAAACCCACAACCTTTTGAAATTTCAACTTTCTCTTATAAAACCCCTACAACTTTAAAACTTGCATCTATTCAAGCCACCATGGAGGCACCTAAAATGGCCTTAGGCCACACCACATGAGAACCATTTAACAGCCTTCAATCTACCTAGAATCCTTCTATTATCATGTCAAGATTCTAACTATGGTATGGGAATTAACAAATCTTTAAGGGAAAAGCCACACCCCTTAGCTTCCTCCTTCCCACCCTTAGCCAAACATGCTTCTTCCAGATCATGAGAAAAGTTAATTAGGTAAACAATTCTCTCTTTAAATATTCTAAACACATACAAAGTAACAAAGCCAAGATCATCTTTTCCAAAAAATGAAATGTCATGAAATGGGCCTAAAGGCAAATTATCTAAAATCAAGATCAAATCCACCCTATGCTTGAGCCAGACCAAAAATGCCACCATCTCCTTAATCTACTCCCAATCAAACACTACCAAACATAAATTGCTTGCAAAAAGAGCCACAAAATCTGAATCCACTCTCACTCTCTTTCTCTTTTCTAGCATCTCTATGCCCAGAATAACCTCCAATGCTTCTGCCACTTCCATAGGTGGCACCCAAAAAACATTCATGAGCTACCTTCTAGAAACACTACCTGTGATACCTATTTCTCTATTTTTAGCCCTATTAAATATCAAATTAAAAACCAATGACTTAACAAAATTTGGCTCCATCCTATAGAGGAAAACCATCACAACACCCAAAACCATAATGCCAGGAAGGGGTGGCCATAGTTGAGATAAACTTTCATCCACTTAACACACATGAATCACCATAAAATCCCCATCAAATATACCTTGATTCCATTATTACTAATATTCATTGCCTCAACCATCACCCTAGGTAAAGCCAATAAAAGGACACCAAAATAAAAATTGCATCACCTTTTGAAATACTTAAGAAAAATATTAAAAAACTTAGAGATCTGCCAATTCTACCACTAAACAATCTTTCCATCTTTCTTGAGTGTTATTAACCTTGGTCACCTCCTCTTGATCAATACCCACATTATCTATAAAATCTACCTCTTTATTAATTTCCTAAAAGCAATGAAAACATATCCAATTTCAAAAATAGCTCATCTTAGGCTACATAAGAGAGAGAATGTTTTCCAATTTCTAAGACTTCATTTTTTTGCTAACAAGGCCTGAATTAAGACTTGAGAGTCACCTTAAATTTCTAAAAATATTATTCCACAATATAAGGCTAGCTCTATCCTATCTACTAGAGCTTGAGCTTTAGCCTCATTATTTTTTACATCAATAATCTTAATTCAAATGGATATTATTAAGGAGCCACTACAATCTTTGATGATGCAGCCTACACCTAAAGATCTTAGATTTTTTCGACATGCCCCATCAAAATTTAGTTTAAACGAACCTGGTTGCAGAGGAATCCACCATCTCTATTTTTCCTTTTCTTATTATTTACTATTGACCCTTTAATAGGGGAAGTAATAATACTTTTCCAATTTTTGCACATTTGCATATCCCATTGAGTCAAAAAACCTTGTTTCCTCTTCAATTATGTAGAAAACACTTCTAAAATGGCTAACTCCATCTCCCTTAGAACTACATGTAAAGGACATTCTCTTTCTTCAAAAATATAGGCATTTATTTCTTTCCAAATTATCTAGACTAAAATTATTAGACTACACCTCCACAAACTATAAAGATAATGCTTGACATCACCAATTGGCCAAAAGGAAAAGTCTTGAAAGAGAGTAGGAGGCCAAGCCCAAGCCCAAGCCCAACTATTTTTTTTACATAGCCAGATCCAAAACCAATTGGCAAAGGAACAATTGAAAATAAAATGATCCATTCTTTCCTCCTCCTATTTACATATAAAATCTTGAAGGCCCTACAAACCCCATTTTCTTGAGTCTATATTGGGTAAAAATGTGATTCTAAACTGCCAACTAAGCAAAATCCCTAGCTTTTTGAATCCCTTATTTAACCACAACAAATTATCCCAAACTAAAGAATCATCTATTGCTTCAAACATCTAATAACCAAGTTTCACTATATGTATACATGTTTTCACTCCAATACAATGCAATTGATCTTCTTTATTATTTACAAAAAAAAATCTCTAAACTAGTCTTTCTTTCAAATCCCTTGATTCAACTTATGGGATTGGAAGATCCGAGAAGATTTTCTATCTATAACCTAGTCTCAACACATTTGAGTGAATATCCAAACAATATATGACCTTGGAACTTGAAACATTTTGCAAAAAATCTTTGATTTATGACCCTTCAAAACTTTATACAAGAGGATGATGCCTATTCTAAGAATCTATCTATAAATCCACTTTCCTTCCATTATTTAGCATCCATGAAACATGTTGGGATATAATAGCTCTACACTTTAGCATGAAACTCCAAACATGGGAGGTTCTAGGTGGATTGGCCACTGAAATGATACTCTCAAGCATCTCAGAACCTAGAAATTCGGCCGTAAGTAGTCTAAACTATAACTTATTTGATTGAGTAACCATCATCCAAACCAATTTATCCCCAATGGCTCAATTCTAAAGTTGAATTTATTTATACCTGTTCCACCTCTTTGTTTCCTTTTACAAACCTTTTCCCACTTCATCAATGGTATCTTTTTATTTTCACCATTCCCTTACTAGATAAAATCTTTCATTATTTTATTCAAGGTACTTAAAACTTGCTCTAGTGGATGCAAAGCAGAGAAACAATAAGTAGGAATAACATTTTAACGTTATTCTACCAACTAGAGAGAGCCATTTAGCTTTCCAAGAAACTAGTTATACATTAAATTTATCAATCAATTCCTTCCATAAACCAAATTTACCTGTAACATTAATTAAAGGCACCCCCAAATATTTGTTAGGAAGCTTACCGATTTTGAAACCTAAAATTCTATCTAGATTTTTTTGTTCTAGCTTATCACAATTGACAAAATAGATTTCATATTTACCTTCATTTACCCTCTAACTGGAGGCTTCTTCATAATTCTAAAAAATACTTTTTAACTCCATAGCTTCCTATATCACAGCCTTTCCAAATAGGAACATATCATTTATAAGTTGATGATGAGTGAGACTGTCCATATTGTCCACTTTTTGAATTCCCTATAATCTACCACTAACTTTGACCTCTCCAACCAACCAATGTTTTATAAATCAAAATAAAAATGAATTGGTAGAAGGGATCCCCTTACCTTAAACCTTGAGAGATATTAAAAAAAATTATCGGTCTACCATTGATTAACACATAAAATTTGTGGCCTAAAACACAATTGAAACCCTAATTACACCAGTAAAAGTTGAAGCTAAACTTCTTGAGAATATTAAAAAAACCTCCAATTTAATCAATCATAAGCTCTTCTAAAATCAAGCATTACCAAGATACCCTTTTGATTATTATGTGAGAGGGAATGAATAATTTCATGATCCATAATTATCCCTTCTTGAATATTTCTACCAGGCATGAACCCAGCTTATTCTTTAGAAATAAAAATTTCCAACAAAGGGTTAAATCTATTAGAAATGGATTTATAAATTATCTTGAACACTGTATTAAAAAAATCCATTAGTCTAAAATCCTTGAAGGAGGATTGAGATTCCCCTTTAGGAAATAGAAATAATAATGTAATATTCAAATCAGGAGTTACTTTCCATTTATTTTTATATTCTTCCACCATATACCACACATAATTTTCCACAATATCCCAAAAAGATTGAAAAAAGGGCACTAAGAAGCCATTAGGACTAGGTGCTTTATCCTTTGACATAGAAAATATAACCAATCTAATTTCTTTTAGAGAAAAATGGGCCATAAGCTTTTCATTCATAGCTTCTGAAAGCAAAGGCTGCACTAAAGGTAAAAAGAATCTTTGAGCTTCCCAATTTGATATATCATATTCATTCAAAAACCTTTGAAAAAACCCAACTAATTCAATCCTTATTTCCTCCAGGGATTCCAACAACACTCCCTACCTTGAACTAATATAAGTTATCCTTGAAACCTTTCTTTTGGCTTAAACTAAAAGATGAAAAAAATTAGAGTTTATATCACCATCGTTTAGCTATCTCTCCCTATATTTTTGTTTCTAGAAAACATATTCTCTAAATAACATTATTTCATATTCCTTTACCAAAAAATATCTAGAGCATAAGCCTGAGCATCCATTCCCAACATGAACACTTGCTCATTAAGACTATGTAATTTTGATTCAATCCTAATTTTTTCCTAAAAAATATTCTTGAAGTGTTTTTCATTCTAATTCCTTAGCTTTAATTTTATGAATTGAAGCCTTTCACAAATTTGATACATCCATGAGCCTGGAGGCATAGGAAATTATATCCATAAAAGTTGAATTAATGTAGAAATAGAAGATTTTAATAACCACATTAGTTTAAATTTAAATGGACATTTTTAAGGGTGACTATCACATTCAATTTTCAAAGTTATTGGCCAATGATCTGATCTTGATTGATATAAAACACAACTATCTATCTTCGATTTACTCTGACTCCACTAAGAGGAAATAAAAAATCTATCCAGATGCTCTAGAATATTCCCAAGACCTATCCTCCTATTGTTCTAATTCAACCAACCTAATTTGGGTTTCACATCCTCCAAATTATTATTTGAAATTAATAAATCAAAACCTTGAGAGGCTTGAGGACTAGAATGAACACCCCCTTTCTTTTATTTTTCATTGATAATAACATTAAAGTCACCACCCAAACTAATTTTATCTAGCTGTAACCTACTGTAGACAGTAGAAAACTACACACTTATAGTTTTGGATGAATAAATGCCTCAAGATGCCTTAGAAATTCTTAAACCTTCCCAAAACCCTGATTAACCCAACTAAATCATTATTATCCTAGTCACATAACATCATTCAAAATCACTATTTGAAAGTACTATTCACCATCACTATTCATTATGGGACCCACTATCACTATTCATGATGATATGGAATATGACATAGCATGTGACATGGTAAGTGACATGGAAAGTGACATGGAAGGTGATATGGTAAGTGACATGGCTCAAGAGTGATGTGGCTTGATGTGGGACACCATACCCCACTTGGGACCCTCTCCCAAAGAGCCTAAGGACTTCATTTCAGCATCACAAAGTTCCTCCCTTGAAATATGGTGATTTTCACCTTAAGGGGTCATCATTCAACATATATTTTATCTTCCCACATGAAATTGGACATTAAAAGAGATACCTACCTCTTTAATACTTTGGGAAAGACAAAGGGCACCCATTTTTGACTTCTTAGCTCAAACTAGAGACTCTCCAACCCAAATGGGAATCTTTAACAACCTCACCTTGGACTTTTCATCCCCCACATGGAAAATGGTACCAAATTTTATATTTCACCCCTTTAAGTGCTTCTGTGAAAGCAAGAAAAGATGCGGAGAAGTCTTTAAGCCTCATTCAAGCCCATGTGCATAATTTTCTAATCAAATCTGGACTTATGGGCAAAGAGGAAGACATCTAGACCCAAATGGGAATCATCCACAACCTCACCTTGGAGTTTTCATACCCCACATATAAAATGGCACCACATTTGGTGTGCCACCCCTTTAAGTGCTTGTGTGAAATCAAGAAAGGATGGGGAGAAGTCTTTGGTCTCATTTAAACCCATGTGCATGATTCCCATTCAAAATTAGATTCATATGCAAGGTGGGAGACACACCAACCCAAATGGAAGACTTATGATCAAGGTGAGAATCCCAACAACCTCATCATTGCCTTATATATGAGCCCCACTTGAAAAAATTTGAATTGATTCACTATTCCACTTTTTTGACATATTTCCCAACATCAAATGCTATAAATACCCCCCCTCTCCTTCACCAAAGGTTAAGTTGGAATTTATTCTTTGGTTATTAATATTTTGTTGCAGTTTTATGAAGAAGGTTATCATCTTAGAGGTCATCATCATTTTATAGGTAATCATCATCTTAGAAGAAGAAAGAGCCAAAGCATCGGAGTTCTACCAAATTTCTATCGAAATTTCTTTAATAACATCAACACCAACATCACCACCCATAAGTATGGATCAGGAGCTTATCATTTGTCCTCTCTCAATGGCAAATCAGAACCTGATCCTCTCAATGCTTCACATTTATGTCTATTTTTATATTAAATAAGGGTCAAGCTCACATGTTTGTCTAACTTAAGCTCATCCCTTGATTATGAGATTTTAACCTTCACCCACCTTCCTCCTCCCCTTTTGAGGATAATTGATTACAACATAGAACCATGTGATTACTCATCATAGTCATGGCCTAATCCTATATATGGTTACCACAGTTCTACCCATATCATGGTTCTCATGGATACTTTTCATCTCTAAAAAGATGGAATCCCATGGTCATTGTCTCTCAAAACCACACCCTTTCACATATCATTGACCTTCTTGTGTAAAGTTTTGCCCTCATAAAGGTAAACCTCTAAACCTAATTAGATAGGTCCATGTCTAAACACATTTCACCTTGAAATAATTAATTGGGTCAATATCTTAAGCATTACATATTGCTCCTTTGAAGGATAGCTACCCAAAAATAAAATAAAAATAGCCACATGTAAGGTAGACAACTCCCTTGAAAGATAGCTATCAAGAACATTAAAATAAAGCCAATAATCTTAGACCAATCCCTTGAAGGATGGCTGAGTTGACATTGTTGAAATTAGAGTAATTTCATGGAAGGTTCTTACATCAAACAACTTCCCATATATAGTAATAAATCTAAAGCCACAGTCGACCTTCACATGTAAACTTCCCACATTGATCAATCTACATGTATCATATGACATGGACTTGTCTATTACCATTCTTAGGCCACCTATACAAGGGGAAAACTAATTCACATGAGGTTATCATACATATCACACATTACCCTTCACACCACCTATCACCCATCCTCCTTTTAGAATATCTATAAATCAAGGAATTTAGAGCTTACTTGACACCCTGTGATGAAGAAACCTTTTTTATCAACTAACACCCAGTCATACACAGCATTTGAAGGGCTTATATTCATTAACCCGATCCCACTTTGGGTCCATTTTTAGTCCTTATCAAAAACAAAGCATCATGCCCTCTTCTCATCTTAATGTCCTTGGTTGATGTTTTCATCACAACTTTTACCATCCAATATTGCAACAACTTTAATCATCCTTTTTACATTAAGAAATATTCCAACAAACATCACCATACCAATCATATCCATAACCATAAAATTCATAAATATCCACACAATATTAAGCATGAAAACATTCAACCAGTGATATCCAACACATTTTGGACATGTTTACAACAAACTGTGTAATATTTTATTTAGGGTGCGAGGAGTCGCATGACACATACATATTCATCAGATTACACATAAATTGCCTAACACATAGACATACATTATTTTACTACCTAAGCACTAGACTAATTATTTGGGGACTCTAGATTTGTGTTTAACCATCTTTCTACTTGATTACTCCTTGAACAAACATCTATAGCAGTCCCTATCTCAGCAACCAATAAGTCATTAGTTCCATAGAGCTGGGATAGAGGATGAAAACATGACCACCATTTTTCTAGCCTATCCATATAGCTCTTGGGTCAAGGAAGGTCCATCCTCTATTGCTCACCATGCTGCTAACTTCTTTAATTGTAGAATCTACTTGATCATCAAAGAAATTCTTTGTAGGTTGTCACTTCACTACTACCCTTAAAACTTGGCTCATAATGGTGATGAACCTTGGCCACAGTGACTATGTAGATCTGGATAGACCACCAGCTCCTAAAACATAGCTCGTAGTAGTAAACACTATCTCTAAACACCTACCCTCACACAATTTTAGAAGGTTTAACCTCTTGACAAAGGCACCTCTTCTTTATATTAGCTCCATTGAAGATCATTTATGGTACTTAGCATTGTGTTCCCTTCTAATTTATCCTACCTTTCCCATATGTATCTCTCATCCTACTAAATGTGGGATCCTTATGATAATTATTTACCATATTGTTTTACCAAACCTTCTCCCTCAGCCCATGTGGTCCATCAAATTGGGGCACCCAATTTGAACACCACTCACCCAAACCTTGTTGAGATACATTATCCTAATGTCTATGAATTATGTAGGTGATGCTTCACTTCTAGGGGTAGCTCAGCCACTAAAAACTAATTCCCATCCCCTTTCTCTTCTCACTCATTTCCACCGCTAACAACACCTTATTGCTTAGGGTGTCCTACATCAAGGAAGCCTTGAATTCTTGCTTAAGAATCATTATGTTTTAACACCATCTAATACTTAATATTTTCAACCATTTTTGGGAGAACTACATTGGCCTAAGGTTTTTTGGGACTATGTAGGTAGTTCTCAATTACTGAGGTCAGCTTGGCCACATCCTTTGCTTTTTTCCCCTTCTCACCTCATATCTTTTCCTCCACTTCTCTACATATCTCCTAATCATCTCCCTACCTCCACACTATCAATCTCTTTTAACCACTTTTCCAAGTTGTCAATCTCTTTTAACACACAGGTTGATAGCATTCCGCATTGGGCCCTCTTACCTCCCATAAAGCCACCTCCTATTCTACATCGTTGGCCTCCCCATAATCTTTCATTGTGCATTCTTTGTATCTAGCTTCCCCACCCACCTTTATTATTTTATGAATATATTTCACCTTATTACTAACCTTGGCCTTTATCCCCTTCAACTTCATTCTCCATCCTCATCATCCCCCCTTGCCCTTGACTATTTGTTGTACCCCATTTATCACTCTCTTTTCCTCACCCATTCCTCATCATATTGTGCATCTTGTAAGCATTATGTTTCTTTTCTTGCTACACTTTTTCTTTACGTGTACCACCACTCTCTACCAATCTTCCCACTGTACCCATTTTCCATTCTTCTTGTTTGCTTTTTTGCCATTCTTTCATCCTTTTTATCTTCCTTTTTTCCTCCATAACTAGTTTTTCCCTAGGTATTTATCCTTTGAGAAAACTTCCATAATTGCCTCTTTTCTTCTCCTCTTCTTGTCTTTTGCCCTTTACATTCCCTTTTTCCTCTTTCCATCTTGGTACTCAATTATATTTTACATCTATGTGAGTATTCATTCATTGTATCCCTTCTTCAATTCTTCCTTTTTGTTATTATCATCTCTTAGTTTCATCTCACTCCCTTTCACTGCATCCCCCTATTTCTTCACCACCTCACCACTTTTTGGGTTGACAATCTCTTTTAATCACCCTTTCAGCTTGTTAATCTCTTCTAACAAGTTGATTGATGCCTACCTTCTCTCTTCACCTTTTTACCCACCCATCCTTTGCTTCCACTTGTTTTTCTTAATCCCTTTCCCATTTTCCATCCCATTCTCATCTCCAAAACCACCATCTACATTGCTTCATTATCCATCATCATCCATGCTTACTTGGTCAAGATACCACATACTTCTTCACTCACCTATAATCTTTTTTATGTCCTCATTTCACTCCTTTTTCCTCCTTTTTTCATTTTTTCTATTTATTTCCTTATTTTTTTTTCATTTTCATCACCAAACTTTTTTCTCCTTGGTCTATTTTATACTTATTTTCAAACCCTTCATGGCCTCCCATATTTTCCATCCTCCCCTTACCCTTCATGATTGTTACACTTCTCTCCCCATCTTTTTCAATTCTTCAATCTATCATTATTTAGTGCATCTCTCATCCCCATCTTCTACCTTTTATTTTTCTCTTTTCTCCATTTCATTTCATTGTTTTTGTCTCCTTTAATGCCCTTCCTTGCTCTTCCTGACCTATATGACAATGCCTGGATTTTCCCATCCTTCTCCACCTTCATCTTTATTTGTGACCTCATTGTTTTCTCTTAATCCATCTCCTGGTCCCCCTTTACCTCCTCCCTTATTAGATCTCCCTTATGTTCTCCAATTTAACCTCCACCTCTTTAGAGTGTGATCACTAGTTATATTGCTTCTATGTACATCTCCTTGTTTGCTTCCTCATATCCTCCATGTCCTTACCTTAATGCATGAATTCTAGTCAAGTTCATTACTTTAGGATCATCCATTTCTTCCTTTAATGTCTTTGTATGTTGCACTTAGGCTCTCTTTTTTATCCCTCTCCAACTACTCCCTTCACCTTCCCTATCACCTTTTTCATTTTAAAACCTCTACTTATTTTGAGCACACTACAGCGTCCAAGGTCTTTCACTTGATTTTGGTTTACTATGAAATATATACCAATCCTACAACTCTACACATTTAGCCAAGATTGTGAGCTCATATGACCAACCAACAAGCCTGAGTGTTATTAAGCCATCAGGATGAAAATTCCTTCCCCACCTCTTTTGGTTTTGCCTATTTTCAACCCCTTTTACTCTGACCTTTGAAGATGTTAGAATCAAAAATAAAACCACCTTTAAATGGAAGCTTTGGGACGCACATGTGGGGATGCTAGTTACACCCTCTCATGCAACCTAACTTCCAATAAGTCTGCTTGCTTCTCCCTTCCTAGACTACACCTTGAAATATCCCTTTCTTTAATGCATGAAACCCAAAACCTACTCCCTCATTTAATTAATATTATTATTATTCACCTCACTCCATATTCCAAAATCCCTCAGCATCTTTCTCTAAATTACCTAAAAAACTCAATGCTTATTTATTTTGGAGCCCCATAGATTCAAGGGTTCAAATCTTCACCACTTCTCATTTACCCACTCTGCTACTTTGCTTCCATGAACTATTGAATAATAACCTTCCATAGCCTATTAATGACATCATTATGGAATGTGCATAATGTCAACTTATTTAGATGGTGATGAAAGAACCCATCAAATCACCATGGCAATTTGAGTAGTTCCATATTTTCTAAAGCTTGGTAAATCATATTTCTCCCTTTTCTTTTCTTTAAAAAGGTGGCCATAATTTCATGCATCAACCTACTTATCCATTGCTATAAATTCCTTTTGCATAGTTGACACAATCATCTAATTACATCCTAGTAATCTCATCCTCCATTTCTACCACATCCATCAAAAAATCTTTGATAGCCATCTTTTCCACCCTTTGGCACTTCCCTTTCTCCTGTGTTCTTCCATTGAACCTAACTACATGATATCAAATTGAGGCAACCAAGTTAAACAACACCCTTCACCTCAAAAGAACTACATTTGGACTGGTGTTCTTTTTATATTCTTATCGATAGAAATATATAAGTAATGTCCACTTACAACATGCATCTCAAGATAGCTCAGCTATCCCCTTCCAACACATACCCAATCCACCCATGCTTTCACCACATCCACCTTGACGTCGGTTACTTTTGACCTAAAACATTGGTGTTTTTTGTAATAACTTTTGACTATAATGACCAACCTTTGCATGTTGATATTTTAAATGTTTTCATGACCTCATGTAACATTAGACTATTTGTGTTTTCTTGGGATCACTTCCTACCCTAGATACCTAAGTCAACACTGACCCTATTTAAGAGCCTTGATAAGACTAACCTGATCAACTATGACCAACACTGGGGACCAGTTACCTTGTCATTTATCTTAGAACTTGACCTTTTGTTATCAAAAATGGAAGATTTATTCTTTTCATAATCTTGACTATTGCACTTAGTCATATTTTATGAACCCATTAGCATTTCACATACCCAACTACCTTGTGGCACCACCTAGTGCCTCCCCATCAAATGCTTATCAAACTTACACCCAATTCAACCTTTCCTCATCAACTTTTAGTTTGATGGGGAACACTTCCTCCCATAATTAAATCACCTTGACCTTCAACCAAGTGATTTATTTTTGTTTTATAGCTTGTTAATTCAAGGCTGAATAGAAAAAAAGGGCAAAATGTAGACACTAAGAAACTACACACTTATAGTTTTTGATGATTAAATGCCTCAAGATCCCCTAAAATTTTTAAACCTTCCTAAAACTCCCCTTAACCCTACCAAATTAATATTCTCCCAGTCACGTAATATCATTCAAAATCACTATTTGAAAGTAGTATTCACTATCACTATTCATCATGGGACCCATTATCACTATTCATGATGATGTGGCATATGAATTGCCAAGTGACATTGAAGGTGATATGGCAAGTGACATGGCTCAGGAGAGATGTGGCTTGATGTGGGACACCATACCCCACTTGGGACCCTTTTCCAAAGTGCCTAATGACCTCATTTTAGCATCACAAAGTTTCCCCCTTGAAATGTGGTGAAATTCACCTTAAGGGGTCATCATTCAACATATATTTTGTCTTCCCACATGAAATTAGACTTTAAAAGAGATACCTACCTCTTTAATACTTTATTAAATATAAAGGGCACCAATTTTTAACTTCTTAGCCCAAATTGGAGACTCTCCAACCCAAATGGGAATCTTTCACAACCTCGCCTTGGACTTTTCATCCCCCACATATAAAATGGCACCACATTTGGTGTGATACCCATTTAATTGATTTTTTGAAAGTAATAAATGATGCAGATAAGTCTTTAAGCCTCATTAAAACCCATGTGCATAATTCTCCATTCAAATTTGGACCTATGGGCAAAGAGGAAGACTTCTCGACCCAAATGGGATAGTTTCACAACCTCACCTTGGAATTTTCATACCCCACATATAAAATGGCACCACATTTGGTGTGACACACCTTTAAGTGCTTGTGTGAAAGAAATAAATGATGGGGAGAAGTATTTGGTCTCATTTAAACCCATTTGCATGATTCCCATTCAAAATTGGATTCATGTGCAAGGTGGGAGACACACCAACCCAAATGGGAGACTTATGCTCAAGGTGAGAATCCAAAAAACCTCATCCTTGACTTATTTATGAGCCCCACTTAGAAAAATTTGAATTTCTTCACTATTCCACTCTTTTGTCATGTTTTCCAACATCAAATGCTATAAATAGCACCCCCCCTCCTTCACCAAAGGTTAAGTTGGAATTTTGTCTTTGGTTATCGATATTTTATTGTAGGTTTATGAATAAGGTTATCATCTTGGAGGTCATAATTTTATAGGTCATCATCATCTTGGAATAAGAAAGAGCCAAAGTATCAGATTTCTTCCCAAGTTTTATTGAAATTGCTTCAACAACTTCAACACCAACATCTTCATCAACATTCTTCTTCAAGCTTGGAAGATAACCTTGGTTTTATTTATTGTAATTCAATTTATTATCCCTCTTGACCTATTTTTTCTTGAAATTCAAACCCACCCTTTGGAATTCTTATTCTCTTGGCCTACATATCTTTTCCCCTTAGCCTCTTCTTTTTTCTTTCCCCTTTATCTATTTACCTCTTCTCACATTTTCCTCTTTACCATCTTCACTCTCTTTATCCCCTTACCCTTTCGCCACCTTAATCATTTGTTGCCTTATCCTTTTCAACCTTCACCCCTTAAAAATTTTATATATTAACCATTTTCCAACCACATCACTTTTTTTACCCTTGTTATTTTCACCAAACCAAGAACCAAAACCTTATTTTTAACTAATTTGCAGCAATTTTAATTATTCAGAATATTTACTTTAGTTTAATCATCTCAACAAAGCATTTAGTTTTAATTAATTAAATTTGGGTTATTTATTTTATTTAATTTTAGTTTTTTATTTTAAATAAAAATTTCCTTAATTTTTATCTATCAAACTTAAGTGTTAAATGTAGGTGGATTGACAACCTCCTAGAAAGCCTTCACTTCTAGGATCTAGCTCATGCTAGGCAATCCACCCATCTACTTGTTTAACAAATAAGTTTATTTTAGTATTTTAATATTTGTAGGTCATATTCCCAAATCAAAGAGGACTTCTCCACAATCATCTGGACTTAATGCATGCACATTCAATAGGTTTTTCTACACACCTATTCCTAGTTTCTTTCATTTCAAAAAAAATTAAGAAAAGCAAAAAAAATTGAGAGAAATATTTTGGCATGCTTGGTGGGACCCTTGAGTTTAATTAGTTCCATTATTTGTCTTAAGACATTTATAAATGAATTAGTGAACATTTTATTTAGTTACATTAGTGAAAAAATTCATTTAGTTGCATTAGTTTTTTTTTTTTTTTTTTTTTTTTTTTTTTTTTTTTTTTTTTTTTTTTTTTTTTTTAAATCATTTAGTTGCATTTTTAATTGCATGTTTAGTTACATATTTACTTACATTCTTAGTTGCATACTTCATTTCATTCTTAGTTGAATTTTTAGTTTCATTTTTAATAAAACTAAGTTTTTTTTTCTTGAAAATTTTAATAATAATAATAATAATAATAATAATAATAATAATAATAATAATAATAATAATAATAATAATAATAATAATAATAATAATAGTAATAATAATAATAATAATAATAATAATAATAATAATAATCATCATCATAGGGATAGGTTGCATTTTAGCTATTCCTTGTTTGCATGAAAAGACACCAAACTCTTCATTTGGGTTAAAATTGAGTGCATTCATGGTATTAGTAATTAATGATTAGATCACCTAGATTATTTAAACACATTATGAATTAATCGTAGCACACATATGTTACACTACCAAACCACATGCACAAATAAAACATAAAAATTTATTTAAGACAAGGCCCATTGAGATTTAATCACCCTTTGGATCACCTTATCCTACCCAATGATCCCACTTGGATTTCATCACCAAGGGGAGGACTTACTCCATTCTCTAGTAGAGTATAAACTCTTGAAAAATGGTATATATTGGCTAATCACCCACACTAAAAGTGGGATCATGAAGTGAGGGGAGCAAGCCCCCAGTACTAGGCCACATACCCGATCTAGTGTAGATTATTTGAGCACCAAAATTCAACCCAAAAACATCCTTAGATGAATTTTTTTGTACCTGACTTACAGTCCAATTTCCCCTTTCACATTTTTTAAGGCATAAGATTGATGTGATTTAAAATAAATCCAAAGATTAATTACGCTTTTAGTGTGTGCTTTGTTTGCTTTGTGTTTTTTTTTATTTTCTCACTATGTGAGGAAAAAGGTTCATTATCCATTTATTAATTTCTCATATGGTCTTAACTAGACAACAAGTGAAAAACCAAAACAACCCACCACCATCTTCTTCTCCATCCTCATCCATGGATTATACCTCAGACCTTGATAGATTGCCCCATGATTCACCACACCATTCTCCCCCACCTATGGTGCTTACAATAGTCCCTGAAGGCGATTATATTTTTCCACCTTTCTAGACAACAATCTAGTTGCTTTATAGCACTATCTTAATACCTTAGCCTACCATACTTCGACGGATTCAGTTCCTCTCATAGATCCACCCTATGGTATGCCACACCACCTTATGGTTGTTGTTGCATCATCCCACCCTTATGTTAGCCAAGCTTCATCTTCTACCGTTGGTCCATCTACCACCACCACCCAAACAAATGTTACCCCAACCAATACCTCTAATGTTGGTTTAACTTTACCCTTTGTCACTTATATCCCTTTTATTGGCATGGTGTCTTCCACACCTATTTCTACCAATCCCTTCATCTTAACCAATATACCAAGCTCAACCCCCTTTTATAACTTGGTACTCTCCATACAACAAACACTTCTTCCTATAGACACTTTGGTCACTACCCACCTTCAACCAACTAACCCTCCAATCACTTTGATGCCTTACATAAACCCCCCAACATCAAACCTCCAACTAATATCGATGCCATCCTATCAATATATTCCTAACACACAAGTATGCATACCTTCACCTTCCACCCAATCTTATGTGACCTCACACACACATGTGACATCATCCCAACCATCCACTAGTTATTCCCATATCACCCAGCCCTAATAAAACATGTCATATACCTATCTAACCCAACAAGCCCAGATGGAATTGGTCAAGATGCTAATGGAAAAAATGACTACCCTTGATTCATCCATCTAAGGATCACATAACCTTATCTCTAATGACCAAATTTTCAATGAACCCATCCATCCATTTGTTTGTCTTCGACCATATCCTCCACAATGGGAATTGACAAATTTTCTAAATTTTAAATCAAGGAAGACCCCCAAAAAAATTTAAGAGCATTTAGGCATGCATGTTTCCTGATTGCCCATGATGATGCTCTCCTCCTTTGTACCTTTCCTCTGTCCTTATCTGGACCAACATTATATTGGTATAATGGCATCCCAAAACACTCCATCTTCTCCTTCACCCAACTAGCCCAAACATTTTTGGATCACTTTTTGATCAATATATTTAAGAAAGTTTCTATTACCAACCTCTACTCCATTCAATAATTCAAAGATGAATATATTGCCGATTTCATGGCTCATTGGAGGAGCCTAATCAGCCAACTTTATTTTTCATTGCCTCAACTTGAACTTATAGATATCTTCACCCAGGCATGTGTAAAACACATTTCATCCACATTGCATGTCCAAAGCTTCTAGACATTTGATGAAGATTTTACCATGGCTCACAAACTAGAGAATAAATCCATTGATGAAGGAAGATTAAAGTTAAAGAACAAGAACCCAAGTTACAAACTTAATGATCCCTCTTCTTCCAAACTAAACAAAACAACTAATAAAAATTCTAAGAAAAAATCCACCACCAAAACTATTATCTTCAAAGTCGCACCTCTACCATCTACCAACCAACAAAACCTAAAGAGCCAAACCTCTAACCCCTTCAACTATCCAAACCAAAACCAAAGGAACCAAACTTGGAATAACCATAAGCCATTAACTCTACTTGGGGATCCTTATCCTTTTATTTTGGAAAAGTTACTAAAAGCTAATATCATCCAACTTCTACCAACTAAACTACCCAGATAGATTGATGCTTCTCACCCCATGCCTAGTTGGTATAATGAGAATGACCATTGTGATTTTCACCAAGTCATAGGACATGACATCAATAGGTGCAATACTTTTAAATACCTAGTCTAATCCCTCATTGACAAGGGGGAGCTCACATTGGATAATCCTAATGCACTACAAATCCAATCTCTTGACATATTTTGTAATCCTTTTCCTAATAATGTTCCTTCTACCCCTCATCATGAAAACAAACCTAAACCATCTCATTAGGCACATATTATTAATGTGGTTACTAGTGAACCCATTGATGAAGGAAATGTTAACTCAACTACTTCTTTCCCCATTCCCCTAATGGAAGAAAAAATATTGAATTTTATTCCTTTGGACACCTAACAAAGGAAACAACCATATCCACATCTCCATAATAGGATATCATACTTACCTCCCCTATCACAGAACCATCCACCCCCTCTTTAGAATCTATCTCATAAGAGAAGATGACTCCATCCACCCAACCTCTAATTACAAAACTTTATATTAGAGGTCAAGATAAAGGTAAGGGAACCAAACTAGAACTTCTAGCCCCTTCTTTGATAGACCAACCTAACCCTTCTAAACCAACTAAAACATCCACCCAACCAACTAAAACCTCCTTCAAATTGAATGACCCTCAAACACCTAAACCCACCAAGACAACTAAAGTGACCAAATCTCTTCCAAAACCAAGAACTAAAATAACCAAAGAGGTAAAATCATGAAAGGGCCCAAAACCCCAAATTTTACCTCCCTCAACCTTGCCCTCCATTCTAGGTCCCCATCCCTCTACCTTAAAGTCCATCATTTTTTACCAAAACCCCACCAACTTTATTGGTCACACCTTCATACTTGCTTTCTAAAACACCTTTTCCTACTACACCAACAATTCCTACATTACCTACCTTTCCATCCTCTATCACCATCCCATCAACCATCATGCCTAAACCAAAACTATCAACCAATCACACCACTTTATCCAAGACACTTACCACCAAATCTACATCTACACAATCTCCCAATTCAACACCTAAAGAGAAAACCACTAAACATCTACCACCTTTAGCCAAATCTTACTTAAACATTCTCCAACAGTTGTTAAAAACTTCTTCCTTGAGCTAAACACCCATCAAACCCTTTGACCCTTCATGTACCAAACCCTCTTTGTTTAATGATAACATGATATGTGCATATCATAGGGTACTAGGACATGACACTAATAAATATAAAGCTTTCTAAGCACTTGTTCACAACTTGTATGAAGATGATGATTGTTATCAGATAAACCTCCTTCATCCCCATTGCCAATCCAACCACTGACTCAACCCATTCGATCTTTGATCTCACCCAAAAGTGAAGAGAAGGAACCAAAGAAACCATCCAATCTAGAAAACCTCCTTATCCACACTATTCACATGATTACTTAATCTCAGGCCCAAAAAAGGGATAAAGAGAAGACTAAGGCATCCATTCCTTGGACTTACCCCTCTTCAAACTCCCAAGCAAATAATACCTAACCTATCCATCTTCAAAAAAATCCAAGGTGTTTATCTTAGGTGCCTCCCCATTTAACCCTCCATACCCTAACCCATATGCAATATCCATCCAAAAATATATCCTCAAGTAACATCACCAAACTCTAACAAATATGAGCTTTTATGAGTTAATCTCTACCTCTCCCCATCACCATCAAGTACTCATAGAGGTTCTACAATGCATCAAGGTCCAACCTAATGATCTTTAGCCTCTAATCACTTTGATTGGTACCCTTTAGACTTCTAACCTTGTCACCTTCAAGAATTAAGAAATACCTTTTGTTTATTTAGAAGACCCTGATCCTCCCTTCTTATTTATAGCATATATCAATCAAACCCACATCAAAAGGGTGATGATCAATGGGGGAGCTAGTATCAAGATTATCTCCTCCCATGCTTATGACCAGCTATAGTTACTTGAAAACATCATGTTTGAAATCTTAATGGTCCTTCATTATTTTAATGATACTATGGCTACCACATTTGGTACAATTGTCTTCCATATCTGTGTAGGGCATCATTCTATTCCTAAACTCTTTTATGTTGTAGGATAATTTCAATACAACATTTTACTTAGACACCCTTGGATTCATGCCATGAGTTGTGTCCCTTCCACCCTACATTGATGTGTCAAGTTTGAAAATGAAAGGCAAGTTGTGACTATCAAAGATGACCCTAGTCCTTTTACATCTTGCAATATGACATATCAGCCTAATGCCATCCTTATTCCTCCTTTATCCACCACATACCCATCTACCAATAATAGAACCTCACTAGCCAAAACTCATAGCATTTCCACACCTAATGTTGATGAAGCTTCCACTAGCTCATATATCCCCTCTTCCCAGATTCTTGTAGAAGACCTCATTACAACCAGATTCCCATGTCTTTCTTTTGGGGCATATATACTCTTAGCCTTAAATGCCCTCTTTACCCCCCAAGAATATGGGAGTCTCAGACATGACCCTTCCTATGACCCTAACATTAGAACCATCATCCCCATTGGTCTCTCTAACCATCAAATGAATTTCATTTATTGGGGACTTAATCAGCCACTTCCATCCCCTACCACTACATCATCCATCTAACCATTTACCTCTAAATTTTCCTATCTTGGTAAACTAGTGTTCACTAAGTTGTATCTTCATAGATGGGTTTGGAAAGGATTTGGCCTCGATTTATATGAATAAAGGCATCATGAGTTACCCCATCTCAAAACTTTTCAACCCCATGAGTCATTTGGCCTTGGGTATGAACTGCCTCAAGAATCCACCAATTCACCCAAACCCATTGCCATCATTGAGGAAGATATCCCATCCTTGCCAACCCAACCACTTTTTCCACCTGAATACCTTGAAATTATCTCTCTTAACTTTTTTTTAATCAAAACTGTAAGTTTGGGCCCTCTCATCTACCAAAAGAGTTGTCAAACCAGAGTCTTTCCTCTTGTACATCCTAAAATGGTAGAGAACAATTCTCCAACCATCCAACATCAAGATGATGATTCCATTCTTACATACCTCAGTGGGGGATTCTTCTATCCATAAATCCCTTACTCCTAAATCCCTGACTATGTTGAATAAATCTACCATTGCTATTAACTTAGGCACTCTGGATAACCCTCGCATTGTCAAATTAGGCTAATCACTGAATGTCAAGGAACTTCAAGATTTCTCCTCTTTCCTCCAAGATCATAGCATAACATTCACTTGGTCTTATAATGATATACCCAGGATTAACCCTACCATTTTTACCCATAACATAGTCACTCACCATGATGCCAAGCCTATTAAATAGAAGCTTTGATGCATGCACCCTCACATAGCACTTCTCATCAAAAAGGAGCTTCAACATCTCCTATCTTTAAACTTCATTCAACCCATTGACTACCCTTAATAGGTCTCAAATATCATCCCTATCACCAAGTCCACTAGGGGTCTTCATATTTGTGTGGACTTTCATGATCTTAACTTCCCCTGCCCCAAGGATGACATTCCTTTACCTAGCATTCACTAACTTTTTGATCTGATAGTTAGCCATGCACTATTATCTCTCGTAGATGGATTTTCAAGTTATAATCAAATCATTATTGCTCTTGAAGATCAACATAAAACTACCTTTACCCCCCTTGGGGAACCTTTTACTATAGAGTCATGACTTTTAGGTTAAAAAATGTTGGTGCAACCTACCAACGTGCCATGACTTATATCTTCCATGATATTATCCATAAAATTGTATAAGACTATGTGGATGACCTTCTCAATAAATCAAAACTCTGAATAAAGCACTTGACTATTATTACAATCATATTTGAGCACCTCATTTGTTATCATGTTCACCTAAATCCCAAGAAATGCATTTTTGGGCTCTTTTTAGGAAAGCTTCTTGGCTTTATCATCTCTCTTCATGAAATCAAATTAGACCCTACTAAATTTAGAGTGATTTTGGGCATGCCTCCCACAACCAACCTTAAGCAAATCTATAGTCTTTAAGGAAAATGTCAATCTATTTGTCATTTCATTTCTCAACTTTTAGATTGGTGCCAACCTTTCCATCACCTTCTGAAGAAAGATGTCTCTTTCAAATGGAGTAGTGATTGTCAAAAGGCTTTTTATTCACTCAAATAGTACCTTTTGTCACCACTTGTCCTCACCCCTCCTAAGGATGACCACCCCTTTTACCTATATATCTCTACCATTGACTATTCCTTAGGGGCAATGTTAGCTCATCGAGATAAACAACACAAAGAACAAACTATATACTACATTATCCATACACTTCTATAATATGAGACTTAATCTACACACACCAAGAAACTATAATTATAATTAACCTTTGTGACCACCAAGTTACACCACTACCTTCTTAACCATAAAACCTATGTCTTCACTAATACTAACCCACTCAAATACATTCACTCTAAACCATACCAAAATTAGCATATGGCTAAGTGGCTCATGCTCCTAGTTAAATTTGACCTTGAATTCCTCC
This sequence comes from Torreya grandis, assembly GCA_037957365.1. NCBI lineage: Eukaryota > Viridiplantae > Streptophyta > Pinopsida > Cupressales > Taxaceae > Torreya > Torreya grandis. The sequence continues at coordinate 2,787,287 of JARHVA010000297.1, read as the reverse complement.
AATAGATATTAATTAAAGGTGAGGTAATTATCGATCAATTGGTTGAAGCTCCTTTAGAAAATAACTAACCACCTCTTCTCTATTCGGATGAGTCTATTATGACTCTTTTTCAAGAAGATGACATAACCTACCAAATGACCATGTTCTTAGATGGCTCAAAATTCCAACAAGGAAGGGGTGCCAGAGTTATTCTCATTCCTCTCGATGGTGAACCCCTTCCTCTCTCCTTAAAACCTAGCTTTAAATGCACAAATAATATGGTCAAGTATGAATCCCTAGTGATAGGTCATCAAATTACTCAAAGCTTGAGAATTAAGACAATCTACGTCTTTGGTGATTCCTAGCTTGTGGTCAACCAGGTCAATGGATCCTATCAATGTAAGAATGATGTCTCACTAAAATATAAACTTTTAGTTACAAACTCTTAAAATCACTTGAACATTACCTAGTCCAATCTATTCCCTGATCAACTAATAAATTTGTGGATATAATGGCCTACCTTGCTTCTTAGATCCCTTCTCAGCCTTCCAATTCTAAAATATTTGTCACCATTCATTATTTTACCACAACCTCTCATGGCCAATATGACCTCCCTACCATTTGTAATGTAGAGGAATCCCCATCTGACATTTGGTATGATGAAACTTTTAACTACCTAAACTTAGGCATTGTTCCTCCCAACCTCTCTAGGAATGCCCAAACAACTTTTATTCAGAGTACCTCTCGTTACACCATACTAGGGGGAATCCTTTTGAAAATATGGTTTTGATGGTCTCCTTCTCTATTGCCTACATATCCATGAAGCTTCCCATGCCATCAAGGAAACACATGATGGGATTTATGGGGGACACTTTAGCAGCCTAACAGTCACTAAATGTATACTTTGCCTTGGTTATTATTGGCCCACCCTTAACCAAGATTGTTGTGATTATGTAAAAAAGTGTGTTAAATGTCAATGGCATACTAATTTACATTATGCACCAGCCAATAGACTCCAAGTATCTAAGGACTTTTGGCTTTTCACTCAATGGGTTCTCAATCTCATTAGGGAAATTAACGCCCATTCTTCATAGCAACATATATCCATCATCATAACCACTAAATACTTCACCAAGTGCATGGAAGTTATTCCTCTAATCTCTACCAAAGCAGAAAAGATTGTCAACTTTATCAACCACCATATCATCTACTGCTTTGGTGTTTCTCATAAAATCATCATCGATAATGGTAAATCCTTTAAGAATAAGCAAGTCCAAGGTTTATGTGATGAATTTGGTATCGATTTAATCTTTTCCTCAACTTATTGACCATAAGCAAATGGACAAGCAAAATCCTCTAATAAAACCCTCACCAAAATATTAACCAAAGTTGTCAGTGCTTTATGTTGGGATTGGAACTTACACACCCCATTCACCTTATAAGCCTATCAAACTAGCATTAAAACCTCTACTGGTGCTACCCCTTTCTCTCTAGTCTTTGGAGCAGAGGCATTATTTCCTCTTGAAGTCCAAATCCCCTCTCTTCGTATATCTTTGAAGTAACTCATTTTTGAGGAAGATTTTCATCAACATCATTTAGCTTAACTTGAGCTACTCAATGAGCGTCATTTATCAACTCTCACCCACCTTTTTGTCTATCAAGAGTGTATCACACACACTTATAACAAGCACCTCAAACAATGAGAATTTAATATCATAGATCTCATCCTAAAAGAAAACCAATATATGACCAACATGGAGAAGAGTAAATGAGGTAAGTTTGCTTTTAATTAGCTTGAACCCTACATCATCACCCAGAAGTATGGATCAAGAGCTTATCATTTGTCCTCTCTCAAAGGCAAATCAAAACCTGATCCTCTCAATTCTTCGCATTTATGTCCATTTTTATATTAAAGAAGGATCAATCTCACATGTTTGTCTAACTTAAGCTCATCCCTTGATTATGAGATTTTAACCTTCACCCACCTTCCTCCTCCCCTTTTGAGGATAATTGATTACAACATAGAACCATGTGATTACCCATCATAGTCATGGCCTAATCCTAAATATGGTTACCATAGCTCTACCCATAGCATGGTTCTCATGGATACTTTTCATCTCTAACAAGATGGAATCCCATGGTCATTGTCTCTCAAAACCACACCCTTTCACATATCATTGACCTTCTTGTGTAAAGTTTTTCCATCATAAATGTAAACCTCTAAACCTAGTTAGATAGGTCCATGTCTAAAAACATTTTGTCTTGAAAAAATTAATTGGGTCAATATCTTAAGCATTACAGACTGATCCCTTGAAGGATAGCTACCCAGAAAAAAAATAAAAATAGCCACATGTAAGGTAGACTACTCCCTTGAAGGATAGCTATCAAGAACATTAAAACAAAGACAATAAGCTTAGACCAATCCATTGAAGGATGGCTAAGTTGACTTTGTCAAAATTAGAGAAATTTCATGGAAGATTCTTGCATCGATTAGCTTCCTATATATAGTAATAAAGCAAAAGACCCACTATCACAAAAAAATCTAAAGCCACAATTGGATTTCACATGTAGACTTCTCACATTGATCAGTCTACATCTAGCATATGATATGGACTTGTCTATTACCATTCTTAGGACACTTATATAAGGGGTAAACTAGTTCACATGAGGTTATCATACATATCACCCATTACCCTTCACACCACCTATCACCCATCTTCCTTTTAGACTGTCTATAAATCAAGGGATTTAGAGCTTACTAGACACCCTCTGATGAAGAAATCTTTTTTATCAACTAACACCCACTCATGCACAGTGTTTGAGTGGCTCATATTTATTAAGCCAATCCCACTTTAAGTTTATTTTTAGTCTTTGTCAAAAACAAAGCATCATTCCCTCTTCTCATCTTATTGTACTTGGTTGATGTTTTCATCAAAACTTTTACCATCCAATATTGCAACAACCTTAATCATCCTTTTTACATTAAGCAAGATTCTAACAACCATCACCATACCAATCATAACCATAACCATAACATTCATAAATATACACATAATATTAAGCATGAAAACATTCAACCAGTGATATCTAACACATTTTGGACATGTTTACAAAAAATTGTGTTATATTTTATTTAGGGTGTGAGGAGACACGTGCCACATACATAGTCATCAGATTACACACAAATTGCCTAACACATAGGCATAAATTATTTTCCTACCTAAGCATTAAACTAATTATCTAGGGAATCTAGCTTTGTGTTCAACCATCCTTTTACTTGATTACTCCTTGAACAAACATCTATAGCATTCCCTATCTCAGCAACCACTAAAGGGTATACTATGTTCTCCTCTCCCACATTCATCCCCATAGGATGAGAAGCATATTTTACTCTAGGTCTTTCACCCTAGTTACCTGTCACAACCATTTCATCCTTCTACTCTAACTTTTTTGCTCCCATAAGTACCATTGGTTATTGGCATAGCACACATCCCCTTGGACAGTGAGGGTTCCCTCCATAGACAGGTTGACAATCATGTTTTCCAACACTACATCTTATGTAGTGAATCTCCCACCTTTTTCATTGCTATAGAGGTAAAATTTTAGGATCAAGTTCAGGTCATAGGTGCCTTTCCTTTTGTTTCTTATCTAATAGTACTTCCATTATCACCATTACATGTTGTAGTATCTGGTAGATCCGTACATTCAATATATTGATTATTTTGAGTCACGAGGGTTGTTGATCATCTCCACCATTATTTACACTATTCACCATCATAAACCTTGTGTAGTTATTTTCACTCTCTATAACTTGCAAAACCAAATGACACAATGATAGACATTCATCCTTATCATGATTTTTTTAATAGAATACCTAACCATTCTTCCTTGCAAACATGATTCAACATTCCATCGATGAGGAAGGTCATATGATGTCATTGATTCCTTTGAATAGTCCTCCCACTTGAAATAGTCATGTCTACTTACCTTTCATATGGACACATTTCCCTTGATCCAATTGGTCACCTTAATAAATTTTCTATGCACCATCAAGATATCTTTTTATTGACCGTATCATCCAATCCATATCTGATGTATTTTCTTATTTTATCATTTTACACTCCTTGTGGGCCTGGTAGTCATTAGCATCATTATCATCATTACCTTAGTTGACGTAAATAAGCTTCCAATCATGACACACTATAATGATCATGCCTTTGAAACTACCACTAATGTGAATGGTGGTAACTCCTAAATCCTTGTTGTTGTAGACACTCTTCCATCAGAGGTAGGTTGCCATGAATTCAAAATACATTCACCTTCTTGACCCTTTTTCCCTCCTATTCCTACCATCCCATTACCACATGCTCTAAGCATCAAACGCCAATCATTGGTGTTGTCTACTCAAATATGGCATTTCTTTGTTTTGTGTCAGCTAAATGTTCATCCATAGAAAGGGAACCACCATCATCTCTTGGCCATGAAGATTTTTGTTGATTAAGCCTAAACTATTAGAACCAATAAGTCATTAGTTCCATAGAGTTGGGATAGAGGATACAGACATGGCCACCATTTGTCTAGCCTACCCATATAGCTCTTGGGTCAGGGAAGGTCCATCCTCTGTCACTCACCATGCTACTAACTTCCTTACATGTAGAATCTACTTGATCATCAAAGAAACTCTTTACAGGTTGTCACTTTGTTAGTACCCTTTAAAATTAGCTCATAATGGTGATGAACCTTTGCCACAGTGACTATGCATATCTAGATAGACCACCACCTCCTAAAACTTATCTCATAGTAGTAAACACTATCTCTGTACTCCTACCCTCACATAATTTGAGAATTTGTAACCTCCTAACAAAGGCACCTCTTCTTTGGATTAACTCCATTGAAGATTATTTGTGGTACTTAACATTGTGTTCCCTTCTAATTAATCCTACATTTCCCATCTAAATATCTCATCATACTAAATATGGGATCCTTATGATACCTATTTACCAACCTACCCCATTCACTTTCATCGACACCTTCACTAGAACCCAAAACTATTATTTTACCAAACCTTCTCCCTCAACCCAAACTAGCCCATGTGGTCCATCAAATTGGGGTAGCCAATTTGAACACCACTCACCCAAACCTAGTTGAACTACATTATCCTAATGTCCATGAACTATGTAGGTGATGATCCACTTATAGGGGCAGCTCATCCACTAACAACTAATTCCCATCCCCTTTTTCTTCTCATGCATTTCCATCGCTAACAGTGCCCTCTTTCTTAGGGTGTCCTACATCAAGGAAGCCTTAAATTCTTTCTTAAGCATCCTTATGTTTTAACACCATATAATACTTCTTAATATTTTCCACCATTGTTGGAAGAACGACATTGGCCTGAGGTCTTTTTGGACTATGTTGGTAGTGCTTAGTTATTGAGGTCAGCTTGGCCACATCCTTTACTTTTTTCTCCCTTCTCACCTCATATCTTTTCCTCCATTTCTCTAATTATCTCCTAAACATCTCCCTACCTCTATATTTTTAATCTCTTTTAACCACTTTTTCAGCTTGTCAATCTCTTTTAACATAAGGGTTGATATCATTCCCCATTGGCCCCTCTTACCTCCCATAAAGCCACCTCCTACTCTACTTCATTTGGCATCCCCATCATCTTTCTTTGTGCATGCTTTGTATCTCACTTCCCCACCCACCTTTTACATTTTATGAATCTTTTTCACCTTACTACCAACCTTGCCCTTTATCCCCTTCAACTTCATTCTCCATCCTCATCATCCCCACTTGCCCTTGACTATTTGTTGTACCCCCTTATCACTCTCTTTTTCTCACCCATTCCACATCATACTATGCATCTTTCAAGTTTTCTATTTCTTTTATTACTACACTTTTTCTTTATGTGTACCACCACTCTTTGCCATTCTACCACTCTTCCCACTGTACCCATTTTCCATTCTTATTGTTGGTTTTTTTTCCATCCTTTTTATTTTCCTTTTTTTCCTCCATAACTAGTTCCTCCCTGGGTATTTATCCATTAAGAAGCCTTCCATAATTATCTCTTTTCTTCTCCTCTTATTTCCTTTTCCCTTTTCATTCCTTTTTTCCTATTTCCATCTTGGTACTCACTTATCTTTTGCATCTATGTGATTATTCATGCTTTGTATCCATGCTTCATTTCTTCCTTTTTGTTCTTATCATCCCTTAGTTTCATCTCACTCCCTTTCACTTCATCCCCTTATTTCATCACCACCTCACCACTTTTAGGCTTGACAATCTCTTCTAATCACCCTTTCAACTTCTCAATCTCTTCTAACAAGTTGATTGATGCCCACCTTCTCTCTTCACATTTTTACCCACCCATCCTTTGCTTCCCCTTGTTTTTCTAAACTCCTTTCCCATTTTCCATCCCATTCTCATCTCCAAAACCACCATTTTCTTTGCTTCATTAACCATCATCATCCATGCTTATTTGGTCAAGATACCACCTACTTCTTCACTTTCCTATAATCTTTTTTATGTCCTCATTTCACTCTTTTTTCCTCTTTTTTTCTTTTAATTGCCTTATTTTTTTCATTTTTATCAAGCTATTTTCTCCTTGGTCTATTTTTAGACTTATTTTCAAACCCTTCATGGCCTCCCATATTTACAATCCTCCCCTTACCCTTCATGATTATTACACTTCTCTCCCCATCCTTTTCAATTCTCCAATCTATCATTCTTTAGTACATCTCTCACCCCCCATCTTTTACCTTTTATTTTTCCTTTTTCTCCATTTCATTTCAATTTTTTTGTCTCCTTTGATGCCCTTCCTTTCTCTTCTTGACCTATATGACCATGTCTAGCTTCTTCCATCCTTCTCCACCTTCATCTTTATTTGTGACCTCATTATTTTCTCTTCATCCATCTCCTAGTCCCCCTTTACCTCCTCCTTTATTGGATCTCCCTTATGTTCTCCAATTCAACCTCCACCTCTTTAGAGTGTGGTCACCAGTTGTACTACTTCTGTGTACATCTCCTTGTATGTTTCCTCATATCTTCCATTTCCTTGCCTTAATGCCTTTGTATGTTTCACTCATGCTCTCTTTTTTGTCCCTCTCTAACTACTCCCTTCACCTTCCCTATCACATTTTTCCATTTAAACCCTCTACCCATTTTGAGCATGATATGGCCTCTAAGGTCTTCCACTCAATTTTGGTTTACTATGAAATATATACCAATCCTACGGCTCTACACAATTGGCTAAGATTGTGAGCTAATATGACTAACCAGTAAGCTTGAGCATTGTTAAGCCATCATGATGAAAATTCCTTCCCCACCTCTTTTGATCTTGCCTATTTTCAACCCCTTTGAATCTGACCTTTGAAGATGTTAGAATCAAAACTAAAACAACCTTCAAATGGAAGCATTGGGATACCCACATGGGGATGCTAGCTACACCCTCTCATGCACCCTACCTTCCAATAATTCCCCTTGTTTCTCCCTTCCTAGGCTACACTTTGAAATAGCCCTTACTTTAATGCATGAAATCCAGAACCTACTCCCTCATTTAATTAATATTATTATTATTCACCTCACTCCATATTCCAAAACCCCTTAGTGTCTTTTTATGAATTCCCTAAAAAACTCAACGCTTACTTATTTTGGGGCCCCGCTGATTCAAGAGTCAAGGGTTTTAATCTTCACCACTTCTCATCTACCCACTCTACTACTTTGCTTCCCTGACCCTTTGAATAATAATATTCCATAGCGTATTAATGACATTATTTTGGAATGTGCACAATGTCAGCTTATTTAGATGGCAATGAAAGAACCCATCAGATCACCATGGTAATTTTAGTAGTTCCAAATTTTCTAAATCTTCTTAAAGCATATTTCTCCCTTTTCTTTTCTTTAAGAAGGTGACCACAATTTCATGCTTCAACCTACTTATCCATCACTGTAGATTTCTTTTACATAGTTGACACAATCATCTAATTGATTCCTAGGTAATATCATCCACCATTTATACCACATCCATAAAAAACTCTTTGATAGCAATCTTTTCCACCCTTTGGCAACTCCTTTTCTCTAGCATCCTTCTATTGGACCTAACTACATGATATCAAATTGGGGCAACCAAGTTAACCAACACCCTTTATCTCAAAAGAACTACATTTGGCCTGATTTTATTTTTGGACTCTTATCCATATAACTATGTAAGTAGAATCCACTTACCATGTGCATATAAGGACATCTCAGTCATCCCCTTCAAACCCATACCCAATCCACCCATGCTTTCACCATCTCCACCTTGACATTGATTGTTTTTGACCCAGAACATTGGTGTTTTTGCAATAACTTTTGACTAAAATGACCAACCTTTCCATGTTGAACTTTTAAATGTTTACACCACCTCATACAACACCATACCATTTATATTTTCTTAGGATCACTTCCTACCCTAGATACCTGAGTCAACACCAACCCTGTCTAGGAGCCTTGATAAGACTAACCCAATCAACTATGACCAACACTAGGGACTAGTTACCTTGTTATTTATCTTAAAACCTAAATTTTTGTTATCAATAATGGAAGTTTTAGTATTTACATAATCTTGACTATTTCACTTAGTCTTATTTTGTGAACCCATTGGCATTTCACATACCCAACTACCTTGTGGAAACACCTAGTGCCTCCCCATCAATTGCTTATCAAACCTACACCTAATTAGACCTTTCCTTATCAACTTTTAATTTGATGGGGAACATTTACTCTCATACTTGGATCACCCTAACCTTCAACCAAGTGATTCAATTTTGTTTTATAACTTGTTAATTCAAGGTTGCATAACATAAAGGAGCAAAATGTAGACACTAAAAAACTACACACTTATAGTTTTTGATAACTAAATACCTTGGAATACCTTAAAACTTCTTAAACATTCCCAAAACTCCCCTTAACCCAACCAAATCATTATTCTCCTAGTCACCTAATATCATTCAAAATCACTATTTGAAAGTACTATTCACTATCACTATTCACTATGGGACCCATTATCACTATTCATGATGACATGGGATATGACATGCCAAGTGACATTAAAGGTGATATGGCAAGTGACATGGCTCAAGAGTAATGTGACTTGATGTGGGACACCATACCCCACTTGGGACCCTTTCCCAAAGTGCCTAATGACCTCATTTCAGCATCATAAAGTTTTTCCCTTGAAATGTGGTGAATTTCACCTTAAGGGGTCATAATTCAACATATATTTTATCTTCCCACATGAAATTAGACTTTAAAAGAGATACCTACCTATTTAATAATTTGGGAAAGATAAAGAGCACCCATTTTTTACCTTAGCCCAAATTGGAGACTCTCCAACCCAAATGGGAATCTTTCACAACCTCACCTTGGAATTTTCATCCCCCACATAGAAAATGGCACCACATTTGGTGTGCTACCCCTTTAATTATTTTTTTTAAAGTAATAAAATATGGGGAGAATTATTTAAGTTTCATTCAAACCCTTGTGCATAATTCTCCATTCAAATTTGGACTTATGGGCAAAGAGGAAGACTTCTTGACCCAAATGGGAATCTTCCACAACCTCACCTTGGAATTTTCATACCGCATATATAAAATGTCACCACATTTGGTGTGCCACCACTTTAAGTGCTTGTGTGAAAGTAATAAAGGATCGGGAGAAGTATTTGGTCTCATTTAAACCCATGTGCATAATTCCCATTCAAAATTGGATTCATGTGCAAGGTCGGAGACACACCAACCCAAATGGGAGACTTATGATCAAGGTGAGAATCCCAACAACCTCATCCTTGACTTATTTATGAGCCCCACTTATAAAAATTTGAATTGTTTCACTATTCCACTCTTTTGGCATGTTTCCCAACATCAAATTCTATAAATACCCCCCTCTCCTTCAACAAAGGTTAAGTTGGAAATTAGTCTTTGGTTATCAATATTTTGTTGTAGGTTTGTGAATAAGGTTATCATCTTAGAGGTCATCATAATTTTATAGGTCATCATCATATTGGAAGAATAAAGAGTTAAAGCATCAGATTTATACCAAATTTCTATCAAAAATTCTTCAACAACATTCTTTTTCAAGCTTGGAAGGTAACCTTGGTTTTATTTGTTACAATTTCATTTTTTTTATCCCTCTTGGCCTATTATTTCTCAACTTCAAAACCCACCCTTTTGCCTTCTTATTCTCTTATCATCCATATCTTTTCCCCTTAGCCTCTTCATTTTCCTTTCCCCTTTATCCATTTACCTCTTCTCCCATTTCCCTCTTTACCATCTTCACTCTCTTTATCCCCTTACCCTTTTTTCCACCTTAATAAATTGTTGCCTTATCCTTTTCAAATTTCACTCCTTAAACCTTTTCCATATCAACCATTTTATAACCCCAACCACATCACTCTTTTGACCCTTGCCATTTTCACCAAACCAAGAACCAAAACCTTGTTTATAACTAATTTTCAGCAATTTTAATTATTCAGACTTTTTGCTTTAGTTTAATCATCTTAGCAAATAATTTTGTTTTAGTTAATTAAATTTGAGTTATTTTTTGTATTTAATTTTATTTTTCTATTTTAAATACATGTTTCCTTCATTTTTATCTATCAAACTTAAGTGTTAAAATTAGGTGGATTGACAACCTCCTAGAAATACTTTGCTTCTAGGATCTAGCTCACGCTAGGCAATCCACCCAGCTACTTCTCTAACAAACAAGTTTATTTGAGTGTTTTATTATTTATAGATCATCCTCCCAAGCTAAAGAGGAGTTCTTCATAATCATCTGAACTCAATGCATGCACATTCAATAGGTTTTTCTATACACTTATTCTTAGTTTATTTATTTTTAGAAAAATTAAGAAAAGCAAAAAAAATTGAGAGAAACACCTACTCAAAATATTAGAAATTTTTGACCAAAAAAGAAATTACAAATAATCCCTTTAAGAACCATAGATATTCAATAGCATAAATTGAATTTCTAAATTAAAACTAGACTACCTACATAACTACCAATTATTTGATGAATCCTCCAACACTACTTTAGTAGTAAAAGGAGACCAGAGAATAGAAAAACCTCCTGAATCTTCCACTACATACACAAAGAGCCCTTGCCACCACTGCCAAACTAATTTCATCAAACCCTCTACCTCCTTAAAACTTAATTTATTTTATTGAATCATTAAAACATCAAGTTTCTCTACACTGAGAAGATGCTTTACCAAGCTCCTTTTGTTAGGGGCATTCAAACCCCCAACATTCCAAGATATAATATTCATGACTTTAAAGGAGAAAATTCCACCCCCACCTTATAACATCAATGAAAGCTTCTAGAGATCCTTGTTTGCCTCCCAAAATATCACCTCCTACTTTATATTTTTTGGATTTCCTTCCCAATCTCTTCCTTGGACCCAAATTAGGTTGGGAAAGAGAACACTAAATTTTGGAAATCGAGAGCACTTCTCTTGAATTCAAATTCCCTTTAGAAAATTTCTCCATTTCAACTTCTGAAAGTGAAAGATATTCTTCTAAAATAATTACCTCTCCTTCTCCTTCAGCTAATTGCTCCTTATTTTTTTAATTAATTTTATTGATTTTTTTAACAAGAGATCTGATTGATTGAGATTCTTATTCAATAATTTCAAAACTTTTTAGCATCGTAGCTAGTAAAATTATTGTTATGGCTCCTAATTTTTCAAGCAACTCCTCTATTTCACTTATTTTTTGAGATTGAATTTTCCAAACTTCCTCTCTCTCTTTCCCATGTTCCTCAATATTCACTTCTTCTTCCATGCCTCTAACCTGATCCCTTTGATTCTTTTTTGTTAATTATTTAGGCATTACCTCAAAATATTTGGTTTGAGGAGAGCTCCTACCTTTCTTGAAAAATTTGAATGTGACCTTGTTTATGGCTTTTATAGCATCTAAAATTAACTTTTTCAACATCAATCGTCTGATTCCAAAATCTATGGGCTTTATTTTGATAACAATATGTTCTAGAATTTATTTATCCAAATCAAGAGCAATCATAACTTCGGAATAAGCTGCCCTTCCTCATTTTAGTGAATTTGCATCAACTTCCATCACTTGACCCACCAAACCTCCCATCACTGCCAAACACTCTTCACTCCAATATTCCAAGGGAAACCCATAAAATCTTATCTAAATTGGATAACTCCCTTTTTGATCCCTTAAGGGATCAAAATTAGGGTTCCATTTTTGTAACCATAAACCAAATCCATTAAAAGACTAGTAATTATTATTCAAAATCTTTTCATTTTTCTTCTTGAGAATGAAAAACTACCATAAAAGACCCTTTAGGAAGAAATCTTATCGAAATAACTAAACCCCAATTTTTATTGATCCAAATTTCAATAGCTCCTATCACAAGCCATTTTCATGCATATTTACAAATTATGGCATAATCCATGAATAATTTAATCTTACTCAAAAAAGGATCTGAATCCCATTCATAAACCCTAGCTTCTCCAATCCACAATCCATCCCCCAATACCTACAGATATTATCTATAGAAGCCTCAAAATTATCTCCCACCAAAGTTATTTTTGGTGCCTTAAAAAAATATTTTGGATTTGCAAGGGACTCCTCCATTCTAGAAATTAAGGACTCTTTTTCTTCTTCTTCCTTTTGCAAAGTAGGAGCTTAATTCCACAATAATTTCCCTTTTCATCTAACCCCTAATTTAATTAACTTTGCTTCTTAATTCCACCACTCTCTTTCTTATTCAATCACAACTACTAAAACTTTATTTCTATCTTTTTTCCCATGATTGCCTACTACTTTTGGTCCTGACACTACTAGCTTGAGATTAGATTGTTTTGCAATCTGAAATGTGAAGTTCAATCCTTCCCCTAAAACTATTATCATAACTTCTCATGTTCCTTCTCATTCTCCTTATTTTGTGTCATTTCCTCCCACTCTGAAATTTTTACTAAACTATTCAATTTATTAAAATACAATAACTATTTGACATAAATTTGTGCATATTCTCTAATTAACCCTTTTGTGGTGATTTATAAGGATATTGGCCCTTTTGCTTCAAACCTTGATGCAGTTTAGAGGCTTATTCTACATGGCCTCCTTTTCATGGCCCTATTTGGTTATGTAAAAAGTATTTTTTTGTTAGTCTCAAAGATAGTCATTGTTTCACTTTAATTTTTGATAAGTTTTCTTATTAGCCTTATGTGGCAATTGGTAAGAATGTTTTCCCTTGTTCTACTGCTTGATCGTAATATAAGTTAGAGCCTTATTATTCATAGGCCTTATCTTATTGACTTTGCCAGTCATTCCCATTTCAATAGGTGGAATTTTTCAATATTTTTTTGTGTTGCATGGCTTTTGGATATATCCTTGTCTAAAATTTTATTGCTTTGTAGTTTAAGAGCTTAGGTAACACTAACCCCTCTCTTACCATATAACTCAAAGGATTTTAAGAAGCATGTACATGCATTGTGACCTAAGCATATGTGACTAAAAAGTTAAAAAAATTGGATCATTGGAGTTCAATTTTCCCTTTTGATTAGTTAGTATAGTTGTTGAAATTTTTAGTGTCATTAATATACTTTGGTTAATCATTGACATTAATATATTTTGTCTCTCTATTTAGAATATATATTATATTTTCAAAGTGAAAATACATTAGAATATGAACTTTGTTCATGTCATGTTCATGACTATGGATGGGAGTGCTAAATATGTCAATAGTCATTCTTTAGGTAAATGCCTAATTATTTCTCCACTTATCATTTCTTCTCTTCAACTCAATTTTACTACCAAATCTTCTATGTAGTGCTCATAATCTTCTTTCATCAAATGAAGGTGGAAATCTCCCTGCATTCATGTTAGCATTAGTCTCTGCATTGGCTAGAGGATTATTAGCTCTTACATTAGTTATAAATCTAATTGAGTTTCATCCTTGTTGATTACTAAAAACAAGTATTTTTTCTATTCCTTGATGATCCCTATTATCATCAATTTACTTTAAACATTTTTTCTTGGATCAAATGTTTAGAGTATCTCATATTCAATTTATCCTCCAATTATAAATCTCTCATGAGCTTGAGAGGATTCGTGATATTGGATTGTGGAACTTCCTAAATAATTTTTTTTGTTAGATATGTGTCTCTCATAGATAAATAAAGCTATGAATTTTTTCCAAGTTTTTCAATTTTTGAGGAATATTGATTTTACCTATAAAATATTGATAATGAATGAAAATTAATTTTTATCTTTCCTAACAACTAGGTAGGATCTCCCACTTTTACTCTATGTATTAATGGGTGGTTCTTAGTTGTTAAGTTAGAATTTAGTAGATTTGAATAAGTGGTCACATGGTAATTTTGGTAGTTATGTTAGAGCCACTTTAGAAGGAAGAGATTTTATAATCACTATGTTCAATAGAACATACTTGTAAAGAGAGAAAAAAATTGTTGAACATAGTGTAATTCTAACATAGAGTCATAAATCAAGTTGAGTAAGCTCTATGATAAGGATATTAAGGTCTTTAAGTCTAAAAATATGTATATAAGTTAAGAGAACCTTGTTTACTATGATAAAGGAATAATTAGTTAAAAGAGGAGTCTAAAATTATTATGAATCAAGAAGAGACCTTGATATTGTGAAATATATGTTTAAGTCATTCAAAGGCTTATAGAAGATTACACTCCATTCAAAAATAATGTAGTCCTATAAGATTAAGAGAAGACCTAATTGTTGAGATACCTTATTGTACCCCTATTTACACTGAGTAAGGCAAATATACAACTAGTAAATGTGATATACTTGTAATTAAGCATCAACAATTTTGTGAAAATAGAACTAAATTATAAATCAGTTACCATCATTGTAAGACAAAAATAATCATCATAAATTAGCATTATTGTAAGACAAAAATAATCATCATTGTGAAAATAAAACTAAATTATAAATTGGTTACCATCATTGTAAGATAAAAAAAAATCATCATAAATTAACATCATTATAAGACAAAAATAATCATCATTGTGAAAATTAAATTGAATTATAAAGTGGTTACCATCATTGTAAGATAAAAATAATCACCATTAATTATCTTCAATTTTTGTCATCATTGTAACACAAAAATAATACATCTTTAAAATTCAAATTGATACAAAGAAATAAAAGGTTTCATAAGGACAATACAAGAGAATATAACCATTATGAGTGTTAAATTAAACTAATTAATTCAAATATTCATTTATTGTTGGAAAATGTTTCACTAGTCTTCAACATGGCTTACCCAATAGAAAATAGCATTGAAACCAGATTGAGTTGCACATTGATCTTTGATTATCCAATATTTATTATCCTTTCCTTATCCACATCTTCCCTCTACATCTAGTGTTAAATCAAAGTGAATTCCTTCTCATGGTGTTTCATTTTCCCTTCCTAATCCATCTGTAGGGTGGAAACCACTAACTTATTATTCTCAACTATAACATCATTTAAACTTTTAGTTTGGATATTACTTTTTTTCCCTATGGATTGGATTTTAGATGGTACTTTAAGTGTTTGGTAGTCATTTTTTTTTTCATTCTCATTTAGTGAATGAAATTTGTCATTAACCATATGGATTGTCTCATAAGTGTCAATGGATATATTTCCAATATTGATGGCTGTATCTTTATCAAAATTGAAATTTGCATCCATTACATCAAAAATATATTATGGATACTTTAGAGGGATATTATTCTCAATTATTTATTGATTTTTCATACTCTAGTAACTATCATGACCTAAATAATTTTTTTTTTAATAATATCCAACTTTTTTATAATCGGGTTGAATATATTCCCATTGATCTTAGCATTGGTTAGGTGTACAAATCACACCATGATCAACACAATGTTTTTGAAAATTTATCCACTTTTAAGATAATGATAGCCTTTTTCATGGATCCATGATTCAACTATGTTTCCCTCTCAATATGCTTTGTAGCAACCAAAACAAGAGTATTTTTAATAGTCTAATGTATTCTACCATTTTGGGGAAGAAGGACAAATCACTAACTTCTTATGACTTCTGGTTGTGTGGGAGAAATATTTGATTCAAACAAAGACACATCAATTTGGTGTGTAGATTGTTATTCATGGTTGAATTCTACAATAAAATTATTCTCTCTCATAAATATGTCAACATTGTCCTCAAAGTTTATTTTTGTACTCAGAACTTGGGTACTTGAAATAAATTCAAAATAATTATCATTATTTATGGAGAAATCATATTTCAAGTGATCTTATATAAGAAATGAAGTATATATGTGAAACCTAGACTTGATAGGAGGTTGGAAGAACATAAACTTATCCATGATTTTTATTTATTTTTATCTCTACCTGCAATAGTGAAAAGGGTACATGCATTAAAAATAGAAACTAGTTCATATATTGTAGTCACTTTTAGTTTATAGAGATGGGATTGCAAGCAATAGCATTATATAAAAACACTAATTTATTACTTAATACAATTTTTATTTTAGTACAAAAAATAAAAGATTTTCTATTTTAATGCTTATACTAGTTTTAGGTTTGTTTCATCCATTTTTTTGATTGCATTTGCAATGTTAAGACCAATTTTAATAGGGATAAAACACAATTGACTCCAGATATGCTATTTGCAATATTTTCCTATGAAAATCCTAAAACTTTAATGTTAAGAACAATTTCCATGGCAATTGTCTGAAATTAAAATACACACTAAAACAAGATGAATTAAAAAAAATCATTTAGGTGGAGCATGACCATCATTATAAAAATATCACCCTCATTAGCTTGAATCATATTTATCATAGCCTTTGATGGAGAGATTTTGCTTTCTTGGTATAGCAACATGTAACTCTAATTCTTGAACTAAAATCAAATTTACTTGTACTATAAATCCACATAAAAATAGCAAACCGAATAGATTGTAAACATAACTTTCTTGTAAGGTAAGGGAGAGATAATCAACTCAATCACTTGTCACTCTAGACATATGAAGTGGTAACATTAAACACCTTAATAATATCAATGTTAGGTATCAGGGATTATTAATGGGCTAAGTTTCATTCCATATTACCAAATGATGTAGAACTTGTCAAAATTCAAATTGAAAATAGATCTATAGCGTCTATTTTGATTCATGTATGTGATGAAAATAAATAGTTTTGAAGGTATAATAACCCCCTCTTCTATTTTCATTATATCCATTTTCAGCAAGTAATAAATTCAAACAACTTATAACTAGGGCTTGACTATGCAGTTCTAACTAACATATCTAATTTTATTTAATGACTAGGATTGTTATTATAGCCATAGTTTTAGTTTGTCATTACCTTGGTTATACCAATGCACATCAAGATGGATCCTAACCACATGTGGATGAAATCAAAGGATTAATATATTGTTCCTATGTTCTCTATTTATCAATTCAACTTTAAAATAAAATAAACATAAAGGAAATAAACATGAACATAAAAATTCTAAAAGACTATAAGTTATGGCATACACATCACCATGAACACAAGTTTACCTTGGATAAATCCATTTTGGGTGAGAGATCCAATGTAGATGGGGTTGTACCTCCTTTCTAATTCACCTAATTTCTATAATATAAGGCATGGATCAAACATGAAGCATCGTAAGTGTATTTTGAGATGACAAAAACTTCTACATTGACCTTCACACTTGTTCTGCATTGAATTCACTACCTAGACTAAGTTTTTTCTATACACAGTTATGACAGTCTGTTACAATCTTACAATCAATTCTAGATGCCTTGGCCAATGTCTATACATGTTTATTTACGTTCACAAATGAATAATAAACCAATGGCTTTAAATTTTTATTTTGGATCATGTTTAATGTAATCCCACCATTTTAAGATTAAATTGGTTAACTTTTGTGAATTAAAATGTTATTTTAATAGAAATAGTTTCTTTGGTTCATGTTTGATATTTGGTATTAGCATAATAAGATCACATCCTTTCTAATAATTTTAATTATTATATATTGTTTTTGGATTATTCATTACATAGATAAGGCACATAGCTTTAAAATTGTAATTCTTATATTGATGGTCACTTGTATTATATACAATAATTGTTAGTAAATAATCTTTATCTGATGATTCCACCCCCATTTTGAAGTTATACACACCAACTATAAAACCTTATTAATTTCACAATGGTTTGTGTTGATTTTTATAAATCATGGATATTGCTTGCAATAACCTATTTATGTTAATAAATTCACATGAAACGTACAAGATTTAATTTTGACACCATGCACCCCATTTACATTAGCAAAATATCTCCTTAAAATATTTTAATAGTAAGGTATTAAGTAAACAAAAAGGTACCTAAATCTATCTGATGATTTGTAACTCCAATCTCTAATCTAATCTATTGTTATATGTCAGTGCCCTACAAGGTATATATATGATGTAAAATGGTATGTTGAGAGTCTTGATTAAAAAAGTGAAAAGAATTTGTTTGGATAGAAACTCATGTATCCATGATATATGGCACAAGAAATGATAAAGTTTTAGGAGTAGCAAGAACAAAATTTGTGCCCCCCATTGCTTGGTTGGGCTAGGAATTCACTCCTAAGGTAGTCATTATTGTGTGATCTGAGTGGTAAAATTTTAAGAAATAATTAATGGGAACCCAATTATTGTTTTAATAGTAGTAGTATCCCCTAGGATGAGAATCCACTCTAAGACTCTTTTCCTCCCCAAGAATAGCCAATATTGTATTTCCATGATAGTCCTTGAGATAATAGTACACAACTCTACTACCACAGTCTTTAGACACATATTGCTCATATCCTGATTAATATATAGGCTGACCTACTCCTATACATATCCTCTCACTTATAATCTACCACATAACCATCACTAAAATAATTTTTACACCAAACTCGAAGAGGTCATGTGTTATGCAAGGAAGGTGGTGGTTATCATCAAATGTTGTCACTTCTATTAAATTCCCTATGCTTCAACTATCACCAACTCAAAAATGGCATATAAAAAATCTATGAATGAACCTCAGTTATGATTTTCCCAATAAACATGCCTCCAATATAATTAATCAATTTTTTTTTTTTTGGTGTTTATGTGTGTGTGTGTGTGTGTGTGTGTGTGTTTGTGTGTGCGTGTGTATGCATGTGCATGCATGCATGTGTGTGTGTGTGTGTGTGTGTGTGTGTGTGTGTGTGTGTGTGTGTGTGTGTGTGTGTGTGTGTGTGTGTGTGTGTGTGTGTGTGTGTGTGTGTGTGTGTGTGTGTGTGTGTGTGTCTATTTTTGTGAACTTGAACTTCACTTTGATTCTACATTTGAATCACTTTATCTATTTATGTATCCAATGTAGAGTGTGTGTGTGGGTGTGTGTGTGTGTGTGTGTGTGTGTGTGTGTGTGTGTGTGTGTGTGTGTGTGTGTGTGTGTGTGTGTGTGTGTGTGTGTGTGTGTGTGTGTGTGTGTGTGTGTGTGTGTGTGTGTGTGTGTGTGTGTGTGTGTGTATTTTTGTGAACTTGAACTTCACTTTGATTCTACATTTGAATTACTTTATCTATTTATGTATCCAATGTAGAGCATGACATGACAAAGAGAATGGAGGATAAAGTTTAGTGTAATATAAAGTAATAAATTTCATTTTTATTATAGGGATTCATGCATACTATTTAATCAAATCAACTCATTTTATATAGATATTATTTTTTTTCCTTCTTTCTTTTCCTTTATATTTTCTTTTTCTTTCTCTTTTCATTTTTTTGGTGGCTGTGTGGGGTAAATTTTATCTCCATATTTTTATAGTTCATTTATTTTCAATTATATAATTGTTTTTTTTTTGTAAAAATAATTATATAATAAATTATTTTTAATTATAATACATTTAATTTCTAATAATTAATGTGTTATTGGTACAAAACTTCTAACCAAATCAATCACACTAAAACTTGACTAGTCATTTACTAGTTATTCACCACTAGTTCTTACAATTCCTTACTCAAATATGAGGGAAAAAATATGTTTAACTCATTAATAGTTTTATATGAAATTAAGAATCCACTCCCTAATTGATTGAATAAGTAGCCATCAATTACAAGGTGTAATTTTTTTACTTTAGAAATTAAGTAATTGACATATTTAAATCATTGTATTGTTATTTGAAATGTGTAATTACTATTTTATATAACTATCATACAAAAAATTAATCATTCTTGATTTGGAAGGATTAATTTTGTGGAAAAAATCGAACACACACAAAAAAAATCATTTTTAACAAAGGGGAGGATTGTAAACATAAAGTATAAGTACACTATGGGACAAGGAATAAGTAAACATGAACAACATATTGTTGATCCTATTTTGCATTTCCATAATGTGGCATGAGTTGGTCTTGGCTAAAATATTAAGCCTACCTCTTAGAGCCATCATCATCCTAATTAATATCCCATGTTTATATCTACGTCCAAAGATTGTTTTTTACTTCATACTCAAATCAACCCTGAACCTCTTTTGGCATATAAAAGCAAGGTCAAGGTTATTGATAATAATACATCACAATCCCAACCAAAGCTTCAGATACAAGTTCCACCAAGGAGGTAATTCTCAAACTTATCTTCAGTTCCTTATGTCTACTTCAAAAGCTACTTGAATTTCACATTATTACACTTCCTCCACCATTTTAAATAAGTCCATATAGACCCCAATATAGAAGTTTAGATGGGAATGTATTTTTTTATTATCATATATGTGTTGGGATTTCCACTAATAATTGTTTGAATCTCAAGCAAAAAATCCAAGATATGCATAAGGTTGAATGTTTTATTTTTGTTGTGCAGTGTAAAAAAAATAATATTACCAACAAGTCATAATAAAAACCATATGTTCACAACCATAAGCAATCTTATAATATTAGATTTTTTCCTCATTTTCAATTTTTATATGTAAATTTTATTCTCATTTCAACATATTTTAGTACAACTTAAACCTATTGCTACATTTATTTAACCACTTCCATTTCATTTTATATCTTACACTCTTTTTTAATCAAGCAACAAAATAAATGTGAGAGCAAAAGTTTTAATATTTGATTTTTTTTATTCGTTACACTTTCCTATTATCATGCATCTTTTGCATTCTTCATAGAGTATTTCTTTTCTTTTGAATTCCAAACCACTACAACCCAATTTCATTCCTCAACTTTATTTACACTTTTATTTTTTTCTCTTTAAATTAAATGTTTCAATCTTTTGCATTCATCATAGCAGATTTCTTTTCTTTTGAATTCCAAACCACTACAACCCAATTTCATTCCTCAACTTTTTTTACATTATTAGTCCCTGTCAAGGCATGGTACTAATGTTTTCAATTTTCAATTAGTCATTTTAGATTTAACCAATCATTTTTTTAAAATGCATATAATTTTAATAATTGTATTTTTTTCTAAAATTTTTACATATAAATTTGGAATATTCATAGGGGTGTTATTTGGGAATATTCCATATGAAAAACATTGGGTAAACTATTTTATTTATTGCATTCATATAATGGTTGCACTTCCATCACCAGTCCATTTATTTTAAGTTTTCCTATTTGTATGGTCTAGTGCAGGTTTATATGGCCGTATAAATGTGAAATACCACATCAAATGTAGCCTTCATTACCTACTTGTAGATTAACATTAAGTACCATACAATTTGTTTTTATAAGATTACATGTGGCATTTAAAGGTTTAAGAGTCCAATCCAAAAAATCTAGAGGTAAAATTCCACCTTAATAGGTTGAGCTTCAGCATTAAACTGATCATGAAGTCTAACATTCAAATCTTGAATACACACAATATATTTAATGTTATTAAATATATTACCAAATAATCAACATTTTTTAAACTATTTTGTGACTATGATTGTCCTTGTAAACTGCACATAAGTATATACTTAAATTTTAAAGTAAAATATTTATGGGTAAGCATGAGATTTGAAGAGACGTTTATGAGAGGAGGGCATTAGCTTTAAAGATTTTTTTTTTCCATTGCGTGGGTAAAGTATAATGAATATAAAAATATTTTTTATCTTTGATATTTAATAAATGCATTTTTTATTCATACATTAATGTGGGCTTAATCTACTATCAAGTGATCAGTGTTAGATATTAATGGCATGAACTTATTTGTTCTACAGTTGCATCTACATAGTAGAAGTGAAAATACGCTTGTCAAAGGTAAAGTAGTTCATATTCAATCTAGTCTAGATAGAGTGACAAGATTTTAATTTTTTTCTTTTCCTTCTTGTTTATTGTTGGAAGGAGCATTTTTTTTTTTTATGTTAAATATTTTGATGGGATTTGGTTTTTTATTACATTATTATAGATTTACTACAAGTGTTTGATGTTACATTTTGCATTGGATAATCTCACTTCATAGGTAAGGATGGATTTCAATGCAGAATAATAATCATGTAAAAATTTAATTGTATAGATCATGATTTCTAGATAGATATGTTTTTTGCATGGCAGTGGCTCTAGAATTTTTTTTCACATAAACTTTCTATAAATTATGCAATTTTTTTGTTGTGTAACATAGATTAGAAGTTATGTTTTTGTATTGGTGTAGATCATGAATGTGGCAAATGAAAATCTACTTGATTGATATAGGACCATTGTTTTTGAAAATTCAAGAGAATTTGTTACATGTAAAGTTGTGAACCTTGAAATGTTTTTGTGTTGTCCAAATTAATGTTAATATTCAAATTCATTGCAAGCATATGTGTTTAGGGTTAGCAATGTTACATGTGTTATCAACTTGTTTGTACAAGAGGTATCACAATTTTCTACTATCATTTATTTATAAAATATTTAATATTTTTCATCTCTTGAATCTTATGGATTTTTAGTGTTGGACAAGGTCAATTTATAGGTAATCGATGAATGATTTGCTTTGGTTGATGGTCTTAGACTTTTAAATTATTTTTCACTTTGAGACAATTTAATTGTTTATTGATCTAAAGTGATTGAGTAGTCTGAAACAATTATTTTAAATAAAAACATTATGGTCTTATGATTCCAAAAATGAATAAACTAGGTTTTGAGACTTAATAGGCATATCAAAACTAACAAGTTGTCAAATTTAAAGAATTTTGTATCCTACTTACTATAGGAAAATTTCCCCCAATGGCATTGACATCATTGCAACATGTGAATAAGTAATTGAACAATATTTGTCTTTCTGTTAGCTATTGAGGATTACAATTTATTGGGCAAGAATAGGTTAAAAAATTGCAACGACATTTGTTATATTCTACTTACATGCATTAAATTCATAGATCATGTTTTTATTATGTTATGTTTTTGGATTTTGGGTATAGTTTAATTTTTTCCCTTTTAAGGTAAGTCTTTCATTTTTTTAAATATAAGTTTTTTATTGGCACGTGGCATAGGGAATATTACATAATACAGGCCAATTCCTCTATTATGAATGTGTTAGTCCTTTCCTATGTGGCATACACTATATACATACTATATCCAGCCTGTATAAACCTAAAGCTTACATTGTGTTCATATGCATGGGATGACTATCATTATAAAAATAGAATTTGTAGATTGTATGAGACTATTTTTATTTTTTCTGTTGTTGGATGAATAACTTTAACTCGTATGTAATGCCATATTTTTTACTTTTAAAAATATCTACATATAAGAATCACTTTTGAAATAGCTAGTTTTTTATTAGTGAAGCAAAGAATTTGAAATACATATTACACTGATATTATTAAAAAAAATCTATATTTTGATATATAAATATTAGCATATTCTTTGGAGTGTTATTTATAAATATTCCATTGCCTTCCATATGGTTGTAAGGAGACAGAGAAATAAAATGTGAAAATTGTCTCATTGTTATTTCCAAAATAGTTTTAGTAAAGTGGATACTTGAATGTTATGTTTATTACTCAGTGATGTGTCAAGATCCTATACTTTTCTTGTAACTAAGATCACTTTCAAGATACATGATCTTTTTGTTAATTATCTCATTTACTAAATCTAATTAATCATAATTGTATTTGGCATTTGTGTCTTACCAATTCACCTAATCTTTGTTCTAAATGCAAAATCCCTTTAAAATATTTTGTCCTAATAAGCGGATAAGAATTCAATTTAAATTTTAATCATAGTCCTTCTCATTGGGTAGTCTTCAAGTTATATAGATAGTGGCTCTATCAAGATATATTTTTTTCCATGTTCATAGTTTAGAGGCATTTGGTTTTCCAAAATGAAAAAAAATCAAAGTATTTTGATTTTATTATTTATTCAATTAGTCTTCCTTTTCTTTATCGATAAAATATACATCATTTTCTTTTACTAGTTATTTAGTTAATGTTGTTTTTACATGTATACAAGAACTTGGAATAGTATGTCGGACTGAAAAAATAGGGTTGCTAGTCAACAAAGTTAAGGTGCACATTTTACCATATAGCTATAGTTGTTTTTTAACCTTGAAATCAATGTATTTTACTTTCAGTAATCATAATAAAAAGTATGAACAAAGATTGGAAAGACTGATAATCATATACTACTATGAATAGTGAATAAGGAAACAATATAGTAACATTGATGATGATCTTAGTGAACATCATCTTTTTCGAGGCAAAATATTGAAGTACAATATTTGGGATTACCTCTTTGACACATTTCATGTACTATTATATTTCTAATATACACCCTTATAGATGAGAAATGATATCATTGATTATTTATTAAATTGTTTTCATGTTGGTGCTATAACTATAATTAAATCATATTAACTAGAATTAGATCCTTGTGAACTATTCATCTTGCATGAAATTCATGATAGACAAAAGTATTTATGTAGAATGCATCTATTTACAGCATGTAGCTCTTCTATGAATTAAATTTTTTATGGGGAGATAAATTTTGTATACATTGGCTAGCTAGATAGATAAATATACAAATATGCATTTGGTCGTTCACAAGGAAAAATTACTATCTCTACTTCAATGAACCATGTCACATGAGCCATTTTATTTCAATAAAATAGCCAAAACTTGATCATGTTCTATGACATGAATCCTATTTGTGTGCATTATGAGCTAATGTATTTCAATAAAAATAGCCAATACATAATGCCATTTTTGTGTATTCAATTATCTAATATGTGCATTCATCTTGGATCACATTGGACAATGACTCCACAACAAATGCAAAGTAATCACTTATATAGATTTATTGAAACTGATTCTCATTATGGTGAAAACTTATTCAATTCAATTTATCTACTAAGAAATTTTGAAATCAATATACAATGCTTTTTTCACTATATAGCCTAATCATTTTTCAATATAGTATTGTGTCAAGATAAAAAGGCACTATCTTACATCAAAATAAAGTTACATTCTAGTTTTACACAAAACACAAACAAAATTTCAAGATGGGAATACTATATTGTAAACATGGGCAAATTCATTTAATAAAACTAAGGTTAAGAGAGGTGACTTCTTATTTGAACAGATGTCCATATTTATAAATGTAAAATTTCATTTTTGGTTAGCTTGTTCAATGCATATAGTAGAGACATACTTGAATTCTCTACAACTAGAAAAAAATTATAACATAGTCTTATTTGAAATTCACATGAATCATGTTCACTATGAACCATTAATATAGATGTCTACTCAGCACTAGCATTACAAATTATAATACATATGAGATTACATTAGTTACTGCATTTTTATAATTAAAAAAAAAAAAAAAATCCTCTAAACCATCTTGCAATAAATCTAGGCAAAATTACAAATAAAAAATGTGTAAAGTACAAAGAGGACAACTACGATACAAATGAGATAATATCACCTATTGCATTAACAAAATGTTTTCATTATTTAAAGCATCTCATGTGGGATCAAGGTATAATTTCACATCAAAAATTTATAAATGATAAGTACAACAAAATAATGTGCCCATTAAGTAAGAATTCGGTAATATCTTTATGTATATTAAAATGCATTGTGTATAGCTAGGAAAGCAATGCAACAAGAAAATTCATAAAAGACCTAGATGATACAACAAAGCATGTATGCTTAGTTTTTAATCAAATACATTTCCAATATAACACAATATATTTCAAATCAAATGTAAAGAAAAACATATGCAAAGTTGATGCAAATGGAAGGAATTGTTACAAACAATGTGTCAGATGTAATAATGCATAAAACAATAGAATTGCTCCCAAGTTTGTAACACCTCAACATATTTAGTTAAATTCACCTTTGACATATATTCAAATTATAACACATTTATAATATCACCTTATTTCATTGCATATTATTTTTGCATAGATTAGAGAATTAGGATATAAAAAACATTAAATCGTACTAACTGGTGCAATTATCAATCTTCCACCTTACATTGACACAGTGAAAAAACCATTTTTGTGCTTAATCGATGAATCACGTAAAAACTTATAACAATTTATTCACTAAACACTAATAAAACCTATGATTTTATTTCTAAGATGATCACTTTAATGTGACTTTGAAAATACTTTTCAAATTGCAGTTGTATTTTTTAAATTATCTATTTATCCATACTTTGTTTATTAGTACAGTATAGTGCTTAAGTGTTATGCCAAGTAAGCATAAGATCTTTGTTACTTTATCTAAGTTTTTAATTAATGTTATCTTAGTTTCTATAGCATTAGAGCATAGCTCTTGTTTCCATATTTTGTGTGCTATATCAAGTAACATGTTCTTTAGGCATTGTAACACAAGCCTAATTTTTAGTCAACATCATAATTATTGATAACAAATGTATGGCATCTACTTTATAAGATTTATATATGTTATTACCCATATTTTCTTCAATTAATTCCATCAATATTAACATGTGCAGGTCAAGGGAACATTGACAATAATAAACATATACTCAAATTCATTTCAAGTTACCTGTAATAGCTACAGCTTCATAGTTCAATCCATGAAACCTATGGACACTACAAATTTTAACTATCCTCAGTGTAATAAATAGATTTGATGTGTATATACACATCACCTTAGTTAAAATTTAAAAATAGTGAAAAATGTTACCATATAATGCACTTTGACAAGACTACCACTAAAGACGGTGCTTCCTACATTGATAAAAATCTCATATGACAACGACATGAAAGATAAAGAAATCAAAATTTACTTATTGTGAGGATTTTTATGAAAAGGAAAATTCACTCTCAATAAGTAAAAATTTATTCTATGAGATGGTGTAATAACAATAGCTGATGTACATGATTTATTCTTAATCTATTTTTTTGCTTTGAAATTTTAATGTATATAATTATAACAATTTTTATTTCTTCTTCCATTTCATAGGAAAAGGTACATGTTTCAGGAATTAGTTGTGTTATGCCATGTGCATGGTTCCCAACTAATAGTTATGCTTTGCCTTTTTGTCACTTGTTAGCGTATACAAACATATCAATGAATTTTTTAATTATTATGGACACATGCATCAGACTTGTCCAGTACTCTGATACTTTTTTGTCTTTTGAAAATTGTTGCATGTCTATCGATAAAAAAAGGAGTTGTTCACAGTCTCTATAACTTGATTTTAAAATCAGTTATGTAAACACTCTTTTTGTTTATATATTATTGTTTCATAATTGGTTTGATCTAGATCATTTACCTTATATACATTTCAAAGCTAATAAAATGATTAATATACTGCACAAAACATTTGATCTAATTTTATTTCAGTAAAGATAATGAAATAATTGATTTCATTTTGTATTTGTATCTAACTACATTATCTTTCTCGCCAAAAGTTTCCAAATCTTTATACCTAATATAATCCACAAAATATTTGTTCAAATTTTATTTATGTATAGCCAAGACATAATTCCTTTAATTCTAAATTTTTAACTTTGAGGACTTGTAAATGTTATCATCATCATAAGATTAGCTTTGGGAAGTGTATAATTTCTATATATTTAACATTACTTAGAGTCTTGAATAAAATGTACACTCATTGAGATATCTGCATTTGAAATTCTTATATGACATGGCCATGTCCAATTACTATAAAATGTGAATAGTTTCCATAGAAAATAACTCCCACATGTGCATTGATAATGAACACTATAAAATGGAAACTTTGGTGCTTATTTTCACATTAAAACATGCTTTTCACATATCAACTTGTAACCACCTCTATTACCTTGAAAATGCTTATTTGACACTTCTAGCTTGTTTTCAAGTTTCAAACACTTAACATCATTCCTCTAGGAATTATGCTTACCTTTATACTTTTAAATAAGCTTTAGCTTATATCATTTTTATGCATTGGACACTTTTCAAATTCTAGACTAAAATGTGAACTTATTACAATGTTTACATTTGAAATTCTTGCATGCCATGACCATATCCAGTTACTATAAAATGTGAATAGTTTCCATACAAACCAGCTCCCTCTCCTATGTTGATTATGAACATTGGTTAACAGAAGCTTTAGTGCCTATTTTTACATTAAAACATGCCTTTACACATGTCAACATGTAACCACCTTTGTTACCTTGAAAACTCTCATTTGGTATTTCTAGATCCTTGTCAAGTTTCAAATACTTAGCATTAGTTGTCTAGGAATTATGTTTACCCTTATACTCTTGAATAGGCTTTAGACTTTATTATACAAACTTAATAACTAAAAATTTATAATAACTCTCAATGTACAGATTAAAACACCTTAAAAAACACTTTTAACAACTATCAATTTCTTTCCTCAACTTTCTACTAAGTTTTAAAGCATTAGAAGGGATCGATATCAAGATATAAGTATTTCAGTCTTCTGAAACCCTGACTAGGGTTTAATAAACTCAAGATCCATTATAAAATGAAATATCACTTTCTATTATTGCTTTTATAACTTTTAATACTTTATCACTCTCTATTTACATCCATATTACCTTTTTATCACTTGTGATGTTTGAACAAGCCTCAATTGATATAAACATTTTGTTGTTCTCTTGACCATTAGAAACTAACTATGTATGTAGACCTGATAGGAGAGATTTATTAAATTATTAAAATTTATCAACTATCAAGCATTCATTTTGATCAGATGAAGATATATAAATGATTTTCTTACCATATCATCCCTTTTAGACATAATAATCACAAAAATACACAAATGAGTACTCTTTTCCCTTAAAATTTAACCTTGTTCTATGTCTTACAACCTTGAAACATTTATACATGCTTAATAAAAATAGGAATACAATTTATCAACATCAAAATCATAAAATCACATGTATTTAAAATATGAAACTCCAAAGATATCCTAGCAAAATTCTTCTTTAATCCATACTTCATCTAAATTGTTACAAGATCCCCTATAGACCCTTTTACACAAATATCTATAGCTCATGGAACATCATACAAACATGACATAAGATAAAATAACAAGCTAAAATCATGAAATTATATGTTCAAAGCATTTTTAAATGCATCAAGAATCAATATGTCTTCTTTTATTTTATTTATCCTTGAAAATTAGGTTCAGACCTTGTAACATTACAAATTATATACACACAGACTTATCCCTTTAAGACATGCAACTTCTAGACCTACAAATAACCTCTTCATTCTTTATACTTTTGTTAACTCCTCCTACATTGGTTATAAACTTATGTCTTACAACCATAAGTCTGAACTTCATTTGGTCTTGAAATGAGATCTCTCTACAAGTAAATCCTTATCCATCATACTAAATTAGACCTCTTTCATACATTAGATATATTCCAGATTGGTCTCAGTATATATTTACATTTATTTGAAGATAAAATCAGATTTAATACGTAGGACTAGACCTTAGAGGACATTTAAAAATACACTAAGACCTTCATAACACACCAGATTCCCTCAAAATCTTTGCAACCAATTCAAAAAAGTTTTTAATTTTCATTTTGGTAGCAAAGCGCAATATTGCTCTAAACAGCAATATAAAAAACTCTATTTGTTTGAGTACATTCAAAATGACATGACAATATATTTAAAAGGAATACAACCAATATTGACTAATCAATCACAATCTCACATCTGCATATTAATTTCATTCTCCCTAGTAATTCATGTTACTTGGCCTCTTAAATATCAATCTTGATGAGTCTTCAAGTGCATCGATTAATCCTAAGTTATAGGTTTCAAGAACACTTATAAAACTTATAAAGTCTTCTAATATCTTCTAACATAGTTTTTCCTCCCCTATATTTTAGTTTACACAATTATACTTCATTACATCTCAGTCGATATCATCTAATACTAGAACTACATTTCTATTCTTTAATATTTATAACATGTGCAATCTAACTCATAGCCTGCATTGGAGATCGGCCCTCATAGAATTCAAATTGGAATAGGTAATGCACATTAATTTTTAACATCTAAGAGACATTATAATTAACCATGACCCCAAGTTGTCAATGTAGGATTTTATTGTTGACACAATTAGATCATGTATATCATATGAATACTACATCAATTAAATGAAGGTTTTATAGTCATAGGATATTTTTCAAGACATATCTCATTATCATTTTCCATTGTATCTAATTATAGGCTACATAATGCAATGAAATTGACATAACTAATGATTTGAAATTCATGAAATGATTTACATCTAAAGTCATGGAAGCATTTCCAAAGTACATAGAAAATCTTTAAGTTAGATGAAAAATTTACATAAAATGTTCTCTTAACTTCATGTATCGATAAATGCATGGAAATAAGCATCGTCTAAACTGGTATCAGTATGTATAGTAATAATCTGCTTCAAGTGAACTTATAAAAACATAGAATAATGCATAAGGCTAATTTAAATCAATCCCATAGTCTTTAACAAAATTTCTTGCCACATCATGGTATCCTTAGATATATGAGACAAACACATAGTACTTTACATTGTTTCACTTACCATTTCTAGATTTTCCCCCATGGCATACACTTCACATGGTAGAATCCAATCACATATGGACATGTGAAAGCATCTTGGGCACCTTGAGGTCTTGATAAAAATGGTCACATCTAGGCACTTGAATGTCTAGTATGCAGCCACATGGTAAAATCCTAGGTGCCCCATTATCTTAATAAGAATTGACACCTTAGGGATCCTAGGTTCCCTAAATTCTACCATGTGGAAGTATACCAGACTTCTGATTGATAACTCATTAATGGGATTTCTTAGACCCTAGGCCATTAAGCGTAATGTAAAATTTTAAAAAAATTAAAATATATCCAAACATATCATTATGCACAAGAGAATTTGTTTGCAGTTTATTTTTTGTTTGAAATCTAATTTTGCATAAATTGAATTTTGTTTAATTTATTCCCAAGGACATCAATTTGGGTAATTATGTTTTCACTTTTCAATAAGTTATTTTAGCTTCAGCCAATAATTTTTTCTAAATGCATATGATTTTAATCATTTTAATTTTTTTCTAAAGTTTTTACATATAAATTGAGAATATTCCTAGGGATGTTATTTGGGAATATTCCAAAATTTATATGAAAAATTTTGGGTAAACTTTTTTATTTATTGCATTCATACAATAGCGATGCTTCCATCACCAACCCATTTATTTTAAGTTTTCCTATTTGTACAATCCAGTCTAGGTTTATATGGTCATATGAATGTGAAATACTACATCAATTACAACCTTCATTTCTAGCTTAAAGACTATCATTAAGCAACATACAATTTATTTATTTTAGGATTCCACATGGCATTTAAAGGTTAGAGATTCCAGTCTAAAAATGCCATAGGCAAAATGCCACCTTAATAGGTTGAGATCCAGAATTAAACTGATAACAAAGTCTGATGTAAAATATTGAATGCACACAATATATTTAATGTTATTAAATATATTTCCAAAAAAATATTTTGTTAATCTATTTTATGACTATGACTATCCATGTAAAATGCACATAAGTATATACTTAAATTTTAATATAAAATATGTTTGGGTAAGCTTGAGATTTTAAGAGACAATTATGAGAGCAGGACATCAACTTTAAAGATCCATTTTTCCAATGCATGGGTAAATTTTAGTGAATCTAATAATATTTATTATCTTTTTTATTTCATAAATGCCTTTTTTATTCATGCATTAGGCTTAGTCAACTATCAAGTTATTAGTGTTGGATATTAACGACATGAACTTATCTATTCTACAGTTCCATCTACATAGTAGAAGTGGAACAAGCTTGTCAAATGCAAAGTAGTCCATATTCAAGCCAATCTAGATAGAGTGACAAGATTTTAAATTTATTTTTTTTCCTTTCCTTCTTGTTTATTTTTGGAAGGAGCATTTTTTTTTTATGTTAAATATTTTAATGGGATTTGGTTCTTTTTTATGGGATTTGGTTCTTTGTTGCAACCTGCCAACTTTGTTTTAAATGATTGATGTTATAACTTCCATTGTGTAAGTTTGCCTCACTAGTAAGGGTGGATTTTAGTGCAGAATAATAATCTTGAGGAAATTCAATCACATAGATCATGATTTTTAGGGAGATATGATTTTTGCATGGCAGTGGATCTATATTTCTCCCCATAAACTTTCATTTAAATTATGTAGTTTTTTTGTTGCGTAACATAGATTAGAAGTTTTATTTTTATATTGATTCATATAGTAAATGTGACAAATAAAATATCTACTTAGTTAATGTAGGATTGCTTTTTTTGAAATTTTGAGAGCATTTTTTACATGGAAAGTTATGAACCTTGCAAAGTTTTTGTGTTCTCTCAATTAATGTTAATATTCAAATTAATCGCAAACCTTTATGTCTAAGGTTAGCAATGTTACATGTGTTATCAACTTGTTTGTGTAGGAGGTAACACAATTTTATACTCTATTTCATTTAGAAAATATTTAATAGTTTTCATTTATTAAATATTGCTTCTTTTTAGTGATTGGACAAGGTCGATTTATAGGTGACTGGTGAAAGATTTGCTTTGGTTGATGGTCTTAAACTTTTAAATTATTTTATGCTTTAAGACCATTTAATTGTTTAGTGATCTAAAATAATTTAGTTTGAAATAATTATGTTTACAAAATTCATTATGGTTTTATGATTCCAAAAATGAAGAAACTAAGTTTTGAGACTTACATAGGCATATCAAAACTAACAACATAGAATTTATAGAATTTTGTAGCCTAATTACTATAGAAAATTTTCCCCCATTGGCATTGATGTCATTATGGCATGAAAATAAGTACTCTAATAACATTTAGCATTATATCAGCCACCAAGGATTGTAATTTTCTAAGCAAGAATTAGATTTTTTTATAAAGACATTTACGATATTCTACTTACATGCATTGATTTCATAGATCATATTTTTCTTATGTTATGTTCTTGGATTTTGGGTATAGTTTAGTTTTTTAATTTTCAATTGAAGCATTTCATTTTTTTAAATAGAAATGTTGTTCTTTTTTTTTTCTTTTTTCTTTTTTTTGTGCATGGCATAGGGCATATTATATAAGATAGACCAATTCCTTTATATTGAATGTGTTGGTCTTTTCCTTTATGACATAGACTATAGACATATTATATTTGACCCATGTAAATCTAGAGTTTACATCATGCCCATATGCATGGGTTGACTATTTTTACAAGAATAGAATTTGAAGATTGTATGAGACTAGTTTTATTTTTCCTATTGCTCAGTGAATAGCTTTGACTCATATGTAGTGCCATATTTTTTTCTTTTCAATATATATACATATAGGAATCACTTTTGAATTATCTAGTTTTTTATTAGCAAACCAAACAATTTGAAATAAATATTGCATTGATATTATAGAGTTTTTGTTATAGTTTGATACATAAATATTAGCATATTCATTAGAATGTCATCTTGAAATAGTCCATTTCTTTTAATACAATTGTAAGGTGACAAAGAAATAAAATGTGCAAACTATCACATTGACATTTCCAAAACAATTTTATTAAAGTAGATACTTGAATGTTGCATTTATTGATCAGTGACATGTCAAGAGCCTACTTATTTCCTATAAATAAGATCATTTTCAAGCTACATTTTCTTTTTCTTAATTATCTCATTTAATGAATTTAATTAATCATAATTGTATCTTGCATTCGTGTCTTACTAATTCACCTACTCTTTGTTCTAAATGTGAAATCTTTTTAAATTATTTCATCCTGATAATCAGGTAGGAATTTAATTGAACTTTTAGTCATAGTCCTTAGTAGGCAATTGTTAGGTTATATGGTCAATGTATTTGTCAAGAAATCTATTTTTTTGTAATGTTCATAGTTGAGAGGCATTTGGTTGTTAAAAAAACAATCAAAATCCTTCGATTTTATTAGTCATTAAATTAGTCTTCTTTTTTCTGTTGATAAAATATACATCATTCGATTTTACTAGTTATTTAGTTAATGTTGTTCTTACGTATATATAGGATCTTGGAATAGTACACTGGAATAAAAAAATAGGGTCACTAGTTAGAAAAGTTAAGGTGTGCATTTTACCATATAGCTATAGTTTTTTCCCCTAAAATCAATGGATTTTACTTTCATAAATCCTGACAAATAGTTTGAACAAAGACTATAAATCTTGATAAGCATAGAATATTATGAATAATGAATAAAGAAATAATATGATAACTACTCTTAGTGAACATCATCTTTTCTAAGGTAAATCATTTAAGTACAATATTGGCGATTGCCTCTTTGACACGTTTCATGTACAATTACATTTACAATATACACCTTTATAGCTAATAAATGGTATCATTAACTATTTCTTAAATTGTTTGCATTTTGGTTGTTGGACCCAAAATTTTGGCTAAGTATTTTGGATTATGGCATAAAACAAGCATGGCATGTAACAAGCATGGCATGGAAAAAACATGGCATCAAATAAACATAGCATGGAACAAGTATGGCATAGGAATACCATCAAATAGAAGACCATGGTAAAAAAGATCATGACATAAGAAGACCCAATCAAAGGAAAAGTATAACAAATAGAAATCCTGAGAGTGGAGGACTTGGTATATCAGTAAGACACTTGGGGAGTGTGAAGGAAGCAAGAAATGGTTGAGGATCGATTCTCAAAGATAGAACAAATTTCAATCACACATAAGTTTGGATCCAACCTATACTAAGGAAGACATTTGGAAACAAGGATCCAACACTAAACAGGAATATATGGACATAATGGCATGGGTCCATAAGAAAAATAAGTAAATGACTACCATAACTTTTAGTCCACTAGAGAGCATTGGCTAGTCACTTGAAGTGTCATAATTAATGTAACAACATGTTCAAGGAGAACCAAGTATAAATACCCCT
This sequence comes from Torreya grandis, assembly GCA_037957365.1. Taxonomy (NCBI): domain Eukaryota; kingdom Viridiplantae; phylum Streptophyta; class Pinopsida; order Cupressales; family Taxaceae; genus Torreya; species Torreya grandis. Next base: position 2,751,891 of record JARHVA010000297.1, on the reverse strand, counting down.
ATGTATAGATTTTTAATGCTATTGAACATTGGTATTATGTAATGATTGATTCTGGTAATTAGAAAAATCATGAAATTTATTGTAAGTCTGATATTGCACTACAATTGATAGTTAAGTTGAATCATTGAGTTATCAGTACATTTATTATGTAACTTGTGGTTATTATTTGATTATAATGAATAGAATCTACATTATCTAAAGTTGTGTAACACATATTTGAATCTCATGGTAGTTATCTTAATCATATTTATTTATGTAATTAAAATATAAGGAAAAACACTAATATATGACAAGTGTATTATTGCATGACATAACCCATGAGAACCAGTTTCTTGTTACATACTTTAGGTGAATATGTGAGAGCTCAGTATTGTGTGAAATGTGAGTATGTTAGCTTGTTGGGAACTAAATAATTCACCACCCTTATGGAAAATTTTAGATAAAAAAACCCAACATTTTGGTTCTATTTTTGGGACCCATAGTTCTTGTTTCATAGTAATGAAAAATACTTGAGCGCTTATCTCTAAAAAATATTGAATGATGACTTACCAAGGTCGAAGATAATTTTTACATTCCATATCTTGAATTAGGATTTTCTACACGTGAATGGGTTAAAAAACATATCTATAGATCTTTATATGAAAATTTCTTTGTCGAAGTCCCTATTCATTTTCATGTTTGGCTCTCAGCCTATGTTGAAGACTAGTCATAAAATTTTGGGCAAAATATAACTTGGAGGATAGAGTGTCAAAGGGCCTAAGCACACTTGGGAGAACCATGGGCATGAATTGTTAATATGTAATGGAGAGGGGTGTTAAATAGATACATCTTTGACTATGTCATAACCACTTACCCCTATCCAAAAAAAGTAAAGTTTTAGTTCATTTAAGAACCATATGATCAGTATATTAGACATTTCCTATTAAAAGTAAGGAAGATGTTTATTGACTATGGAATTAAAATTATAGCTATGGAGGGATAAACCTATCCTTTTATGAGTAACATGGTTGGAATGGAATGCAAGGGTGTTGGTGAAGGATTGTTGGTTCAGAATTGTAACTAGTCAATAGGAGTTGTGAAAGCCTAAGTATGATGAAGCTCGATAAAGGGTTATAGGTGAAATTAGAGTAGGAAGAGGATGTGAGGACTCATGAAGTGTTTTTAGGATAGACAGGGAAGTGAAAGAGTATAAGGAAGACTCACCAAGTTTTGGACCACAACTAATGCTAACTTTGTTATATGTGGGAGAAACTATATAAGTAGTGGAGACTAAATAACCTGACCTAAACCAATCTAGTTCCCAAACCATATTGCAATCTCATGATTTTGAGCTAGATGATTTAATTATACATAACTAGAATACACATTGTGTATAGTTAGAGACTAAACCTGTAAGAGAACCTTTGGTTGAGTAAGTTTTAAACCATAGTGAATTGACATTTTCTTTTCCCCTTCAAAGTAATTTCATGGCCTAACTTGCTATGCCTAGTGGGTAGAGTATTAGTCCAAGTATAATAAATCAACCTACTACCATATACAATGTCTCAGGTGTTTTTACTTTTGCTAGAGGTGTAGGAGGTGGAATATAAGGTAGAGTAAGAGGAAGTGGTGGACTAACCCCTAGGAATATGACTTGGGAGTTCTCAACAAACATTGTTGCAAGTACCTCAACTACCGAATGTGTATTATGAAATAATTCATTATTTACCAAAATATCAAGGCATCAAAAACACTACGAAGCATGTTCATAAGTGTGAACTCATATGGAAGGCATGTGGTATAACTTCCTCTGAGTGGAAAATAACACAATTTGCAAGCACAATCTTGGAAAGAGCACACAAGTGGTATAGGAAATATGAACCTCAAAAAGCATTAGTTTATTATGACCATCTCAAGCTAGCATTTGTTCAATAGTTCAATATTCCAAAATTTGAGAAATAAAGTATTATTGCACTAAAGTATATATAACAATAGCTAATCAAAAGCATGTGTGAGTATGATGCATAATTTAAGACAGTCTTGTCTACGCTACCATTTGAGATAAATGGTGCTCAAAATGCCTAATGATTTATGGGAGGCTTTTTACTTCCCTTTAGATGAATATTATCTCAAAGAACCTTTACCAACCCTCATGAGGCCCTAGAAGATGCCCCCCATGCTAAAGTTATTAGTATCATCAACACTAGAATCAATCCATCTATGGAAGCTCAAATAGATTCATTGGCATCACATTTATAAAAGCTAACTATGAACAATACTCATGACACTCATAGTAGTCTTTGATGTACCGATTGTGAGTCTGAAGGTCATAACAAAGGCAATTACCCTTGAAAAAACATCCACACTATGTTAAACTAGTCTTGTGAAATTTTTCATGAAGAGCATGATGTATGTTCTTCTCTTATATTACAAAAGGATACACAATCTAAAGTATCTAACTAATACAAGATATGCAATGCATATACCCATGACACAAATGACTCTCGTTTGATCAATAATATACATGAGATGCATGTGAATAGTATGCATCATACTTCTATTTCAAAAAAATAAGATAATGGTGGATTTAATAGATGAGCTCAAGGATGGGGAGGAGGAGGTGGGAATTTTACACCATAGACTACTATAAATGTGGGTCTTCTAATCACTACCGGTGAGACTGTCTAGTCTATCCAACATGTGCTTTTTGTAAAAAGGAGCATCGGTTAGAGGAATGCATTAATTTGTACATAGTCATCATAAAAGAAAGAAATGAAAAGGGTGATAGTATGATAAGCATTGAGAAGCCACATTGGTGACCACACTATATCACATTATGGCCCAATAGGTTAATATCACAATATGCAACAATAGATAGTCCCAATCTATGTTTATTCCACCCATTAAGAAGGTACAACATGAAGACCCTCATGTAATGAGATATATTGATGCTCAATAATAGAAAGAAGTGTTCCAAGATACTCTAACCTTGGTATGAGAATTATAAGGGTAAATTTAGTTCCTTAAGGACTATGATGCCACCCAATGTGTTGATATGTAGAAAGACACTAAACATCAATATGTGGTGTGAGATGACTTCTAATAACTTTACAAGTGCCTGTTGAAAGAAGATATTATCCCATAGTTAAGTAACTAGATTAAACATCAGGTGTTAAGGACTACTAAAGACCATTGATTAAACCATGCTCACTAATAAGATACTCCTAATCTTTCTAACCTTCAAGAGGACAAGGAAATATTAGTGAATGTTTCCATCAATAAAGGGGTGATCCAATAAATTTTAGTTGACATGACATAAGGTCAATGTATTCACAAAGGATGCATGGAAAAAAATGTCTAGCCCAGTGTTACAATCATCGCATTATGTATTGTTCATGGCCAATAAAACCCATGTTCTACCAACTAGCATTCTTAAAAATGCAACTATCGATATCTGTAGGGTACCTTTCAAGGCTAGCTTTGAAGTTCTAAAATTGGTTAAGGTTGATGACTTTTTAGCCCTATTAGGTTTTCAATGGTGTTATTCTAACAACATTGATTTAAGACTCAAAAAGTGATATATCAATTTTGAAATACTGGCCAGTGAGTCATTATCCTATTAGACCAAACACATGGGCCCCCATATATAGAATTTGTTAACATATATGAGGATATTAATCACATCTATAATGTCATAGGTCGTGTCAATGAGCATCATGATCCTAATCTTGATGGCATCCTTTGATAGATAGACACACAATCCCTTTTTGATACCATGAATAATGCCTATAATTATTGGGTCCAATGGGACTATGACCTTACTAGGAAAGTGTATGGTGTCAATGTCAGTTATAAATACATTCTACACCAATACCATAAGCACCATAGGTTTTTTCATCTTATCGCTGAACAAGTCATGTAAGGACCAATAGTGGCTACACTGATCAAAAGGCATAAATAAGCTCCATGGTTTCATGGGAAAATGGAAGTTTGTGACTTCATCCAGTGACTTGAGGCCTTATACAACTCTAATATTGATCATATGCATTCACTAGTTCAACTTCTTAATGACATAGTAGTGAGGTGTTGGTGAATTCATTGTGAGCATCTCCTTCATAAAGACCGAATATGATATGCCTTATATCATCAATTTCATCATGGTAACCATGTACAAGGAACAATCAGTTATAGTGGAATTCAAGCACCAGAACCACACCTAGAATCATGTGAGGCAATGTGGTTGACTGATGAATCTTTCTTACCATAATATATGTAGGTATAGGCATTTTATATCATCTTATGAACCTAGGAAATAGCATGGTATGTTCATGATGAGTGTCATTTAGGTACCCATTTTTGGCATTTACTAAAAAATAACATGGTATTGATGTTGTCCTATTCATCCCCAAAGATTGATTTGCACCTCACATTGTAAACAATGCATCAAGTAGTTATTAGTGACCCCAGTCCTATCGAGGATCATCTCTAACACATACATGGTGTTCTAGAACAAGGATTGTTCATTTTCAATGATCCAACTGAGCAATCTTCCTTTGCATCCTAATCTATCCTCCATCATGCATAACATGAAGTAATTAGAAAAGGAAATAAAAAACATGTGTCCCATGTCAATAAAGGTGAAGGATCTGAACCGCCTAACCCATTAACCAATAATTTGGATGTCCCCATAGACTATAACACCAGAACTATCTATGATACTATTTTTGATGCACATAATCCATACTTAGAACCACTTCAAACTATATAAAACAACATTAGCATATAAGACACACCAAAGATGTCTATTGTGGTTAACTACTAGTCCGCTACTAAGATTTTTAAAGTGTTTGAGTTATTGAAAGAATACTAAGATGTTTGCTTTATGACTTATAGTAAAATGAAGGGTGTTCATCCATCCATAGGAAAAATGCATCTTAAACTAGTTGAGGGTTTTTACCTAGTCAATAAATGACTATATATAATGAATCCAAATTTACTTGCACAAGTGAAAGAGGAAATTGATAGTATGTTTCATGTTGGAGTTATTACTCCAATTCATAAATTTGAGTGGGTTAGTCCAATGGTGATTAGCATAAAAAAAGGTAGGAGCATCAAAATTTGTGTAGACTATCAAATACTTAATGCATCCTACATTATTGATCCTTTTCCAATGCCCTTTAATGAAGAAATCTTTTTACGTGTTATTGGGTGTAAAATTTACACATTCACAGATGGGTTTTTTGGATACCATTAGGTCTAAATCATCAAGGATGATAAACCTAATACTACATTTACCACTGAGTGGGGGTATTTTGCATATACTATCATGCCATTTAGGTTAAAGAATGCACCTAATGTATTCTCCTGAACAGTCATTGAGGCCTTTAAAGACTTCATCCATAAGTTTATTTAGGTTTATTTGGATGATTGAATAGTATAAATCTTGGTGAAAGACTATTGTTCTAATGTTAGGCTTATGCTTTAGTATTGTAAAATGCTTCAAATCTCTTTGAATTTTAAATAATATCTTTTTGCTACTCCATTGAATGTTCTCATTGGTCACATTATATGTCATGATGGACTTTTGGTGGACCCTACTACAGCTACCATCATCCTCCATCTATCATCACCAATAACATAGCAAGTGGTTTGTGCCTTTTTAGGTCATACTGGATACTATAGGAAATTCATCTTAGGTTATGAAAGAATTTCCACACCATTAGAGGATCTCTTAAAACACAATGAAAACTTCATTTGGACTCACTCATGCCAAGAATATTTTATAGCCTTAAAAGAAAAGCTTGTCACTGAATTGATCCTCTAGTTCCCTTAATGGACTAAACCATTTCATGTCCATGTCAATGTTTCTAGTATGGCCATCAGTGCGATACTTATGTATCTTAGGGAATGTTACCTCGATCACCCTATTTACTTTACAAGTAGAAATATTACTCTAAACAAGATAAATTATACCACAATGAAGCGTGAATCACTCTCCATGGTTTATGCTTCACAAAAGTTTTAACAGTATCTATTGGAAACTCATTTTTTGTTCTATACAGAACATGAATCATTTAATATATAGTTAATAAACCTTTTTTATATAGTCACATTTGCTACTAGATTTTTTTATTCCAAAATTCCAATTCTCCATCATGTTCAAGCTAGGTAAGACCAATTGCAACCTTGACCATCTCTCTAGAATTGATTTTGGTGAGCCAGCACATGCCATCAAAGACAACTTTCCTGACATATAATTGTTTCATGATTTACATATTCCTAAGGAGTTATAATACATAACAACTTTATTAAGTAATATCATGGCTCTAGATCATTTAAGTACATGGGATAATAAGCAACTAGTCATCTATGTTGCACCATTCTGCTCATTGGAAGGGACCTCTATAAACTTGGATGTGATGAAATCCTTCGATATTATGTCATTAGACATGATCACTTTGATGTGTTCCATGAAGTTTATGAAGGTATTTCTGGAGGACACTATGTCGGTAAGGTAACTACATGCAAAGTTTGTTTAGCTAGTCTATGGTGGCCTACATTTTTCTAAGAAGTAAAACTACATGCACAATAATGTGATATTTGCTAGCATGTGGAAAAATTAAATCTCTAGGATGTAATGACATTACATACTATAATTTTTTAGGAACCATTTTAATAAATGGGCCATTGACTTTTTTTTCCCCATCAACCCAATCAAAATATGTACAATTTTATGCTATGTCATCATAGCAACTGATTATCTCACACGCAAGGCTGAGGCTATGCCAAAATAAGATTATACTACAAAAACCACAATACACTTCATATGGGAACATATTATCACAAAAATTGGATGTACATTAATTTTTACTAGTGATCATGCTATGCACTTCCTCAATTATACTATCTGAGTATTACTAGTTAAATTTATGATTGTCCATCGCAAGACAATACCATATCATCCCTAGGCAAATGGCACTACTGAAGCATTGAAAAAAATCTTGGGCATAACACTCACAAATATTTTTAATATTAGATGAATTTACTAGTAAAATCATGTGTCTACTTTTTTTTGGGCCTACTGGACAATGGACAAGTGCCCCAATAAATGTATACCTTTCAATCTAGTAATCGACACAAAAGTAGTTTTTCTAGTTGAGTTCTTGGTTCCTTCTCTTTAAATTACACTCGTTAGATGGTTAGATGATGAACCATCATTGAAATAATGTTTATATGCCTTATTATATTTATATGAAGCAGATTTTATTTTTCATTGGAGTCAAGATGTGGAAAAATACAAATATAAGACATGGCATGATCACCACCTCAAACATAAGACATTTACACTAGGAATGCAAGTCTTACTCCAAGTCCAAGTTTGTGCATCACTCCAGGAAGATCTATGTTCACTAGGATGTTCCCTTTATTTTTTAGAATATTTATCCTACCGACATGTGTCATTTTAAAAGATTAGATGGCCAATTTCTTTCTAGTCATTACAATGGTAGTTAGTTGGGGCTATATTTTTCTGCTTAAGTTTTTCTTCAATTATACCAATAAGGTGTATTCCATTAGTTAGGATTTATTATTTTCAATAAAGTGTTACCTTAGTTGCATGCCTTTTTTATTATTTTTTTTTTTTTGTAATTGTGTACTTATGTTCTCATGGAGGACCATGAAGCACAATTTGTGTGGAATAAGGGGTATTACGTATGTTGGGAAATGGTTGATAAGGATGTATGCACAAAGCAAATATGTATAAGGATAAAGACTATGAAATCAAAGGTGTACAAGTATAAATATTCCTACCAATGTTATGAATATTCAAATGTTTCTACAATTGTCATACACTTTGAGAAAAACATGGGACAAGACATGTCATTAATATAAAGAGGTAGTGGTTATGGTAAGTATGCCAACAACACATCATGGTAATATCATTAATCACATTAATTAAAATAAATTATGGTTAAATAAAATGGGGTAGTAAATGCAATTTACCCCCTCGAACATATAAAAAGACATTGGGGCCTCATTTTACACTTTACCTTTACTTCAAATGTGATTTTATAGAGCCAAAGAGTGAACAACTAAGTTCAAGTGATTCCAAGACAAGTGTAGAGTATTGATTCCTAGTTCATTGATTATTGAGTGTGGTTTTGTCTAAAAAAATGATGGAAGATAGCTAAATTAAAAGAGCATAGAGGAAAATTTTAGATTACAGGTTGTAGAGGTAAGCATCTGCCATTAATGGGTGTCTAAGTAGGAGAGTTGAGACACTTTCACAAAAAAATGTATTTGTTTGGGAATATTAGATGATTATGCCTCAACCTTCACGATCCATGAAGGGTGATGTGGCCTAAGAAAAATTTCCAAAAAAGTGATCCACTACTAGTTATTCCAAAGGAAGAAGAGTTAAGTGTTGGTGGGGAAATAATATTAATCAAGGAGAAAAACCCTAAAGAATAAAGTAAACATATATGAGGTGAAGTAAAAGGGATGGTGCACCATTCTAAGAAGAAATCCCAAGTAAATACACATCCACCTTTGTTAATCGATGAGATGAAGTACCCAAAAATAATGTTATGTGTGGAGAAATGGGTATCAAATGTCCCCACTTGTGTTATTTTTGACTATAACCGTTGCTAACTTAGAAACAAGGTTGAGATTCAAAACAATTAGAGAATCTATCACTAAAACACCAAGAGTGAATTGGTCTATGATTTAAAAATCTTCAATGCTTTTGACTCTGTGGGGATCTTCTAGCTTTTCAACCTCCCTTATTTTATAAAACCTATAGAGGTGGTTAAATTTCTACTTTTGCATGTACATGAGGATTATATCTACTTTAGTAGACATTGAATGAAAATCATGGTTGAAAGAATTATCAAGGTATCAGGGTTGGAATGCTCCGATGTAGACCTTGAATTTGATTTAGAGGACTTAGAGGAAATGGAAAAGACTACCATGATGGTGAAATAATATAAATGGGGCCACACCATGCATATAAAGAACCTAAAATATCCCTCCATTTGAATAGCAGTGTATATCATCATGACCAAAGTTGGTGGTAGGGATAGATGGAAAGAGGTGGACATGGCCCACCTATATATTTCTCACTAGGTTATCAAGTTTTTAAATTATAACTGGGTAATGTATTTTTCCAATAGGATTCTAACCGATGCAAAGAAGGCCCACCAAATACCTAACCATAGGTTTTTGTGGGGTGTATTTATTTTGTTAATGGTGTTCGATGAAATTGGTGTACCTAATTACACCTATAGATAATTTAAGTGGTTATACCCACCTGAGAATAGGTCCCTTATAGAGAACTACAAGGTATTCACATGTCCTAGCTATAATATTTTGACTTTTAAGCTCAAGATGAAGTCATGGTATGATGGCATGAAGAAACCCTTTGGGAACAAATGGCATGTTCTTAAGGACTTACCCACCTAGGTTGGTGAAAAAGCTAAATATATTATTAAGCAACACTTTTCTCTTGTGCACATAAAATCATGTTTTAACAATGTACCTCCTAGTCTTCAAACACTTAATCATTGATTCCAAGATCCCTCCTTTGCAAGAAACACACTCACAGTCTCGCCTACAATCTTTCTCATAGGAAAATAGGGTTTGTTTTAGTAAAGTCTATTTACATATGGTTCTTTGATTTTATTTGAGTCTTTCAACTTATAAAAACACTCATTCCACTTTAATAAACTTGTGACACTATAGTTTTAACATAATTCAATCCATTAACAACCAAATACAATCTGTATATAAATACAAAGTTTTTAATAGGGGTCTATTCTCATTATATGAGTGAATATCCAATACTCAAGGTCTAATCCTAACAACTCACAGCTCCAAGCTCATTCTAAAAACCTTCAATAACACATATATCAATTGATAGATTGCATTTAATCATTCAATTTGGAAATACAATCCATTAATATGTAAAAAACACACTAAGGTCAGTGTCTATAATTCTTAACCAGAATTCATCCTTTTCTTATAAATCTTGAAATAAGTATCACATAACATCATTCAAGTTTTCCAAGAACATTTAGAGACAATTAATCATTCCATATTTTATCAATAATATCATATGCATTTTCATTCTTTTATCCAATGAAACAGTTACAATAGTAGTAATAGCAAGATTTAACCTCAAAGGGTTTATATTCATTCAAATATCAAAATACGGATTTCAAACATTCCCATCATTTCTTCATAGAAACTTTACAATTTTTCTCCATTCCTTACTTCAAATGGAATCAGTTACAACAAACCGAAACTGACTCTTTATCTAACAAGAATGCATAATTAAATTCTTGCCAACTTCCCAATGTGGAGGTTACTTGTCACCTTTTCATTACATTTTCTTGATTTTGCACAATATAAGGTGTCATTAACCATGATAACATAATTATGACAATTTATGAACCTATTCCCTTGCCTAAACACTTAGACACACTTATCATATCTTTCCATCTTCCAAATTTGCACAAAATTCCTTATAAAAGGCTTTACAACATTTAAATTTTCAAATAGTGCTTTTGGAGGCAAAACCTACAGTTTAAATTTTATGCATCTTTAAACTATCAAGACTCCACAAATGGACTTTTGATGACCTATATATCCTATTTGACATTGATTAGGCTCTCTAAAGACAAAAATGGATCATTTTTGGGGTCCTTATAGGATGCCCCTACATCATACTCCCGAGGGAGATAGAATCTAAGCTCCAATAGATTGTTAGCTTCATCTATCTCTTTCAATTCATTTCTCTTAGATCATCCTCTATTGATCCTATCTCTATATGCTTCAACTGCTCAACCTTGCCTCTATCATTAATATTTTACCTCCTTGCTTTATTTCATCATCTTGCATTGCATATACACTCTCTTCTTCCTCTTTACCTCTGTCATGTGGGTTGTAGATGCCCCAATATGTTGTTGTAACTTTTTTAATTTCAAATTCTTCTGCTTCCATCTTCATACCTGAAACCAACACAAATAATGTTTCACCTTATTGTTATCTCAATGAAATTTAAGCCTCCATAAGGCTCCACATCTTCAAATTATTTTTCTACTACAATCATATCATTTTCCTTATTACCTTTTCCCTCATTCATGTGAGGTTAAACTGCTACAACCTGCACTTCTTCATTCTCTATCACTTCACCTTGTAATGCCTTTTCTATGTCTACTAATTCTACCTCTAGTTTTTCTTTGCTTTCATAGACAAACATAAAATAAAAATTCATACCTTTTTCTAATGGTGGAAACTCCTATAATAGTAAAAACCCTAATCATAGGGTTTGACTAGCCTACTACGAACTGAGAGGTGATAAAATCTAATATTTTAAACACCAAATAGTTTCAAGACAAACTAATAGTTTATTCAAGTCTATATACTCTCAATACACATTTTATATTCAATATGTAACTTCTCATATCCCCCATGGCACTCATAAACACAATAATTTGTAGATGCCTCCTTTTTAATAAAATACCACATCAAGTGCGCTAAGGCATTTAAGTATGTCAAAACTATGGAAGAAAAAATAAATGTGCATTGATAACAAATAAATTCATGTTTTGTGGCACTCTAAGGACAGGTTGTGAATGAGGTCACCATACTTGAAGAGGTTCAAAAATAAGATTTCACATCCCTTGATCAAATGGTTAATAAGGTAAGCGAGTATTCTAATCAACCCGAGGAGACTAAAAATTTGAAAGTGGAAACTAAGGAAATAAAAATGAATTTGTTCAACACCTTGTGGCATTGGGAAGGTGTCAAAAAATAGATCGAACAAATTGGCCCTAAATTTTTGGTTGAGGTCGGGACCAATGCTTAGTCCATGATGGACTAAGAGCATAGTGTGGGGTGATGTTGAACCCTAAATTTTGGATAAGTGTTTTGGCTTATGGTGCAAAACAAGCATGACATGGAATAAACATAGCATGAAATGAGCATGGCATAAGAATACCATGGTGTGAAAGACTAGGATGCAAAAGATCACATTATGAGAAGACCCAGACAATCAAAAGCATAAAAAATGGAGAACCAAGAGTGGAGGACTCAATGTATCAATGAGAGACTTAGGGAGTGTGAAGGAAGTGAGAAATGGTTTAGGAGAAATTCTCAAAAATAGAACAAAATTCAATCACACACGAGTTTGGCACCATCCCACACAAAAGAGGACACTTGGCAATGATGATCCATCACTGAATGGGAATATAGGGGTGCAAAGACCCTAGTCTATAGGAAAAACAAGTAAATGACTGCCATGAATCTTAGTCCACTAAAGATCATTGGCTAATCACTCAAAGTGTCATAATTAATGTAACAACTTGGTCACAAAGAACCAAGTATAAATATCCTTGTGTAGAGATTTATAATGTTATTGAACATTGATAACATGTAATAATTGATTATGATAGTTATTAAATTCATTGAAGTTATTATAATTTTGATATTTCACTATGGTTGATAGTTAAGTTGCATCATTGATTTATCATTACGTTTATTATGTAAGTTGTGGTTTGTATTTGACTATAATGAATAAAATCTACGTTATTTGAATGTGTGCAATACATTATTTGAATCTCATGGTAGTTATATTCTTAATCATATTTGTTTATGTAATTGAAATGAGGTCCACAACTGTGTATTTTTTTTTAGTTAGTGGTTAAGATATAAGTACAAGCACCAATATATGACAAGTGTATTACTACATGACATAACCCAAAAGAACTAATTTCTTGCGAGGTGCTTCAGGTCAGCACACAAGAGCTCAATTTTACATGAAATGTTAGCATGTTAGCTTGTTGCGAATAGATACTTTAATGTCCTTATGGAAAATTTTAGATATAAAAACCCAACATTGGTGATGTAACTGCAATTAAATCATATGAAATAGAATTAGATCCTTATAGACTATTCACCTTGCACATAATTCATGATAGATGTTTTTTTGTATAATGTGGATATCTACATCTCTTAGCCCTTGTATGAATTAAAATAGTTTATAGGGAGATAAATTTTGTATACATTGGATATCTAGATGACTAGATATACAAATACGGATTTGGTTGTTCACAAGGAAAAATTGTTATCTTCACTTTAATATACAATGCCAAATGATTCCATACTCAATCATGTTCTATGAGATAAATCCTATTTTTAGGCATTATGAGCCATTGTATTGCAATAAAAATATCCAATACACAATATCATATATATGTATTTAATTTTCTAATATGTATGTTGATTGGATCATATTAGACAATGGTTCTACAATAAATGCAAAGTAATGGCTCATATAGACTTACTAAAATTGATTCTCATTATGGAGAAAGCTTATTCAATTCAATTTGTCTATTAAAAAATTCCTAATTTGATATACAATGCCTTTATTTTTATATATACCAGTCAATTTATAATGCGGTATTGTGTCGTGATTAAAAGGCATGATGTTACATCAAAACAAAGTTACATTCTAGCTTCACACAAAATGCAAACAAAATCTCAAGATGGGAAGACTATATTTTAAACTTGGCAAAGCCATTCAATAAAAATAAAGTTGAAGGGGGTGACTTCTAGTTGGAGTGGATTTCCATATTTCTAGATGAAAAATCCCATCTTTGGTTATCTCTTTCAATGTGTATAGTATAAACATACTCAAATTCTTTATAACCAAGAAAAAACTATAACATAGTCTTCTTTGAAAGAGACATGAATCATGTTCACTATGAACCATTAACAAAAATATGCCTACCTAGAATTAGTATTGTTAATTATAATACATATTATATTACATCAAATGTTGCATTTAAAAAATATTTTCATTCTCTAAAGTATCTTGCATGAAATCTAGAAAAAAGTGTAGATAAAAAATGTGTAAAGTACGAGGAGGACAATTACAATACAAATGAGATAACATTACCTAGTGTGCTTAAAAAAGATTTCACTCTCCAAAGCTTCTCGCATGAGATTAAGGGAAAATTACACATCAAAAATGTATAAAGGACAATGATGACAAAATAAAGTACCCATTAAGTAAGACTCTGGTAACATCTCTATGTATGTTCAAATGCATTGTGTATAGCTAGGAAAGCAATGCAATAAGAAAATTCATAAAATAACTCGGCAATACACAAAATAATGTATCATTGGTTTGTAATCAACTACATTTTGAATATAACATGTTAGATTTCAAGCAAACAAAAAGAGAAGCATATGAAAATTTGATGCAAATGGAATAACTTGTTATGAAAAAAATATGTGTTAAATGTAATAATGTATTGAGGAATGGAATTACTCCTAAGATTATAATGCCTCAACATATTTGGTTAAATACACCTTTGATATATGTTAAAATGCTAACAGATCTAGAAGAACACCTTGTTTCATTATGGTTTGCTTTTGCACATATTAGAAAACTAGATATAAAAAACCTCAAATTAGACTAACTAGTGCAATTATCAATGTGCCATCTAACATTGACATAGTTCAAAAAGCATTATCGTGCTCAGTCAATGAATCAACTAAAAACTTATAACAATCCATTCCTTAATCACTAACAAAACCTATGATTTTATTTTTAACATGATCACTTTAATGTGATTTTGAAAATATTTTCAAATTACAGTTGCATTTTTTTGATAATTTGTTAACCCATACTTTGTTTATTACTAAAGTATATCACTTAAGTGTTATGTCAGGAAATCAGAAGACCTTTATTACTTTATCCAAGTTTTAATCTAATGTTCTCTCAATTTATCTAGCACTAGAGTATAGTTCTTGTTGCTATATTTGTTATGCTAGATCAAGTAACATATTCTTTAGGCATTGTAACACGAATGTAATTTTTAGTCAGCATCATAATTATCGATAACAAATGCATGACATATGTTTTATAATATTTATATCTATTATTTACCATATTTTATTCAATTAAATCCACCAATCTTAACATATGCAGGTTGAGGGAACATTCACAATAGCAAACATATATTCAAATCCATTTCAAGCTACTTGTAACAGTTACAGCTTCATAGTTCATTCCATGCAAACTGTGGACACTACAAATTTTTATTATCATTTGTGTAATAAATAGGGTTCATTTTCATATACCCATCACCTTAGTTACAATTTAAAAATAATGAAAAATGATACTATACAACTCACTCTAACAAGGCTACCACTAAAGATGGTGTTTCTTGTGTTGACTAAAATCTCATACGATAAATATATAAAAGATAAATCAAGCATAATTTAGATGTTGTGAGGATTTTCACTACAAGGAAAATTCACTCTCAACAAAGAAAAAGTTATTCTAAGAGCTGATGTATTAAACAACAAACAATTGTTAAGCACGAAATATACTGAGAGGGGGGGTGAATCAATATATTATATATCTTATAAAACTTTCCCTTTATCAAATTCCACTTAATCAAACATTCAAGATATGCAATAAAACTCAAACAATAAACATCACACAAGATAGAGAGAGACACTAGATACAACGTGGAAACCCAATGTGGGAAAAACCACGAAGAATCAATCTCAAATATATTCATGAGAACAAACCCACATGTGCACCATACCCCTTTTCCAAGTACAAACCTCAGCTACAATTCATGAGCACCAACCCACAGGAGCTTCAAACCCCTTTGCCGAGCACCAACCCAGCACCTATTCATGAGCACCAACCCACAGGAGCACCAACCCCTTTGTTGAGCACCAACCCACAGGAGCACCAACCCCTTTGTGTATACCACACACCTATCTCTCAATGTTGTTATCTCAACAAATGATAGATCAATACTACATCTCCTTCCTCTCTCTCACCTTTGCTCATCTAAGATAGATATAACAAATACAAATCATATTCATTTCTCACAATTGCTCTTCTAAGCTAGATATTACAATATCAAATCAACCTCTCACATCCACATTACAAATGGCAACTCAAGCCTTTATTTATAGCTTTCCAAATGACCTTTGGCCTTCCCCCTTTGTGACTCTTCAATCCTCATGGAAAATGGCACCAATCTTGGATGACCCTTCATATCCAAGCATTTGAAAAGTCATGTGGTGACCCTTCATAACCAAAAATGTTCTTCCCACTTTTGTCCTTATCTTTGGTGACTCTTCGTATTCCCCAAAGTGTCCTTTCATGAGAAATTGTGCTTTTACTCTTTTGTCTTCACTTGGTGACTCTTGGTATTCCCCAAGATGACTCTTCATGGGAAAATGCGTCCCATCCTTCTTTTGTCTTTATCTCATGGCTCTTCGACTTCTCCATGGGCCCTTCTTTTGTCTCATATGCAACCAAAAATATATTCATTAATATTAAATAAATATTAACTCATATTAGCCAAGATATATACCAACAACATGAAATGCAATGGGGCCTTTATCACCAATAATGCTAAACCTTTGAAATCAATGACAATATTTCCAACAATCTCCCCCTTTGTCATTGATGGCAACCTCAATCTTGAAACTGCCACATCTTGTCACCTGCACATACCGTCATCTGAAAACATACAGTAACACCCCCTTACTATAGCAACCTATACATGTTCCCTATACCTATTTTCTACACTTTTATCTATTATTCTCCCCCTTTGACATCAATGGAAAAGGGCCTACCTGGAGCTAACACTTAGCTCCCCCTCTCTTGATGTTGAACATCAATGGTAGGAAGTAATAAAAATTGCTCCCAACTCCTCTCGCCAATCTTTGAGAAGATATCTGATTTTACCTGTCCTTTGAGAATCTTTTTTGGCTATCTTGGCAGTGGTTTTATCTTTGAATCTCATTATACCATCATTGATCTTCTTTACTCTTATCTCCTGTCATATGCCTCAAACATTCACTATCAACGAACCATGGCTGATCTTTATCTCTTACATGTAAAGCTATTTGTACCAACGTAGAATCTTTAGGTTGTTTCTTCTACCATGAACATGACTGAACCTTTTTTTTGATGAATGGAGCCCTGAAACTCTAGTCCTTCTTGATTGAATCTACATGAGTATCCTTTTCTTTCTCTCTGAAACTATTAGCTCTTTTTCAACATTCTAATTTCTTATGACCATAATCATTTAAAACACTGCATATGCAAGAATCATTTTAATAGCCTCAAACCATAATACTAATGCAAAATTTTCTTCAAAAATATATTCCCTCAAAAGATATAAAAATTAATCTGTCAACTCACCTTCTTGTCATGCAAAATATCCAAGACCTATAGCATCCACCATGCTTCAATTTTCTTAAAAGTGTCTCTTTGAAGCCTAGAAGAGACACCCCTACACAAAAGGGTTCTAGAAATAAATCTCAGGAGATTCCCACATCTCCTCTATTTCTTCCTTGATCTTCTTGTGTTTTTCTTTTATAATCCATTTAAGCATGTCTAACCTTTTTGACTTACTAACCTTATCATTTATGATGTTCTTTTTTTTTCTGAACTTTTTCAACTATCTTATCTTGACAAAGCTCATGCTCAAATGTAACAAGAGATTCTTTACAATCCTTCTTATCTGATTCTCTATCTACTATAGCAAGTAATTCATTTTCACTTTTAACCTCAACCTGATCAACCTTTACTATTTTAGGTCTCCAAACCTAAATTTGTCTTTTCTCATATTTTCTAGAGGCTCTATATCCTTTGACATACCTTGAATATCTCTCTACTTTATTTTGACATAATCTAGCAATATGGCCAACCTCATGACAATAGAAGCAAACAATATTTCTCATACCTTTTTCTTGAATGTGACTGAGATCTCCCTTTGAATGATTGCTTCTCCTCATACAGTCTCTTGCCCTATGACCAACATGATGACAAACAAAACAATGGCCATGAAAAGAATTTGAAAACTTGAAAGCATTAGGCTGCCTGATTGGCTTCTTTGATTTGCCTTCAAAACATGCATCCTTCTTTCCTTGGACTAATATTTCATGATCATTCTCAACCTTGATTAAAAGCTTCTCATGATTATCCTTTAAAGAATCTAACTCAACCTTCAATTGATTACACTCTTCTTCTTTTGATGTTAAAATTGAAGTTGCAACCTCTAACTGATTCTTAAGATCTTGAATAAATATCTTATTTTCTTTTACTTCTATAGCCAACTTAGAATTCAAGATACACACTTGTTCTTTAAGAGCTTCAACCATAGATTTCAATTCTTGATTCTCCTTCTTTAGCTGCTTGGCCATCTGTGCTTTTCCTTTGATCTACCTTCAAGCTGTTAAACCCTTTTTGAAGGAACCTGCTCTGATACCAAATTGTTAAGCATGAAATATAATGAGAGGGGGGGTGAATCAGTATATTATATATCTTATAAAACTTTCCCTTTATCAAATTTCACTTAATCAAACATTCAAGATATGCAATAAAACTCAAACAATAAACATCACACAAGATAGAGAGAGACACCAGATATAACGTGGAAACCCAATGTGGAAAAAACCACAGAGAATCAATCTCAAATATATTAGTGAGAAAAAACCCACGGGAGCACCATACCCTTTTGCCAAGTACAAACCTTAGCTACAACTTGTGAGCACCAACCCACAAGAGTTTCAAACCCCTTTGCTGAGCACCAACCCAGGACCTATTCATGAGCACCAACCCACAAGAGCACCAACCCCTTTGCCGAGCACCAACCCAGTAATAATTTGTGAGCACCAACCCACAGGAGCACCAACCCCTTTGTGTATACCACACACCTATCTCTCAATGTTGCTATCTCAACAGATGATAGATCAATACTACATCTCCTTCCTCTCTCTCACCTTTGCTCTTCTAAGCTAGATATAATAAATACAAATCATATTCATCTCTCACAATTGCTCTTCTAAGCTAGATATTATAATATCAAATCAACCTCTCACATCCACATTATAAATGGCTACTCAAACCTTTATTTATAGCTTTCCAAATGACCTTTGGCCTTCCCCCTTTGTGACTCTTCAATCCTCATGGAAAATGGCACCAATCTTGGATGACCCTTCATATCAAAGCATTTGAAAAGTCATGTGGTGACCCTTCATGACCAAAAACGTTCTTCCCACTTTTTTTCTTATCTTTGGTGACTCTTCGTATTCCTCAAAGTGTCCTTTCATGAGAAATTGTGCCTTTACTCTTTTGTCTTCACTTGGCGACTCTTGGTATTCCCCAAGATGACTCTTCATGAGAAAATGTGTCCCATCCTTCTTTTGTCTTTATCCCATGGCTCTTCGGCTTCTCCATGGGCCCTTCTTTTGTCTCATATGCAACCAAAAATATATTCATTAATATTAAATAAATATTAACTCATATTAGCCAAGATATATTTATTACGAACAACATTAAATGCAATGGGGCCTTTATCACCAATAATGCTAAACCTTTGACATCAATGACAATATTTCCAACAACAATGTGTGTGATTTATTCTTAAGCTATTTTTTTTGTTTTGAACTTTTAATCTAGATACTTCTAATAATTTTTATTTCTTCTTCCATTTCAAAGGAAGAAGTAGATGTTTTAAGAATTAGTTGTGTTATGCCTTGTGTATGGTTCTAAGCTAACAATTATGCTTTAAATTTTTGTCATTTATTAGTGTATATGACATATCAATGAGTTTTATATTTAATATGGACTCATGCATCAAACTTGTCCCTAGTACTCCAATACTTTTTTTGTCTTTTGAAAAATGTTGTATTTCCATCGATAAAAAAGGTATTGTTCATGGTCTATGGAACTTGATTGTAAAATCAATTTCATAAACACTCTTTATTTATATATATATATATATATATATATATATATATATTACTGTTGCACAATTGGTTTTATCTATAGCTCATTTGCCTTATATACATTTTAAAGCTAGCAATATTATTAATATAATCCACAAAACATTTGATCCATTTTTATTTTAGAAAAGAAAACAAAATATTTTATTTGATTTTGTATTTGTATCTAATTCCATTATCTTTTTGGCCAAAAGTTTCCAAATTTTAATAACTAATACAATCCACAAAATATTTGTTAAAATTTTATTTCAGTATAACAAAGACACAACCTTTAATTTTGAAATTTGAAATTTGAGCACTTGAAGATGTTATCATTGTCATAAGATCAGATTTGGGTAGTGTATAAATTTTGTGCATTGGATATTTCTCAGAGTCTTGACTAAAATGTGAACTCTTTGTAATCTCTTCATTTGAAATTCTTACATGACATGGCCAAGTCTAGTTACTATAAAATGTAGACAGTTTCCATAACAACCAGCTCCACATGTGTGTTGATAATGAACACTGGTAAATAGAAATTTTGGTGTTTGTTTTCACATAAAAACATGCCTTTTCAGATATCAACTTGCAACCACATCTATTACCTTAAAAATTCTTATTTGATACTTCTAGCTTGTTCTCAGGTTTTAAACACTTATCATCATTCCTCTAGGAATTATGTTTACCTTTTTACTCTTAAATAGGCTTTAGATTGCATAATTTTTACACATTGGACATTGGTCATATTCTGAACTAAAATGTAAATTTATTGTAATGTTAGTATTTGAAATTCTTACACGATATGACCATGTCTAGTTACTATAAAATGTGAATAGTTTCCATACCAACCAGTTCCTACTCTTGTGTTGATTATGAACACTAGTTAACAGAAGGTTTGGTACATGTTTTCATAAAAGAACATGCCTTTTCACATATCAACTTCTAACCACCTTTATTACCTTTAAAATTCTCATTTGATATTTCTATCTCCTTTTCAAGTTTCAAATATTTAGCATCAGTCATCTAGGAATTATGTTTACCCTTATACTCTTGAATAGGCTTTAGACTCTATTATATAGACCTACTAACTAAAAAGTGATAATAACTCTCATTGTATGGATTATAGCACATTAAAAATTACTTTTAACAACTCTCAATTATCCTTCCTCATCTTTCTAATAAGTTTTAAATCATTTGAAGGGGTCAATCTTAATATATAAGAATTTTAGTCTTCTAAAAACTTGACTAGGGTTTAACAGACTCGAGAGCAATTATAAAATGAAATCTCACTTTCTATAATTGGTTTTGGACCTTTTAAGACTTGATCACTCTCTATTTACATCCACCTTATTTTTTTATCACTTGTGATGTTTAAACAAACCTCAATTACTAAAAACACTTTTTTTCTCTCGATTGTTACAATCTAACTGTGTATGCAAACCTGAGAGGAGAGATTTAATAAATTATTAGAATTTATCAAATATAAATCATTTATTTTGATCAGATGAAGATATCTAAATGATTCCCTTACCATATCAATCACTTTTAGAGTCAAAAATCACAAAAATACACAAATGAGTACTCTTTTCCTTTAAATTGTAACCTTGTTCTATGTCTTAAAACCTTGCAACATTTATACACACTTAATAATAATAATACAATTTCTCAACATCAGGAGCATAAAGATGCATATATTTCAAGTATGAAACCCTAGAGATACCCTAATAAAACACTTCTTTTATCCATAATTATTTTAAAAAATTATAAGTCTCCTATAGACACTTGTACACAAATATCTAGAGCTTATTAAACATCATACAAACACGACATAAGACCAAATAAAAAGATAACATAACGAACTTAGACATTCATAGTATTTTGAAATGTATCAAAAATTAAAATGTGTCTTCTTTTCTTTTTTTATCCTTCAAAACTAGGTTCAAACACTACAAAATTACAAACTCTCCACACACAAACTTACAACTTTAAGATGTGAAACTTTAAGACTTATAAGCAACCTCCTTATTCTTTATACATTTGTTAAATCCTCCTAGATTGGTTAAAAACTTATCTCTTGCAACCATAAGTCTAAACTTGGTTTGGTCTTGAAACAAGATCTCTCTACAAGTAATGACTTATCCATCATACTAAATTAGACCTTTTTCCTATATTGGATATATTCCAATTTGGTCTCACCATATATTTACATTGATTTCAAGATAAAATTCTATTTAATACATATGAATAGACCTTAGAGGACCTTTACAAATACACTAGGACCTTCATAACACACCAAATTCCCTTAAAACCTTTAAAACTAATTCAAAATTCCATTTTTACATCAAAGTGCAATATTGCTCCAAAAAAGAATATAAGAAAATATATTAGTTTGAATACATTCAAAATGACATGACAATATATTCAAAGGTGAGGCATAACCAATCTTGACCTATCTATCACAAACTCACATCTGCATATTAGTTTCATTCTCACTAGTAACTCATTTTACTATTGTTTTTTGGCCTCTTAAATTTCAATCCTTATGAGTCTTCAAGGACATCAATTAATTGCAATTGATGGGATTCAAGAACACTTATTAGATTTATAAAGTCTTATACTATCTTCTAACATAGTTTTTCCTCCCATGGATTTTAGTTTACATAATTATACATCATGACATCTCAGTCGATATCATTTGATACCAAAAGTATATTTTCTATTCTTTGATATTTATAACATGTGAAATCTAAATTTTAGCTTGCACTGGAGATAATCCCTCACATAATTTACATTGGACTAGGTAATGCACATTACTTTTTAACATCTCAGAGACATTAAAATTAACCATGGCCCCAAGATGCCATTGTACTATTTACTTGTTGACACGATTAGATTATGTATATTATATGAAAACTACAACAATAAATGAAGGCTTTAAATTCATAGGAAATTTTTAAAGACATACCTCATAACATTTTCCATTGTATATTATTGTAGGATTCATAATGCAATGCAATTGACATAACTAGAGATTTAAGAGTCATGCAAGAATTTACATGCAGAGTCATGGAAGCCTTTCCAATATGCATAAAAATTTGATTGTTTAAGTTAGATGAAAAATTTATAGAACAAGTTATCTTAGCTTCATGTATCAATAAATGCCAAGAAATAATTATTATCCAAACTAGTATCAATATGCATGGAAATAATTTTCTTCAAGTGAACATATAGAAACACAGAAGAATGCATTAGACTACTTTCAAGTAATCCTACAGTCTTTCCCATATTTTCTTACCATGTCCCAATGTCATTAGATCTATGAGACCAACACACAAGATTTTTCCATGTTTCACATAACATTTATGTATTTTCCCCCATGGAATACACTTTGCATGGTGCCATCCAATCACATATGGACATGTGGCAGCATCCTAAACACCTTAGGGTCTCGACTAGAATGGTCACCTCTAGGTACTTGAACAGTTGACATATGGCCATGTGGCAACATCATGATTACCCTGTTGTCTTGGTAAACCCTAAAACCTTAGGGATCTTAGGATCCTCGATGTTGCCACATAGAAGTATATCAAATGTCTAGTTGATGGCTCATGACCAAACTTGTTGAGACCCCCAACCACTGGGCATAATGTCAAATTTTAAAATTTTAAAAATATATTCAAACATATCATTAACAATACAATACAATGCAAATCCAAAGGACCAAAACATGCATAAGAAAAAAAATTGCAGATTATTTTTTGTTTGAGATCTAATTTTGCATAAATTTAATTTTGATTACTTTTTGCCCACGGACATCAATTTGCTACCAAGAAAAATTCAAATATCGGTACAACATCTTTAAAAAATGAAATTTTAGAAATTTGTAATTTTTTTACATTTTCTTTTCTATAGTTTTAAAGTAGGTGTTATTTATTTACACCTTCTTTCCTTGATAGCCTATAAAATAGTGATTTTGTATGAACAAAAACCAATCATAGTATAGCTAAACTAAAGATAAGTTCAAATGAAAAATTAGTGATCAACATATATACAAAAAGAATATACAAATTCAAAGATCATCCCTATTAAATGCACACAAGTGCTAAAAAAAAGTATTCCAAAAATAAACAAATACATGTTTGGAGGCATTGCACTGGTATGGACCTCTCTGAGATAGCAAAGTAGTAGGGTCATGTCGCATGGCATCAACCCACTGAGTCGATATCAAAGAGTGTCACCAATATCATTGCTCCATTGGGAAACCTTGAACTTGGTTAGGGCTACTGTGAGAGGCACACATGGTGCTGAGAAACTTTGTAAAATTGGTTAACTCTTTTGAATAAGTAGAAAGGTGCAACGTGCCTCCATATTTTTTTGTGAAATTAAATAAGTGTTGATAGTATTTTTAAGATGTGAAAAGATACCACATGGTTATAGGCACATGCCAGTCATATTTGATTACATGGGATGTTACCACGTGTAGTATTTGCATGCCCAACACATCTTGATCATCTTTGGGCACCCAGATGCATGGGATGCTACCATGTGGAAAACTATCATGTGCCCCAATGTTTGGACAAGTCTAGTGACATCTGAGTGTCTGATTATATGGGATGCTCCGACATCATAGCATCATAGGTGCCCATCACATCCTGCTCATCTTCAGGTACCCATATGCATGGGGTGTTGTCACAAGATAAAATTTTGGTAGTTTATTTTTTTTGAGATCCGATTTTGCATAAATTTAATTTTGTTTACTTTCTACCTAAGGATATCAATTTGTTACCAAGAAAAATTCAAAGATCGGTATAGCATCTTAAAAAAATAAAACTATATAAAATTCCAAAATTTTACATTTTCTTGTTTGTATTTTTTAAGTAGATGTTATTTGTTTCCACCTTATTTCCTTAATAGCCTACAAAAAAATCATTTTGCATGAATAAGAACCAAGCAAAATATAGCTAAACTAAAGATAAGTTCAAACCAAAATTAGTTATCAACATATACATAAAGAATATGCAAATTCAAAGATTGTCCCTATAAAGCACACACAAGCACCGAGAAAAAAATATTCCAAAAATAAACAAATACTAGCTCAAAGGCATTGCACCAATACAAACCTCTTTGGGACAATGGAGCAATGGGGTTATGCCACATGGTTTTAGGCACATGTCAATAATCTCTGAGAAAGTGGAAGATGTCACATGGTATACTATCATGTGCCCTAGGGTTCAGACAAGTATAGTGACCTTTGGGCACCCAAAAGTGTGGGATGTTACCATGTGGTAGCATCTTAGGTTCCTGACACATCCAAGTCATCTCTTAGCACCTAGATGTGTAGGATGTTACCATGTGGTAGCATCCTAGGTGCCTGACTATCTTGAGACATCCAAGTGACCTTTGAGTGCTTGGTTATGTGGGATGATCCCATGTGGAAGCATCCTAGGTGCTCATCACATCTTGCTCATCTCCAAACACCCAGATGGACAGGGTGCTACCACGAGAATGTTTTTTCACCTTATTTTTTGTTTGAGATCTAATTTTGCATAAATTTAATTTTGTTTACTTCTACCCAAGGATATAAATTTGCTACCAAGAAGAATTTAAAGATCAATATAACATCTTTTAAAAATAAAACTATAGAAATTTCTAAAAATTTACATTTTCTTGTTTATATTTTTAAAATAGTTGTTATTTTTTTTACCATATTCCTTGATAGCCTACAAAATAGTTTTTTTGCATGAATAAAAACTAAGCACAATATGACTAAACTAAAGATAAGTGCCATTGAAATTAGTTATCAACATATACAGAAAGAATACACTAATTCAAAGATTATCCCTATGAAACACACACAAGCACTTAGAAAAGACTATTCCAAAAATAAACAAATGTCATGCAAAGTCATTGCACCGGTATGGACCTCTCTAGGATAATGAAATAATGACATTATGCTATATAGTTCTAGGCACATGCTAGTCATCTTCAGGTAAGTGGAAGTTTCCATGTGGTAGAATATTGTGTTCCTCAAGGTTTAGACAAGTCTGGTGACCTGCAGACACTTAGAAGCAGGGGATGTCTCCATGTGAAAGCATCCCAGGTGTTCAGCACATCCAAATCTTCTTCAAACACCCAAATGTACAAGATGACACAATGTGGCAACATCTTAGGTGCCCATCATTCTCGAGACATCCCAATCATCTTTGGATACTTGAGTACATAAGATGCTACCACGTGGTAGACTATCACATGGCCTAAGGTTCAGATAAGTAAAATGACCTCCAGGCATCCAAATGCACATAGTTCTACCACATGGCAGCATCCCAAGTGCCAAACACATCCCAATCATCTCTACACACCTGAATGTGTAGGATGTTGTCACATGGCAACATATTAGGTACCAACACATGCCATGGGGTCTAGATAAGTCCAGTGACCTCCAAGCACTAGAACACCTAGGATTCTACTACATGGCAACATCCTGGGCACCCAGGGGTCTTGGCACATCCCAAACACATCCTGACATATGAGATCCCGATGATAGAACAGGTTGAAGGGCCCCACATGAATTAAAGAGTGCCAAATCGTGAAAGTGCAAGGCCCTTAAAAGTCTAGTGCATTTTCAACTTTACCAATGCACATCTTTGCCATTCACAATACCCATGTGTATTGTCAAAGAACTAAATAGTCATTGGGTAACACCATTGGATATGACTAATTCAACTTTGCTATATAGCTAATGGCCTTTCAATTCAACATACAATTGATTTTTTATTAAATATTATTTTAATAAAAAATTATATATATATATATATATATATATATATATATATATATATCTAGAGCAACAAAATAGTATTCCACAAACCTATATCATAAATTAAAATAACTAAACACAATGTTTTATAACACTAATTTGTTACTAATGAATATAAAGTCAAATTTGTTACTTGCAATTGTTAAAGCAAGTGTACATTGCAAAATTGAAACAAACTAAAGCACAAACAATTCTTAATAAAAATGCAAGGACTAGCCTTTATGCTAATTGAATGAGATTATAAAAATATATAAAAACATGTATATGTTGCTAATAATCCTAGATATCCTTGATTAGTTATCACTGCAAACATGATTAATCTTTTTTATTGACACAAACAAGAAACAAGATCTTCTGAATTCACAATGTCTTGAGCTATAGGCATGTTTCACTAGATTTGCCTTCATCAATCCACCAAGTCCCAATATATAATGCAACATTGGAAACAATTGGTTGCATGCTAAGCATTAGAGGATAAGCAACTTACAATGAAATTTGCAAGATACCAGCAACAATCAACATTTTTAGTACATGTAATTTTAGCAATACATTTTGGCATATTGCAAACAACACATGATACATGGCAAATCCTTTCCCTTTTCGATCCCACTTAGGTAGTCGTAACATAATATACAAATGAATATCTCTCTAATCAAATATTATAGAACATGTCGAATGATCTAGTACGTTACTATTAACATCTTCAAAGCTCTATGTTATAATAGCCATTGCTTCTATCATTGACTGTTGCATTGAACTTACATTGCAAATTTATATACAAACTTGACTTTGAACAATTTACAATACAAAAGCTTTTACATATAGTTGCACTTCTTCGGCTCTCACATTCGTCATTATGACAATACATAAGCTTCTCTATTTATGAACAAAGCATTGCCACTTTCCTTTAATTTATCTAGTAATTGCTTCGTCAATTATCTTTTTACAATATTGACAATAACTTCAAATATCATCACAAATTCATAATAATATTATTACTCAATATAAAAACTAACCACTACATGATCCTTATTTTATTACATTCTTCAATATTATATTTTAATGTGTTTTCCAACAATACCTTTATATACTCCACATTCCACGACACCTCGATCACGTTCTCATTGCAATTCTTTCATGAAATTGCTAGTGGGTGGGTATGTCGGAGGTAGGTGGTGGAAATTAATTGTTTGAAAAGACCGGAGATAGGATGGATACATGCATATTACAGCAATGACTTCAATTAGTATACTATTCTCGGTGTGGTTGGTATTTGTCTACGTAAAGCATTCCCTTGTCGGAACTCCTATTTAATGCTTTTTCCGGTCTATCTGACTCCCTACTCTACACATTGCAATGACAAGGTGGGAGCTTTCAAAAATTAAGCTGCTTTTTTTTGGGTTCAAGTTTCTTTTTCATTGACAATGGCGAATGCCAGGATTGTGGCTGTATGTGTTGCACTTTATATGTGCATTCTCTTTACGGTGATGGGTAGTCTGGGTAGTCCATGGGTTTCTAATGTCGCCTCATCTGCGTTTGTATCAGTAGGTTTGTTTTCAGCATTTCAAAGAAGAGTTGTACATTCATTCTTTGCACCTTACAAGCTGCGCATGGAGATGTATATTGGTCTACACCATCTCTCCATGCGCAGTTTGCAAAATGTAAGGACGAAAATGTAGCCACAAATCCATGATTCTCCATTCCAACGTCTTTCATGGTCAGACTGTAATGGTGTCATTGTGTGGTTCGCAGATTTTATAGAAATGGACTAAAGGTAGTATATATTTTTATTTTTCTAATGGTTTATTGCTAAAAGAGAGACTAATTCGGTGAAAAAGGTCCCGTTGTGTTTTTATTAACTAATTGTTTTTTCACTTACTTTGTCTGGGCTTTCCAATTTCGTCCACCAGAGCAGCTCCAGAAAGCTTTTAGGGGAGCTGTGAAAGCGCTTCGAAAAAGTGTCCGATACTCGCTGAACAATCTGGATAACTAAGATCTCCTTACTGCTGGGCTCTTCGTCATGGCTTCATAGATATTTGTTGTTATTTTCAATTAATCTATGTTAGATTATTTTTGGTGGTTGTTTAGTAAATTTTTTTTAAAATTTAATGTAATTTGGATATGGGGCAATTTTTTTACAGTTAAATAATTTTTTAAATTATTAAGTTGATTAAGTAAAATGTTTTTGATTGGAGTTATGAATCTGTTCTGGGTACATCATGAACCAGATCCTTCAACAAAGAGAAAAACATATTAATAAAGTTAAAACGGAGTGCCAAACTTGCCAAACACCACCCACAAAAGAACACCAAATATAGAGAAAATAAAAGAAACAGAAGTAAGATACCAAACTTTAGCCAAACAATAAGGATAACAAGGCAGACTACAAGTTGATTCTACAAAACTTCAGGGAAGCCCACAGAAGGAATAGTTCACACTGAATAATCACATAATGAAAACTAGTTAAAAGAAGTTCAATTGGGGTTGTCAACTCACCTTCGAAAACTTATTTATAGACTGAAGCTATTCATCTCCTACCCTTAGAAAGGAGATCTTTCAACATCCATTGAAAACCATTTCTAATCAAAGAATCCATTTCAACTCTTAACAGTTTTGCCTTCAAACTATGCCTTTTTTTCTTTGAAGAGACTCTCACACAAACTGATTTTTTAAAACTGGGAGGGGAAGACAAAGGAACAGCGTTCAAAGAAAGAACTGGAAGGGAAGGCAGCGCGGCATCCTTTGGGGGAGCCTCTTTTAAGATTGGAGGAGACCTAGGCAGGGAAGAAGAAACTCCTTAGTCTAGGGAATGATCAGAGGGCAAACATATGTCGGCTCATCCTTAAGACAACCTTTGGTGGGGTCCAACTTTTGTAAGAAAGGAGAGGGGGGAAAAAAAATTTACCATGATTTTATTATATGAAATCGAGTCCAGGGACTTTATTTTTCCTTTTCCATACATGTTAAAGATATATATGATATTTAGATGGACCCCTATTAATACTATATTTTAACTTTTTAATTGAATTATATTTATATATACCTTTAAAAATATTACATAAAATCATTAATTATGTTTATATATACCTCTAAAAATATTAGATAAAATCATTAAATTATATAAAATATTAATCATTTTTACTTTTTGATTTTATAAAAATATATATTTAATTTTATAATAAATATATATTTAACTTTTAATATTTTATTTTTTAAAGTGATCATACCATTTAGAGTTCCATGTTGAATGGACTACTCTTATAAAATTTCTATCTTGACTGGTAGGGTAAACCGTCAATTGTAAAATAGTAAGGTAGATGTAAACATGCATGTGATAAAAATAGCATATAAGCCAAATAGTAAATAATTGTTGATATTGATAATACGGTATTAAAGTTCAATTTGATTTCTTGCTTTTGCTTAGCTATCTTAAACCGATACCGATAATTTAATTAGTATTTAGACCTTGGCGACATGTGTGCAGCACTTTAAAAAGATGAGTATAAGTGACTTTCTGCATCCATTGCATAAAGTGGTCTAAATGTTGATATATAATACTATTTTCACCAATTTATTAAAACAATTACTTGACTTTCCTTTTGTCAAATCTGGATTATACCACCAATGATATATGGAGTCATGTTGGCTCCATTACACAAATAAAGCTGGTTAAAGTTGGCTTCGCTACACAAATAAGCATGGCTTAGGCTTAGTTTCATTCTATCTTCAATTGGTCAAACTTTGAATGTGTAATTAGTAAACATATTTCATCTAAATTTTTTAAATGGTAAATATATTTTTAAGGTTATAAGAAGATTTTATTTGTAAGTCTTAAAAGTATAAGTTAAGAAAAAAGTAATAAGAGCAAGATAATTTTAAAATAGAACTAGAATTATATTAAGAAAATATGGTGAATTATTAAATAAAACCAATGTAAATAAAGATAAGTAAAAAGAGTAAGATAACATTTAAATAAAATTATATTTATATTAAAAAAATTTGATGAATAGTTAAATAGAATCAATGTAGATAATATAACTTTAATTTGAAGTAGTACTTTTATCATTCAACATTATAAATGTTAGATAAGATAGTCTAAATTTAAATTAAACATTATAAATGTTATATAAGGTGGCTTAAATTTGAAGTAGCGCAATCTCAAATGCATATAAAAAAACATGTTGTAAAATTAAAAAAATGAATATTAATATACTTACAAACCACTTTTCCATATAACTTTAAGTAAGATTCAAACCATTTTATAACATAAAATATTAAGAATATATGCTTCTTATTTTATATTTAAAATTTTTATTAAAAAAGTCTACACTCTTGAGCTTGGATTACTCTTAGAAAATTTATAAACATATCCAATGCAATATTTCAATTGACAGAAAAATTTGTTATCTTATAATTTTATGTAACCATAGTATTGTAATGAACAAACCAATTACCATTTCAAGGTTTATAAGCCAAGAGAGTAATTATGGAGTTCATTTTTGAAAAGCATTTTTAATTTGTAAGTTTGTTTTCTGAAGAGCATTCCAATTCTTATAGATCTACTTCAAAAATTTCATTTTAGTCTATTTTAAAAGATGATGTCCATATTTAATAAATTTAATTAAAAAATTGTAAACTTGAAATTTGAAAAAGAATAGTTAGAATAATTTTCTGATAAAAAAATATTGTGAAAATTTAACAATTTATAATATTATTTAAATTTTGATGAAAATTATCAAACAATTAAACTTCTTTTTATTAGCTTCCACATTTGACATGTATGTTTTTGTTATGGCATTTTAAGGTCCAACATCTACTCCCAAAAAAATTAGGTTTCTTTTATAACATTACAGACTTTGCTTCACGTTCACAATTCCCACTTTAGAACAATTTTGGAGGATAATGTCAAATATTATTATGTTTATAACTTTATGCGTTAAATGTACATATTCACAACTCCCACTTTAAAACAACTTTGAAGGATAATGTCAAATATTATTATATTAAATTTGTATATTAAATGTACATTTGTTTAATTTAATCTCTTACCTTTCTTATAAGGAAACATTTTGTTACTATATAATTATTTAACTCAATAAAGTTAACATTGAGTTCAATTATTTCATTAAAAATTATTTCCCATTCTTTTTAATTAAATCACATTCATTACAATCATTTCACAAGTTTATGTATTGATAATTCCATGTTATTCAGTCATTAAAATCATTTCACAAGCTTATGTATTCATAATTCCATTTTATTTAATGGTAATGACATTTGAATTATGAAATAACAATATAAAAAGCATATATATTTTTTAAGAACATCAATTTTATAATCAATATACCACTAATTTATCTAAAAAAAATGGAGATCCCACTTGTTTGAAGTTGAAACACAATTTTGAATTAGATCAGAAGGTATAAGAGGAGACGTCCTCTCTTTCCCCAAACTTCTTTGAGATGTCCTCATAATAAATTGGAGACCCAAGTTGGCCATAATGCAATTCATTTTTAAGCATGACTTTATGTCTCTAAGGATCTATGGGAGATTTTAAATACCAAATGATTACTTAGGATGCTAATTTTTTTTCTTAGGTTTGTTCTACATATTAAATTAATAACCTTTTAGTGATAGACCTCATCATTGAGTCATGCAATGTCTTTGGTTCATTTGATTCATACTTGATTTATCCCAATAATGTTTTCACATATTTTTTTCCTTTTAGCATACTATGTAGGTGGCTCACACTTAGGTACTTTCATGGACATCAACTAAGTGATTTTCAACTACTCTGAAGAACATATTTTGGTATTCTATGGTTATTCATTGAATGCCACTTGTCTTTTTCTAGATTGTTATTTATTTATTGATTCTTCTTCATTACCATCAATTTTTTGTACAAATGACTTGTGTTGTTACTTTTTGCCTAGGGGACTCCATGGAATTTTACAGTCACACATTTTGCCACAAAATTTCCTAAAGAACTCTATGAAGCTTTGTGCACTCCATCACTCTGAGTCATTCAAAATTGGTCGTATGTCATAATCTTAATATTCATCCTTTATATTGCATTCATTAGTTATTTATAATTTGCATCTACTTACTTAAGATATAGGGGTGGGATGAAGGGGGTGATTGTGTATAGGTGAATAACACACACTACAATGTGCACTCAACTCCTTGAGGTCAAACCAAGGTAATTGATGTAATAGATGGGCTATGGATTGGGTTGATTATTATGTGGAATGTGATTTGGAATAGGTGAAGGTAACGGGTTCTCATGATGGAACCAAAATACCTCATAAAAATCATGATGCTCGTTAAGAGCATCGAGTTGTGTGAAAACATAGCTCTAAGGTCCTTTAGTTTTCAATATCACAAGAAGGGGAAGCTCTTGGTTGATGCTAGGACTAGGGAAATGGGAGAGACTGGGCTGAAGGACTCGCAAGAAGAGATCTACTTTTTTGGTTGGCTATACCCAATCAATGTAGTCCATAAATGTGAATGATAAAGTATGAGTCTATAATCAAAGAGAAGAAGCAAGTGAGAATGAAAAACTAGGCTTGGATGGCATTGTAGTGACAACCTTTGTTTTAGGGAAGGACAATTATGGGTGGATCAAGGATGCATTCTTGCTATTCTAATGCATTGAGAGAGAGTCAATAATGAGATAAGGGATTATTATAGAATTAATGACCTCTCTCCTAAGCTCAATACTGGTGTCATATTAAAATATTCCAACTATGGGACCCGGTGCTCTAACCTTAGGGAAAAGACCTTCTCTAACAAGACCGGATATTTTGGGAAGTGTCCTCCAAGTGGGATTAGACAATGCCATAAGTGTATGAGATTGTATGGATGAATTATGTAAGGACTTGTTGTGTTTTTGGAAGTAAGTTTTGTTTTATTCTAGTTATTTATCTTGCATAACTAGACAAGGCATTTGGCAATGTTTTTATTATCTTTGACTTAGAAGTAAAACACTTGCTTGCTGAAATTTAAATGCTAAAATTAAAGAAATAAGAAAAACTAAAAATGAAGTGAAAGCAAATCCTTTTTTATCATTTTCTAATGATTTGAAAATGCATGCAAAGGAAGAGAAATAGATCTCTCCTATTATGTGAGATGCTGAATTTTCCTAGCTTCATCTAAATGCAATCTAGATGCAGGTGTTTTTGTAATTTTTGTTGTGTTTTGTTTGTTGATTGTGGAGATAGATCTGATATAGATTATGTTTTCTAAATTTGTAAACAATGCAAAAATTAATCTAAACTATAAAAACAAAACTCTTAATGATTTTAGAAATTTTCTTGGAAACTCACAAGATAAGCCAATTCTCCAACTTGCCTATTTATTGCATGCAAGTTTTGAATGATTTTTTTGAAAGAAATAAGAAATTCAAATTATGATTTTTCCTATTGGTAGTAATAATAATAGCATTCAAATTGAATTAAAACAAAGGGAGAATAAAAAATATGAAAGCCTCTTATTTTCATAAAGTTTATCTAAGGTTTTGTTGTTTGCTAGTTGATTTATTTTGTGAGCAATGAAAATCATTTTGAATATGAAAATCATTTTGAATCTGAAAACTAACTAATGTGTTGAATCAAAGTTTGTGAAATTATTTATATAATCTTCTTAAAATTTGATTGTAAGATTGTATGCTAATGAAATTAAATATACTAAGAAGGATGCTAACAAATAATGAACCATCTACTACTTTTTCCTAGCAAAGACAGGAAAAATGAAGAGAGTTCTTTCTCCTATCATATTTTCTTCTTTTGATTTTTTAAACATAAAACTAAACTAATGCAAAAAAATAAAAAATAATCTAATCTACTAGAATTAAAAAAATCTATGTTAGAACCCCCAACCCAATCTTGATGTAGACTAGTTGAAGGTGAAAATTTTGTAGTACTTTGGTCCTTAGTATATTGGCTCCTTTTTCTCAAATGAGGATGTCATGAACTATCTAACAAATAGGATGAATAGATCACTACCAAAAATGGGAGAATGAAAGAAGAAACACATCTCTAAACAAGGAACAACTAACTATGGCTAGTTAAAAACACCATTTGTAAAGACTGGGTTACAAGAACAATGGCTCTCACTATCCAAAACTATGTAGTTGAACACAAAAAACAAATAAAGGAAATATCCAAAGTAATTATACTAGGTTGTGGCTATAAAAGCTTCAAAAATTTTAAGCTTAGAATGCAATTTTTTTAATCCAAAATCAAACCAAGAATGGTTTACTTGTAGAATAGTAATGGAGCTTGCATGAAGGAGTTTAACTGAGTTGAATTGGGAGTTAAACATGGGAAGGAATCAAAATGATTGAAAATAGAAGAGGGAGTGAGATGGACCTAATTTCAAGGTAAATCTTAGTTGCACATATTTTTTAATTTATGAATATTCTAATTTTAGGATTTTGTTTTTGATGATTTTTTAGGGTCGGCAGATGGGTCCAGATCGCCAAAATTTTAGGAATATAAATCATTTTGGGGGTCAGATTGCTAACCCTTTATAATAATATATTAGATTACACTTCAATTCACCACATATATATAGTACAACCTTCCTCTAATATCAAACAAGTCAACAATTAAAACTGGAATCAGAGGACTACAACACTAAATGACAACAACTGAATAGAGGAATCAAATGACAATACCGAATAATAACAATTCCAATCAAAGGAACCAAATGATAGTGTTGAATGATAATATATTATAATAGTTTTGAATGATAGTATCAAATGGTAACTCTAAATAGAAGTGCCAAATGGAAATACCAAATGACATAGCTAAAAAGTAGAATGATGTTGCCACCAAATGACATAACCAACCTATAGCATCTACTATTTGATTGAATGATAGAATCGGATGGTAGAACTAAAGTGTTGCATCCTTGATCATCACAACATCAGGTGGGAATGGTAAAAAGATAGGCCAATTATCAAGAAAATTAAGTATATTATCTTATTTTAAAGAGCCAACCAAAAAACCCACACAATCACAATGCAATCAATATATAGGTATTTATTGTTTTTTTAATTTATCATAAATTTGACTTTAATTGTTCAATAATATTAAAATAATTTTACATGTAAAAATCCCCACTGATATATCAGTAAAAAGAATCAACTAGAATACCATGTCACTCCTTGAATATTTTTTTGATGATGTCATACCACCACTCAAAGACGCTCCTGTAGTTTTTTATGACAATGATAATTACACTCAAGTGTTAGAAGAGATTTTTGGTTCTCACTAAACACAAAGTTCAGCGAAAACCTCCACTCATAAATATTTGTGAAGGAAGAGAAGTAGATGGACAATTGGAAGGTCCTTTAAGGTGGATTGAGAAACAAAATTTCCCTTCATAAAACCTATAGATCTTGAAAATATTGATGATACTCCAACATAATATAGATGTACAATATCTAGCTGGAAACTAGGAAAGAAACACAAAATGCAACTAAAATTGGACATGATTGAAAAACATTGTGGAAAAGTATATGTGACTGTGAAACACCCAAATGGATTGATAACAAGAACACACATGTGGAAAAATGCAGAAGAATGCATGCATGTAAAATATGCACGTAAGTATGAAAATGATAAAAAAATGTCAAAAACATCTTGTTGAGAAAGGGGAACAATCAAAGCAAATTTTGAAAAAGTTATGCAGTCCCATCTAAAGGCCAAATATATACAGTTCTCTACTATATACCACATTCTAAAAAAAGGCAGACCTATTTTTGATTTTTTAGATTATAAGATTTTATTTCAGCATAATGGATTTTTGGATATTCCATAATCATATTGGTTAAATAGTAGTGCTTGAGAAATGGAAAAATGTCTAATAATGGTAGAGAAGGAATATTTGAAATAAAAATTTCAAAATTCTCTATTCATCTCACTGTCCATTAACGAGGTCACAATAATTGATAACACATCCTGAGTTTACATGTATGTTTATCCTTTTGATAACTATTCAAGGCAACCTCATCTACTAGCAGTTCATAAAATGGTAGAAAATTGTAATGCATAAAATCTTCACAAATTCA
The DNA here is from genome assembly GCA_037957365.1 of Torreya grandis. Classification (NCBI taxonomy): domain Eukaryota; kingdom Viridiplantae; phylum Streptophyta; class Pinopsida; order Cupressales; family Taxaceae; genus Torreya; species Torreya grandis. Next base: position 2,715,211 of record JARHVA010000297.1, on the reverse strand, counting down.
TTATATTTAATTTAAAATATAAAGCTAGAATAGATGATTATGCAATAACTAAAAATTTGGTGTGTGTTGGGGTTGATGGTGCAGCAACTATTCATGGGCATAGAAATGGTTTGTGTATTTGGGTGCAAACAATAGTTGCCTCATATATGATTCTAATTCATTGCATGGCTCACAGGATGAATCTTGCATCCAAAATAGTTAATAAATTTGCTAATGTGGAAAAGTGGAGGATCTCATTCATGACCTACTTGCTTATATGTTAAACATTCCAAAAAGATTTTTAGAGTTCCAAAAAAATTCAATAAGAGTGATTGATGGTAAAAAAAACTATTAAAAGATATTGATACAAGATGGATTTCTATGTATGAACCTGCATGCTAAATTTTTGAAGAATATCCATCATTAGTAGGTTTTATTTATAAATATCATAGAGAAATTGATAAGGTAAAAGAATTGTTATACAGTTTTAAAAATGTGGAAATACTACTGACATTATCCAAAATTCTTCCAACACTGAAGGAAATGAACTATTTAATGAAACATGCTCAGGAGAGATCCATTTATATTGTGAAGTTCATACAACTAAGAAAATGAGTATGCGAATCTGTAGATATACTATACACTTCGAATGCAAAGTTTCAAGGCCTTATTTTTAGTAGTTGGTAATGTTTGACAGATTTAAGGAACCCTAAGATCTATTTGAAGTTAAATATCAAGGATCATATTTATGTCATTATTAATGGCAAGGAGATACCAATGCACACTTTCTACAAAAGACCTGATCTTGTGGGAGTTGAATCTGCAAAACTACCTATAACAAGGATTTTGTATGACATTATTCTATCTAAATCCTGAATGAAACTAAATATAGTTCAACAAAACTTATCTACAGAGATCAGATATCATTTTCAAATGGATGATTTGTTGGAGGCTATAACAGTTGTGAATCCCATTTTTTGGAGCAATAATAACATTTACAAAATAATTAGCAATTTATTTCACAAATACATGGGTTCTAATAAAGCATTTTGGTAAATCTATAGAGGTGAATGGAGTAGAAATAAAAGGTATGTTGGGAAAGGATTTATTGACATCTTAGTCAACTCATTTTGGAATTATAATGTTAAAAAAATATCACCTTCTAAGTGAACCAACAAAAAATGGGGCAATTACACGACTATGGAAAACAACATTATCCTAGTAGTATACTGTAGGAAAGTCTAAGTGAATATTTTTAATTATATGAGATTTGTCATAAAATTATTCTGGTTGTAGTGGAAGATGAAAGAGTATTCAATGCATTATCGTTCATTAAATCAAAACTTGAAACAGATTGGTTAAAATTCTAGAAACCTATTTGAGATTATATGTTTCACATTATGTTGTGGACATGTTTCCTTATGAAAGAGCTCTGACAACATGAAGTTCTCTAACTGAAAAAAGAGGCGTCAATAATACAATGACAAATAAAGAGGATGTAAATAATGACACTGAATATGACACTAACATGGCAAATGCAAATATCACTAGTGATGATTAGGGTTATGTAGGATTGTTTCAATTACCAGACTATTAGTTGTATTTTTATTGTAATTATCATATTCTAAATTCCAATTTCATATAATTTTTTATATTGTAAAATGTTTCAAATAGTAAATTCATTACAATTATGGATAATATTGTCATTTGAAATATTTGATCTATTCATCATGAAACTTTTCCTTTTATTTAATTACTTTTTAACTGTATTGTCATTTGAAATAACTGTAATTTGATATTGTAGCAGCATATTAAGAGTTTTAACTTTTAGCTTAAAAATATGAATTTGAAGTCAAATATGATGGTGATAGAACAACATATTGTATCATTATTTTGTTTGAACTACATCAACTGAATAAACTCATATTTAATAGTAGTCACTTTACAACATCATAAAATTCAAATTGAAATTCATGCTCAAGCTTAACACCAAATTCATTGAAAAAATTAATTACAATCCACGTGGCTTATCTAGTAATTAAAACTAAATAAATTAATCAATGCAAATCCAAACTTCAAATTGTCATTGAAAATATATATTTTTAAACAAAACATTGTTCATATTATAGACTTTAAATAAAACATTATAAATCTTATAGAGTTTAAAACATTTTTTGGGGTTTCACTTCTTAACTACTTTCTCAACCACAACATCCTCTGTGCCACTACCATCCTTTAATATCCCTGCCCTTTCAAGATCCTTAACTGCAAAATTAATATGAGCAAGATTTCCCCTTTCTTCTTTTCCATCATCTCCTACAGAAAATAGACTTGGATTGACATCTGTATTCTACTTAAATAAGGCATTCAGATCACGTCCTTGCTCTTTAATGATTTTTTTGAGTGTGTTATGTTGTTTATTCAACAGAACAAAGCTTCTCCTTCAATTTAATGGAAGAATATAAATTTTTCTGTGCATTTTTGAAATGCACATTGAGGACCTTAGCTTCTTTTTTCAAATTCTCATATTTTACTTGCAATTTAAAACAAAATGTAATTAGATTTGATCAAAAATAAGTATGGCATAAAATTTAATTAAAATGAAGATACATTACCATAGGTTTTTCCTTCTCGACATTCACAATCACAACGAGGTTGACATCTTTTACCCATTTATTAAAATATACTTGGGCTTCTGCATTCAAATTCTCTAACTTTTTAATCATAATAGTCAACACATTATCATTGTAATTATTATAAATAGTAATTGACCCAGATTTAGCTTGAGAAAATAAAGCATCAATCTTTGTGTGTTCATGTTTCACTAATGAAAACAAATTTTCTCACTGGGAATGGTTGTGATAATGGACATTTATTTCTTTTATCAATGCCTTCACCCAAAACTCCCACATATATACATTTTTTAATTCATCAATAAATCCCTCCTTACTATTCGAAGTAATACTTTTTGATACCAAATTATTCAATGGAAAAGATGTAATAGAATCATCAGACAAGAAAACATTCTTTGGTGGGGTGGGACTGGGGGTGAAGAGGTACAAGGTTCCTCCTAAGCAGTCACCTGAACATATGCTCCCTGGATAAAATCAAGTGGATTGAAAGAAACTCCAACAACTTCACCACTTTAAATATCTAGATATTCCTCATCAAGATCAATATCCTAAAGATAATTCAATCCCTATGCACTTGATATACCTTTGATAAAGAAAGTGGGGAATTTGAAACATGATAATTGTAATGTTTCTCTACTAGCTGTTGGTGTTGGTGGCAATGGAAGAGTATTCACTCTTGAGAGAACTGAGTTTAGGGGTGGAGGTGGTAGCATAATACTCCTTAGAGATTTAGGATGCCCTATAAAATGTAAATTATTTTAGAAAAATGGTAAATTTTAAAAACAAAACTATATGCTAATTTGAAATTAAAGGTGTAGTAATTTTATTTGGAGATAATATCTACTCCAATCTATGCATCGTATTATGAGTGACAGGGGTGTTTTGAGCTAGTACATTATGCAAACTTTTAGTCATAAAAAACTATAACAAAAAACAAAGAAAAAAAAACCAAAATATGCAATGTAAAATACCTTGCACAGAGGGTCTAGAAGGCACAATAAATGTTGGGGTTTCTTGCCATGGTAGATGTTCCATGACAACCTCAATTGATACCAAGTCAACTTCAATAATAAATCAAATAAATAAAATAATTCACTTGAAAGTGAACATATCATTTAAAATTTTTAAATAGTAAACCTACATGTAGAGATGATGAGGAAGAAACTCTTTCATATTTTAAAATATGAAATGATTGCAATGATGATTCTACAGACTTAGAATCTGCATGTCCTTCAACTCCATGTTGACCTTTTGAGGCAAATTATTTTTGTGAAGCATGAAATATTACCTGTAACAAACAAAGTTGAAACATTTATTAATCTTTAACTTGGTAACAATTTAAAAAATAAACAAATATCAAACCTTAGTTCAATAAATAAACAAATAAATGAACCTCCTATTCCTCCAGATACAAAGCATTTGTGTTCATGTTTGTATGAAGCATAGTTGGAATCGATGTTTTTTGGAGGTCATATAAGGCCTCATAGTACAATGCCAAAATAAAATTTGAACAAGAAATAGTGGAACTGGGATTGGTACAAGAAAAATTTAATTTAATCCTTATCCTAGAGGAAATAAAATTGCACCAGTCATATCTCAAATTAAAAAGAGTACGAACAATGTAAACTAGTGCCCAATAAGGAACATCTAATGGTCTTACCTGCAATACTATTTTCTCAAGGAAAAATTTAACCATTTATTTAAAAAAAGGGTCACCAATGTCTTCCACATGGAGGCCCCTCTTCCGACTATCTAAAATGAAAGAGAAAAATGAGGAATTTACATATCAAAAGTTGAATTTTGAATATAAAAAGAATTTTATAATTACATACTGGTTTGATTGATTTGTAAGCCATAATATGACTCCAAATATTTCTTTTCATCATCTATCAACATTGCTTTTGAACTCATAGTGTTTTCATTGTGAAACGAAAGATCTATTAGATTGTGAATCTCTTCTGGTGAGGTACCAAAATAAATCATTTACAGTCTAGGTTCATGGTGAAGATCTTCTCGTTAGGGTTATAGGAATAGATTAGTGATTTGAGTAACCCAATGTCTATTTCATACTTGGGCATATACAACATGCCACCAAAACTACATTTTGAAATCCAATCATTGTACGCATCTCACTATAGTATGATCTTCAAAATGTTTGGGATAGCAGGTTCTTGAAAACATATTTTATTTCCATGGATGGGGAATTTTTATGGGTGGGGGGAAAGGGGGATGAGAAATATATTTTACAAAATTTTAAAAATGAGGGTAGAGGGAGAGTATTTATAAGACAAGGGGGCTGACCAGGTAACCAAACAATAGATCGGATATACTGGTCAGTTGGCAATGTGGCCTAACATCACTTTTCGACACTATCCACTCATACCTCTATTCAACATAAACATCTGATGCTTGACATCCAATGCATACCAACCATCACATACCATTTGGCTTAGCTATTTGAAATAGTTAGATGACGCAATCATCTAGCATAATTGTTTGACATAACCATCTAACATAGGCATTTAGCATAGCCATTTAGTGGGATTGTTTGGTGTGGTTTCATTTGAAATCTATCTTTCAATGTAACCAAATGGTTACATGAAAAAAATATGCAACTATTTTTTTTCTCTTTCAAAATCATCAAAGAATCACCATTGTCCATAGAGGATTCACCACATCTATGAATCAAATTTCCTTAGATTTGCCAAATATTTTCAATAGGTTTTCTAGTAGGACCTCTTAAAATTAACCTTCCCTGATTAGAGGTAAACTTAAGATAGAACAAGTAAGAAACATTAAAAAACATGCAAAATATGTAAATAAATAATTTATGAGAGCTAATTATGGAAGACAGAATAATAATGATGGAACCACCCTTATTTATAAAGGGTGGTTACGTAACCACTGCCAATGAGAATGAAACAATCATTGTAAAAGATAAAACCGCCCCTGTTTTAATATAGAGCCACCCTATTAAGACAAAACTACCACAGTGGTTTAGAGAACTGTTATGATGAAATCATAATGAAAGAACAATTCCATAACCTAATAGGGCAGTTTTGTGACCTAAAATAATAGTTCTACCACCAATGGGAAGGGATTGAAAACAAGATGAAAGAAATATAAAGGCTAATAAAAGAGGGTTTCAAGAGACCTGAAAAAGAGGAAATCAAAATGGGAGGAGGTGTTAGAGAATTTCCATTTGAACATCATTAGGAGGTCATTACATCATCATTGAACCTGCCATGTCAAGAATGTTGCACCGTACAAAAAATGGGTGCATATATATTTCCCTCTAGAGAGAATGCCTTGTCATGGATTAGACAATATGCAGTCCTAATCAGTGGTGTATGAAAAGGAAATAAGAAGTTATAAATACTTATCTTGCTTACCTTGGTGGCCTAACAAAGCCAGTCGAAACTCTACACAACTTACAAGCAAAAGATGAGAATAAAGTGTAATGTGACCAAAAAGTAGAAACTTGACTCTATAATCAAACAATAGATAGTAATACATATTATTTGTGTGAGGAAAATCATACTACTTGAACCATCCTATCAAGGGGGGTTATATTTTGGGGCCAAAGTGGTAAAGAACCTACAAAACCATAAATGTGTAGGAAAGCTATAAAGTTGTCAAAATGTTAGTTTTATAATCATTAGTTGTAAAATATAGAATAATATGACTTTAAAACATGAAAAAAATATGTGAAATGTAAAAATTTACTTAAAATGGAAAGTTTTTAAACCAAAATGGCTAGTTTGGGGGTCAATATCTTTAAAAGCTTGCCAAAAACCAACTCGGATGTATCAATTATCTATGACATTTCTTGAGCTCTAGATTGCTTATGACCATTTTTAACAAGAAAATAATCAACAAAAAGAGGATGATGAGAGGATGGTGAATCTACCAACTCGAGGAGATGCAGGGTAGGATCAAGTAAGTTTTGTTGTTTTTCCCTTTTGCCCCAATTTTTTAGTCTTTAATCAAATTTTGCTAAAAATCCAATCAATTTCATAAATTTTAGTCCTAAAATGCTTGTGGGGATGAGTTGATTATGAAAATGTAATTTTTTAATTTATTCTATTAAATTTAGTGGGATTTTTAGGGGGGTTTAGAGGTCATGTGGCTAGTGGACCAAACTCACAAATTGAGGATGAAATTGCCACTCTTTACAGGTCAACGGCTATAATTGTTTATAAGTAAGGTTACAAAACCACTATCGAGAGTAGATATGTTATCACTTGGGTGGTTATGTAACCACTTATGAAGGTTACATAATCATCTCCTAAGGTGGTTATGTAAATTCTATGGTGGTTTCATAATTGCCACCTATAAATAAAGACAACTTTACACAAATATTTCCATCATAACAATAAATATAACTTTACATAGATATTTACACTATGAACCTTATTAGTAAAATGACCTGACAACATGACTACATGACCAAACTATAATCTATGCATGTCAATCTATTAAAAATAAAAAACATTTGAAATGCACTATAAAAAATATTGCATTACTAGTGACCAACAAACCAAATCATTACCATAAATCATTTTGAGGACAACCATCCACAAACATTTTCCAATGCAAACACTATCAAAAATAGTATCAGTGCCAAACATAATACTTACACATATAAAATATTCTTGTCACATTTATGCACAAAAACTAAATAGAACATAACCCACCTCATAATGGTTGCAGATCCAATCCCTAGTCCATGCAGGCAGATCTATCAAAAAGCATCCCTTCGATATCACACAATTGAATTTTTTGATATTAAAAAAAACAAATATATATATATATATATATATATATATATATATATATATATATATATATATCTTTTTATTTCCACCACAATGATCGAGACAAGTAGACATACATATTTTATACCCCAAACCTTAAAAAAATTTAAAAGACCTAAAAATCACTATATGCCCAAACTATGGTCTAATAAGGTCGAGCCATCTAAACTACATGACATTTAAAACCTAGAAAGGTATGAAAAAACTTTCAATCTCCATTGTCATTTTAAATAACCAAAAAAAATTACATTACCATCAGCTAACAAATGAAATTAGAACCAAAAATCATTTCTAGGTTTGTGGCCTTCACCTTCAAAAGTCCACACTCTTTGACACATAGATAAAGACACCCATACACAAAATTTTCCCACCATAAACCTTATTACAAAATTAAAAAAATATATGAGTGTTAGTAATAAAATCTACACATGCAATATATTCTCACCACACTAAGGTAGAAAAAAAATACCCAAGATCATCCCACCTCGTAATGGTTACATACCCAATCCCTGGTTTATGCATGCACAACTATCACATATAATTGAAAAAAAAGAATTTATTATTTTGGGAAAAAACCCATAAAAAATATCTTTTCCACAACCTTCCCACTAAAAAAAAAATCATTAATGAACTTTAGTGACCTATCATACTTGTGTCTCTTCCATCTCATCACTGACGAGCCAATGCTCCCCATCGATGACCTTCATGTCCTAAATACAACTACAAAAAACATTGGAATGGGGTTATAAACAGTTTTTTCATGCTGTTATGGGTTTTAAACATCATGTAGTTTTGATAGTTTTCTATTTATAAGGTTTACAGTGAAAAATATGTGTATAGTTCTCTTTATCCCTTGTTATAGTTTGTTTGGTATTTACATATTGAAACATTCATTTTAATTACTCATTGAGATAGTGAAGGGGTGTGTTTTCATACATTTTCATGCATTGAAAAATGGAAAACCCACCAAATCATAACAAAAAATAATCTAGACTTTTTTCCACAATGATAGAGACAATTATACACATGTTTTTTGTTGCAAACTTTATTATTAATCTATCTATTTCAAGCTATATAATATATAATAAGTTTGAAACCCACTATAAAAAAACCATTTTAAATATCCATTTTCATCTTAAATAATTATAAAAATGTTGCATTATCTATGGCCAACAAACTAAATTATAACCATAAATTGTATTCAACTTTCTAGCTCTCACCTTTGTAAACCCATGCTTTATGTCATGAGGATAGGGGCATCCACCCACAAACATTTTTCAATAAATCCTTATTATAAAAATAAAAATTGTATCTATGTCAATAATAAAACCTACACATGAAAAATATGCTTGTCCCACTCACACAAAAAAATTGATTTGAGCTCAACCCACCTTTCAATGGTTTCACACCTAATCCCTAGTCTATGCAAGCAATGTTATCATACTGAATAAACAAAAATAATGTTTTCATATTCAACCCCCTTCTCCCACACACCCCCTGCCCCCCTCCCCCAAAAATTTATAAAAAAAATTATATAACATTTCCACTATTGAAAAAAATTGTAATGAATATCATTAATTTACTTTAGTCACCTGTCATCCTTGTGTGTTTGTCACCTCATTGTAAACAAGCCAACACAACCTCATTGGTGACCCTCAAGCCTTATAATGTGGATACACCAAAGTGTGCCACACATCAATAATATAGAAATGTGAATTAAATTCATCCTCAAATTTCAAATGGAGGATGTCAATCAAGGGTAGTACATAGGGCTCGTTCTAATAGGTGAATGCTTATTGTAATTAAAATAATATTAATGAATAACCCCTTCAAAAAATACATTTAATTAAATAACATGAAACACATGTAATTTGAATAAAATGAATTCATTTATTTTTAATAATATATTCAATATATTATAATGTTAGACACAATTATACATCTATTTACTTTGATTCATTTGATTTAAAAACTAAATAATACTAACACTTTATTTTAAACAAATAAATCTATTTTTAAAACTTGTGTATATTCATATATATAATTGAAATAATGTAATATATTTAATATAATTTAAAAATCTTACATGATTGGTTAAATATATTGGTGGGAAGGAATCACACCTTGATAAACAATTCAGATAAATGGAAAATCTTCAAAGATACAATAATAGGTTGGGTTGGTCTTACTACTAATCCCATAATAAATCATCATTTTTTAGATGAACATGTGGTTCTCTTTGTGCATTTCTCCTCCTCTTAAATATGGTCCTAAACTAAAATCTTAAATGGATTTTTGGATATATCCATCTTATCAATGTTAACATCAATATAATTTTTTGGGGAGTCTTTACTCAGAGATTCTGATTTAACTTTTTTGGGAATATTAGAGTTTTATTCTTATTTTAGTTAAGGGTATGGATTAATAATATTTCAATAATTAGAGTTCTAATTTGTATTTTTTTTTTCCTTTTTTACCTTTTTGAAAATAGCAATAAATTAGGAGAAATATAACTTAGCTTAAAACTAGTTGAAACAACTATTATAGGGTTTGAAATTGGTTGTGCAAGACTAGGATAATGTCACAACTTAGAATTTGGATTTTGTATGGTGAAAGGATAGGACTTCCAAAAATAGGACACCTTGGGATATGATGTTGTTCTCCTCTTTTGCCGTTATTATCCAATCTACTCACAGAGACCTAATTTTTTTGGGCTCTTTACGTTGTTCTTATATGAACCTGCATGTGAAATTTTGAATGCTAAATGTCAACAAAACTTGTTGTATAGATATTTTAATATTAAAATCCTATCCCTCCATCATGTTTGATAAATAGTATTTGAATCACTTGAAATGGGGGGTTAGTGTGTATAAGATGCACTGAACGTGTGATCCACACCCCTTATGTGGGCATGTTGCCTACATAACAATACTCCAAAGAGGGATCAAGCCATATGTAGTTCTCCCACTTGATGTGCTTTGTGTAATAGTGTAATATAGATGTAAAAATGTCAAATTGAGAGTGCTTGAGGTGGTTAGGGACTAGTATCAGGGTTTGAATATGTTTGGGGTTGTGTTTGTTAGGATTGTGGAGCTAAAAGCTTCACTGATGCAGACACGGAGGAGGTTGTAGGAGAGTTGCTGAGTGTCAGAGACACCAGCGTCGGTCAGGCCAACCGACGTCGGCAGGATAGGGCAGGAAGGCAACTGATGTCGGTCAGAGATCGGCCGGCGTCTGCAACCCCCAGGCGGACAGGGACCGGCGTCGGTCACCTGTGTGGTTTGACTGCGAGTTAATTATGGGCAGTGGGTTGATGAACCAAGTGTTTTCATGATGAGTGCTAATTTTAGACTCATAGCTGCGGATCTAATTATTGTAATTAGATGTCTAATTATTGTTTGATGAGATCTATATAATAGACTCATGGTTGTATTGGAAAAGTGTGCTAGGGAGTAAGAGAACATAATTATAAGCTCCTTCTGTGTGTGAGGTAGAGCAATGGTGCATTCCTCCTAGTGCCTCAGTACCAGGTGTGTTGGTGCTGGATTGGAGAACCAGCTGGGTTCTTCAGGAGTGTAGGATCTTGGTCACAGTTGCATGGCCTATATAGGAGATCTACATGGTAAGTAAGATCGTTGATCTACAGGTGTATGTGTGTGCAAGGTCGAGGTTCACAGGTGAGCAAAACCGTTGTTTGATTTGCAGGTGTGCAAGGTCATATAGACAGCAACACAATAGGGAGCAGTATCAGGCAGGATCTACTTGGAGTATAGGTGTGTACTCGGATAGAGCAAGAGGAAGGCAAGGGAGTTCCTTCCATAAGTATGGTCTGTTGAAGTGCAGGTTATTGCAGGTTCATGGGAGATCTACTTGAAGTACCTTGAGTACTTGTGGAGCACGTGGAGTGCTTGTGGAGTGCGTGGAGCACTTGTGTTGTGCGTGGAGCATGGGAGGTGAACACCAACTCTGTATTTGAGTTGGGTGTTGGGACTTGTGAGAGGGAGAGCTTTGGGGAGAAGATTTACTGTTCACTTGAGGTGTGGGAAACCTTTGTAAGGTGGTGGAGAAGATGTGGGATATTCTCTATTGTATTCTTTTCTATATAAAGTGTTAATACAAGTTATGTATTGTCTCTCATATGCTGTGTTATTCTGAAGTCTAGTTACTTGTTGATTCTGGTTATTTCCACATATTAAGTTGCTTGAAGTTTGGTAATCAATTGTATGCTTCTGGTGTTTCGCATCCCTGACAAGTGGTATCAGAGCATGTTTGTTGTTCTAGATTCCTGACAAGTGGTATCAGAGCTAAGGTTGCAGGAAGCAGGGTTGTGTTTGGTTACAGGGCACTCTCAGGGGTTTCTGATTGAGTGGGAGTAGAGCAACGGTAGATCAAAGTAAGCTAAGAATGGAGGAGTTGAAAAGTACAGATGGTTACTCACGGTCCGATGGAAAGAAAGAGCAGGTAAAAGAACATTGTTGGTTGGTAGCAGATCAGCATGAAGAAACTGAAGATACAGATGTAGCAGGTGTTGTTGCACAGGATGTGTTTGTAGGTTTCTTGGATAAAGTTGAATCTTGGATAAAAGATTCGGTTGCCTCTTTCCATGCAGCCTCAGGTAGAGGAGCTGGTAAGCCTTGCCAAAGAATTGGCAAAGGGGAAGTGAAGCTAAAATTACAGGCGGCCAACACACAGGTGTTGATGAAGGTCATGCAGGTCCCAGGTTTGGAGATATGGCTAATTTCTTCAGAAAGATTGGGTGATGAGAGATGCACAAGAACTCTCACAGCGGTAGCACTTGAATTAGCTGGTGGTAAGAAAATAGGTATACTTTATCTACTTGTTTATATTACTGATCCTTCTTCTGTTGCGGAGACGTGGCTTCGTAGGCTTGGTCACATGAGCAGGAAGGAGATGCATGTTCTTAAGTGGAAGACAGTATATTTGATAGGCTTAAGAACTAGAAAGCCTTGGTGTTCTTGGAGGAGATGGCGGACAGAGTTCAGTGGATGGTGTTGGATACATCTGAGCAGGGCAGTTTGGACATGGAAATTGATTCAAAGGAGCTCGCGGGTAAATAGTCATCACTCACAGGCGAACACAAATACCGATGTCAGTCAGGAGGAACCAGCGTCGAACAGACAGGTGCCGATGTCGGTCATGTGCAGACTGAAGCCGGCGATGTCGGACAGTATAAGACCGACGTCGGTCATGGGACCGATGTTGGCAGTATGTAAGACCGATGTCGGTCAGGAGGACCGATGTCGGCAGTAGGGACACCAGCGCTGGCAGGTTGGTAGTCAGGGACAGACACATGAAAACCGACGTCGGTGGGATGCAGACTATGGGGTGGCCGAGGTCGGTCACTGTAATGAATTTTGGGTGGACAGCATGTTGTCAAGGAGTCTCAAACACCCATACGGAGGATTGAAGGTGTAAGTAGGCCCTCAAATTCGTTGTTCCTCTTCTTTATACTTGTTGCTGATTATAAAGCAGGAAGGATCCAGGAAACAGGTGGGAGCTAGGCAAGATTATGATACAGAACCAGACGGGTGTTTTGGTAGGTTTGCCAGCTGGATGAAAGCACAGAGATGAATGGATTCCTTAGTAGAAGAATAGAGAGAACAGATACATGAGATGGAAGACTAGGCATATGGTCTTGAGGAGCTGCAGGACAGTGGTACAGGTTTTGATAGGTGGAGGACAGAGCATGACTCTAGTCAGTGTCAGGGTAACTACTATGGTTTGTCTTACCAAGTGGATGATGAGTCATGACATCATTTTATTGCTGTATGTGGATAGTATGCTAGCTAGCAGGGGTGTACATATAGGGTTTTGTTGAGCTAAGGGTAAGATTAGTTCAGTGGCATGTCAGGAGGAGTTCGGAGCAGCAGAATTCTTTGACATGGGAGGCATGAAGATCATAGGTTGATTTTGTCTCGAGTGGGAGCTGATGTGAATTAGGTGTTGGCGAGGTTCGGGATGTAGAGCCAGAGCACACTAAGGGCTAGACAGGTATAGTGTCTGAAATCACATGAGGTCTGGTATAGACCTGAGTATTCCCATGCAGTGGGAGCTGTCAGAGTTAGTAGCCAATTTGGGGAAGTGGGTTCTCAGGTTTTTTGAGAGGGACCGGCAGCAGGTGTTGCTATGCAGGGTCAGGACTTCACTACAGGTGTTGTAGGTTCAGATGTGGCAGGTTACTCAGATGACAGGTGGTACACCATGGGATGTGTGGTGGGTTGTCTTCAGGTGGGAGCTTGAAGAGGGATACAAACCAGGAAATAGATTAGATGGGGTACAGGTACAGGTACAGTGCAGCTATTTATCTCCAAGTGGGAGATTGTTAGGATTGTGGAGCTAAAAGCTTCACTGATGCAGACACGGAGGAGGTTGCAGGAGAGTTGCTGAGTGTCAGAGACACCGGCGTCGGTCAGGCCAACCGACGTCGGCAGGATAGGGTAGGAAGGCAACTGACGTCGGTCAGAGATCGGCCAGCGTCGGTGACCCCCAGGCGGATAGGGACCGGCGTCGATCACCTGTGTGGTTCGACTGTGAGTTAATTACGGGTAGTGGGTTGACGAACCAAGTGTTTGCATGATGAGTGCTAATTTTAGACTCATAGCTGCGGATCTAATTATTGTAATTAGATGTCTAATTATTGTTTGATGAGATCTATATAATAGACTCATGGTTGTATTGGAAAAGTGTGCTAGGGATTAAGAGAGCATAATTATAAGCTCCTTCTGTGTGTGAGGTAGAGCAATGGTGCGTTCCTCCTAGTGCCTCAGTACCAGGTGTGTTGGTGCTGGATTGGAGAGCCAGCTGGGTTCTTCAGGAGTGTAGGATTTTGGTCACAGTTGCATGGCCTATATAGGAGATCTACATGGTAAGTAAGATCGTTGATCTACAGGTGTATGTGTGTGCAAGGTCGAGGTTCACAGGTGAGCAGAACTGTTGTTTGATTTGTAGGTGTGCAAGGTCATATAGACAGCAACACAATAGGGAGCAGTATCAAGCAGGATCTACTTGGAGTACAGATGTGTACTCGGATAGAGCAAGAGGAAGGCAAGGGAGTTCCTTCCATAAGTATGGTCTGTTGAAGTGTAGGTTATTACAGGTTCATGGGAGATCTACTTGAAGTACCTTGAGTACTTGTGGAGCACGTGGAGTGCTTGTGGAGTGCGTGGAGCACTTGTGTTGTGCGTGGAGCACGGGAGGTGAACACCAACTCTGTATTTGAGTTGGGTGTTGGGACCTGTGAGAGGGAGAGCTTTGGGGAGAAGATTTACTGTTCACTTGAGGTGTGGGAAACCTCTGTAAGGTGGTGGAGAAGATGTGGGATATTCTCTATTGTATTCTTTTCTGTATAAAGTGTTAATACAAGTTATGTATTGTCTCTCATATGCTGTGTTATTCTGAATTCTAGTTACTTGTTGATTCTGGTTATTTCCACATATTAAGTTGCTTGAAGTTTGGTAATCAATTGTATGCTTCCGGTGTTTCACATCCCTGACAAGTGGTATCAGAGCATGTTTGTTGTTCTAGATTCCTGACAGTGTTGGGTGACTATATGCAAAGAATAAGAAAGTTTGCCTTAGTGGTTTGTTTGTATTCTTGCTTGCTTTGTAAGATTTATCACCTCCCTTTGTAAATGAACTTTGAATGGACTTTTATAGGGAATTATTGGTCATGGGTTAAATGTATTCATGTTAGGCTGACATGATGAAGAATATAAATCAGATGGAAATGATCACTTGGGATCAAATGTGATTGGATAGAAGCACCAAAAATATGACATCCTAGGTTTTGATGCTATAATCTAGGTATGGTGCTCTTGTCCTATAGGCTCGACACTTAGGGGGATTGAATTAGCCTAGAAAATAGAGTCTAGCTAAGCTATATTGATCGTTTGAAAAGATACATATGACTAAAAATGAATAAAAAGGTGTTTATAAGGGTCACAAAATCATGTAAGAAGGTCCTATGGAAAGGGTGTCATAAGCCACACTCAAACTACCAATTTGGGCATTTTATATGACTAACTTTACCCCCCTTTTATTTTAGTGATGCAGCAAAGTGAAATACTAGGATAAATAAAAAATAAGAAGCATTACCTGAACTTACCTGTAAGGGTGAAGCCCATGAAGCTGTGTGATGTTGAGTGTGCATAGAGAGCACATAGAGAAGTGTAAATCTATAAGAGAAAACAAAGAGTAGATCAGTTCTTACTAGACACACTATGTCTAAAATAGGAATGTACAAAACTAGGTAAAAGAGAGAGGAAGAGAAAGGAGTGAATACACCTCTAGGGTACATAGACCAATACAAAACCTATTGTTATGTTGAGTGATGTTGGGTATGTGTTATACTAAAATTAATATCATGAATAGAGCTGAGTGCTCAATTCCTCAAGAGTGGCTCAAGAATGAGAAGGCTAGCCTTTTAGCTCTATCATCACCCACTAAGTGAAAATATGTAATCATGCATGTGATAATCAATGTTTGGACTATGTGTCCAAACCCTTTAAGTAGGTGGCTCAAGAATACAAGTCTAGCTAGTCCTTTGGCTCCACGATTACCCATAAAACTATGAACTGATACTAGTATGAATTTTGTCATATGAAATGGCTCCTAAAGCCCATGAATGCACTGTAATCTAGCAATGTGACATGGATAGATGAATGTGTACTAGAAACTAGGCCAATCTTGGCCACTTCAAAAGGTGGAGATTAAGATTGTATGAAAGCTACTCCAAAATTAGGAACTAGTCTTATGTGGAAGCCACTCGGGTATGATTCCAACCACCTATAGATGGAATAAGTAATGCAAATACAAAGAATATTTGGGTGATGTACTAAACTTGAAAAGAAAAGAAGGTTAATGTGTTGCACACATTACCCCCAATCACTGGTGTCTATAACATGGATTCTAATCTGAAAGTTATACCAACTATCCAATTTGAAACTAGAAGCAAGAGCCATCATGCCATGCATGATTCCCCTTATATTTTAATTCTCTAAGAAAAATTGTACTAAAATTGTTGATTTTGAATTATATTGTAGCTGACAAAATTGTAACTAAACTTACCTTTCTACCTGTTTCTAGAAAATCTAGGTTTTTTGCTATTTGGATAGGAGCACCAAAAATAAAACATCCTACTATCTGGTGATGTATTCCAAGTATGGTGCTCTTGTCCTTTACTATTTTTGATCCTTTTTCTATATTTTCACTATTTTCCTAGTCCTTTTTGCCTGGTTTGGGTTCTAGTTGTTGTGTTGAGTGTTTTGAAAACTAATTTTTTCACTAGTAAAAGGCTCTAATCTCTATGACAAAACCTCTAATTATTTCCCCCTCTTTTGAGGGTAGGAATGAAGACCCTACAATAATTTCCCTCAGAAGAAAGAGCCTTGTAAGTGTGTTATGCTATAAAATACATGATATAACAATGATAATCAAGAATATGTCTCAAGATATAACATAGTTTGTATTAAATATTGTTAGGTCAATAGGGGTATGCCTAGATAGATGTAAAAATGTAATATCATGTGTAGTATATTGAATTTAAACTAGAAATATTAGTTATTAATTTTCAGGAAGGGATGGAGCATGATGTCCATCATGGCATCTAAGTAAGCAAGATAATGCATGATGTCGATCATGGCATTGCAAATAATGAGAATCAAATAAGAAACAATCACACAATGAAAGAAGAAAGAAGCATACAAGAGTGGCCAAGGGGCCAAGCAAAAAAAGGACATGGGTACATGTCAATCAAACTATAAATCAAGAATATAAGGCATGTTTCAATGCCCACATACACATATAATTGAAAATAAGCAAGGTTGGTATGAGGGCCACAAGCGCATATAAGAGTACAATCAAATGACATTGGAAAATGTCCTAAGATACATATAAGAGATAAAATAGGAACTGAGAAATGAAATCACATCTAGCTACCCAAAGCAAGAAAGTAAAACATGTAAATGCTGAAAATTTATTTGCATATAACTAATCAAAGTAAGAAGTGAAAGTATGCAAAACATGTAGTATAAGACTAGGTATATGCTAAGAAATACACAAGTTTTATATACTAGTGAATGTTGATGGAGTAAGCTAGTAAGTAATGTACATCAATATGATAAGTAGAGTGTGTGGTGTAGGAATGATATAACTTGGATGGTGTAGTCATGTAGAAGATGCCCCCAATTTCTAGATATACTGATGTATGCCTAGAATGTAGAAGTAAGATTCCCCCTCAATGGGTAAAGTGAAGCGATCAAGGATCGAGGTGTCACTGCACACATTCAAAGAAGATCAAGTGAAGCATGGTAATGTAGATAAATCAATAAACAATAACATAGAATAGTAAAATGTAAGTCTATCATGGTAGTAGATATGTAAGGCATTGATGAAGCATACAATTGAAATGTTATTGGTATTTATTTTGTGAATGTTTTTATATTTTGATATATTTGAATGCTTTTATATTTTGACATGTTATATTGTTTTTGATATTTTTGAAATAAGCTATGTACAATCAATCATAAGGAGACTATGTACAAGAAATTGAAAAGAAGCTAGGTACAAGAAATACTAAGAAAAAATGATATTAATAGATGAGTCTCATAAGAGACTCCCTATCATGATGTTCTATATTGAGGAGAGGGATCGTGCATGATCATGAAGCATGATAGAATGGCTAAGACTATGACTCAAAAAGTTGTGTATGCTATAATCACTCTAAAATCTCTATAGTGGAAACTGACTATGGGGTCCCCTATAATTTTGAGAAGTGGATGCAATTGTAAGGCTCTTAGGGACCCATTTGGTAGTAGGATAAGCTCTCTGAACATGTGATATATGTGTAGAGACATGAGACCTCAATAATAATGCCCTGGGTGTAAACACTATAATTAGAAACTATCTAGAGTCCTGAAATTGTGGTCTCTCTAAAAGAGGCCTCTGTGGAAGTGTATGAACTCTTAGTGCTAGCGAGGAAGGCCTCGACTATGTCTAAATTTGAACTAGAGGAAGAATTATAACTAGTGGAGAAGCTGAAACTGGTGACTATAGAGTAGTAGATGGATCTGAAGTGGGGAGTGGTAATTCATAGATAACTCTACCAACTATAACAACCTAATTAGTATGAATGAATTTCATGCATATGTGAACTATAGAAGGTACTGCTTTAAGTTTCTAAATCCATGGTCGACCAAGTAACATATCAAAGAATCCTGCACTAGGAACAATAGTAAATGGTTTGGTTATATGTGTTGGACCAACCTGTAGAGGAGGGACAATCTCTCCCAATGAAATCTATCGGTGACCCTCATACCTTGTAATGTGGCTACACTAAAGCATGCCACACGTCAATAATAGAGAAATGTGAATTAAATTCATCCTCAAATTTAAAATGGATATTTTCAATCAAGGGTGGCACATAGGGATCATTCTAATAGGTGAATGCTTATTGTCATTAAAGTAACATTAATGAATAACCCCTTCTAAAAATGTGTTTAATTAAATAACATGAAACACATGTAATTTGAATAAAATGAATTCATTTATTTTTAATAATATATTAAATATATTATAATTTTAGACACAATTATACATCTATTTACTTTGATTCATTTAATTTAAAAAGTAGATAAAATTAATACTTTATTTTAAATAAATAAATCTATTTTTAAAACTTGTGTATATTCATATATATAATTGAAAGAATGTAATATATTTAATATAATTTAAATAAATTACATGAGTGGTTAAATCAATGTGTGGGAAGGAATCACACCTTGAGAAATAGTTCAAATGAATGGAAAATCTTCAAAGATACAATAATAGGTTTGGTTGGTCATACTACTAATCCCATAATGAATCATCATTTTTTAGACAAACATGTGGTTCTCTTTTTGCATTCTTCCTCCTCTTAAAGATGGCCCCAAAATAAAATCCTAAATGGAGTTTTGGATATATCTATCCTATCAAGGTTAACATCAACATAAATTTTTGGGGAGTCTTTACTCAAAGATTCTAAACTCCTACTGATTATACTTTTACATGCTAGAGAAGCATTCTCTACAACTTGGGCAACCACTTCATTTTTATTTATGATAATCTACCTTTTTTTGTTTCTTAGCTTAACTTCAACTGATCTACCTCTCTTGACACCTCACTTGAACCTTATTTGACTTAATTGGTTAACATTTCCCATTCCCAATCCTGATCACTAGGAAGGCTAAGCTTTTTTGTAATTTCAACATCTAGTCCATTATTGCATGGCTATGGTTTGCAGTTTCTAACCACAATGATTGAATCAACATCTCCAAATCCAAATTCTCCTAATGTAAGGTGAAGGACCAAACTAGATTTGGCACTAAATTGACTCCCCTAATCATGTGAGCAACACCAAAAACATTTCTATGTATAATGGATTGCTTAAGGCCCATCATGAATGATTTTATCACCTTAACAATCTCTTTATCTTCTAGTTCATCAACCTTAGCTTCTACCTACAACATCTTTTGTAACCAAATTCTCATCAATGGATTAAAGTCTCATTGTCAATATGGATGGCACACTTAGCTGAGGTTGCCTTCCCTGTCAGCCACTCTAAATATGTCACCCCATGTCTTGATTTGATTTTTGGATGTACCCCCAACTCCAACTTCAACCTTTTCCCTTCTCTATTGAGGCTCTTTGTAGCAATCTAGATGCTTCTTCACAAACCTACATCAAATCTAAAGCCAAAATTGAAATAAATGACATTTTATTAGAGATCACTACCATGTTGATGATTAAAAACCTAACTCCTAACATGATCAAGCACACATTCATTGCAAAGACTACCCTACATAATGATTACCCACAATAAATGTTCCTATCTCTTAGATCCCCTATTATATGTCACTCATCACCTCACTGAATTTCCACTTATCATACAACCAACATATTTTTTTTATCACTCCCATAGTTTGCACTAAATAGTCAAGCCCTAATTTACCATTTTATTTCCTTAGGCTCATCATCAGTATAAACCCTCTATGCTCAACTTGGCATCCTGAGATAATAGTTTCAACAGATCATTCAAGAAAGAGGGAGTCCATTTCACATAACTTCTCTTATGCTTGTTATTTGATTCACTGTTACATTAGAAGCCCAATTGGTCACTACATTCCCCATTTATTTCATATGTCATAACTCCACATGGTTTAAATATCCACTCAAACCCTTCATTTCATCCAAAATAATACACATCTTCCAAGTTGTGGTCCTACCATCCCTTAGGGCATTGATAACAATATGAGAGTCTCCCTCCATAATTGAATTCTCCCAGCCTTGTTCAACTACCAGTTGAATTCATTTTAGTATAGCATGAGAATTTGCCACATTATGCATCTCCACTCTTAGATCCTAGGAAAAAATTATTATCGGTTGACCATCATGGCCTCAAAAAACTCATTCTACTCCTATCATTCTAGGGTTGGTTGTAGATTCCCCATATTAATTTATTTTATCCTTACCCATGTTTGAGGGTATCTAATGATTGTTAGGAAACAAACCATGCTCCATACTATCCTGAAGTCCTTTATCAAGCATAAAAGAATCATACCAATTCTAGATCCATTCATCCTCTCTTCGGTCTTAGGATAGATCCCTCACCCCCCATGCCACCACAATTTTAATTAGATATTTTCTTATTGCTTTCTAGACCCACCATACTATATGATAAGAATAATTAAAAATTATTATATTTACTTCTAACTAAATATTCTAATAGACCACCACCATAGCAATTTCCCAAATCTACTTTAAGCATGGGGATTTCAGTTTGAGCTTATATTGAAAGAGAAATAACCTGAGGTTCTTTGGAAAAGGGAACTGAATGTTAAAAATAACCCAAAACAATTCCCACAATTCTTAAGAAAAAGAAAAATGAAACATATTATGATCACTCATTTCCTCCTCAACATGCCAAATCGTATACATAAATGGACCAACATAACCTATTTTCCTTAACTGATCAAAAGTTAAGATTATATTTAAGAGTGGGATTTGCCTTAGGAAATCCCTTCAGATACCAAATAAAATCCATAGGGAACTTAATATCGATCATTATTTTCATCATTAAAATAACTTGGTAGGCCAAGTCAACCAAGACCTCCCCTGAGGGGTAGCCTTCCCAAATTAGAATATTTATCTATTCTCTACTAGGAATTAGAAAGTTAATCAATTCTGACATAATATTAAAATCATATTGAACTAAGATATCATCGAAACAACTTAATTTTTTTCACTTCCTTCTTAAATACTTCCTATCAGTATAGTCTACTACCTTAGAGCCGCATGAGTTCTCAACATAGACCATTAGAGGAAGGAACTTATCACACTCCACCAGATCCTTTGAACTTATCCAAGAATTTCTCTATAAGGATATAATTAAACTATTATCGAGATTCCATTTAACACCAAGAAAAACAACAAAATGATAGGGCTTTATAATATTCCAAAAAGGCGATCCCTAAAAAAGTTACAATTGAGGAAGCGAGTGGATTAATTCCTGTAAATCTAGCTATTTATGTTGGATAACTTAGATCCATAGGCTATCTTTACATTAATACATATTATATATTAGCTTATCCCCAATATATTTATTGATCATGTCCAATCTATGAAGGCCTACTCCTCCCCAAGACATAGGCACGTAGATAGATTCCCAGACACCATGGAAAAATATATTCTCCCTTCTAACCCATTCCACAAGAAATCCATCTAAATCATAAAAATTCCATCCCTTATCTTCCAATAAGTTTTGAATATGGACATTAAAAATATCAACATAACTTGCAAAGTATATTCAATGAGTTGAATTATACTTGTCATAAATAACCATTTCATTTTTTAAGATGCAAGTCTCTTATGAATTCTATCCACCAATAGGCTGCCAAAGTGATGAGATGCATATTATAAAAAATAGGATCATACCTAAGTAATAACTTGATAGATTAATTTAAATAAATTACAGGATGCCAACAATTTTAGATTTCATCCTCTCCTTCACATTCATAAAGAATATTTTTGACTTATCCACACTCACTTTCTTTCCTGTCACAACCTCATATGAATTTAAGATTGATTTCAAATTCATAGATTCCTTCTCTGAAGGATATCTAAGTAGAAATATATCATCAATAAACTATATATGGGTGATACTCTCCACATTCACACTAGGAGTTAATCATTTTATCCTCCCTTCTACCTTGTCCCTTTTCAAATCCTTTCCAAGGGTCTCAACAATAACAATAAACATATATGAGGAGAGGGGATCACCCTACTTGATTCATTTAGATGAATTGAAATACCCAAAAACTAATACATTGACCATCACTAAGAAGAAGGCTATTGAAATAAAATTCATGACCCAAATCCTCCACTCCTCATTGATCCTGAACATTTATAACATTTGATCTAGGAAAATCTAGTTTATTCTGTTATAAGATTTTATCATATCTAGCTTTATGCACATCCCAACTCCTTTTGTCTATTGTTGGAGGAAATGAAAGATCTCACATGTGAAATTACTATCCCATCTAAGATCTATCTACCTATAAAAAACCCACCATGTTCCTTAAAAATGATATCTTCCAAATATTATTTCAACCTCAACATCATCACCTTGGTTGCCATCTTGTAAAAAGTTTTACACAAGGAGATTGGTCTAAAGGAATTAAATAAGGGGAAATCATCCTTTTTATGGATAATGGATAAGAAGGTATTATTCCACTCTTTGAAAAAAAAATCCCTTTTTAGGCATTCCTCCACCACTTTCTAAACTTCCTTACCGATTAGATCAAAAAAATGTTTAGGAAAAACCTATTTGAAACCCTTCCTAGCTAGGGGACTTATTAGCCCCTAGGCTGAAAACCACCTTTATCACCTCTTATAAACAAGTGGGAGCCATTAGATTTTGATTTTTCTCATATGAGATCAGAGCTAGAATATACTAATAGAACCAATGTTGAGCTTCCTCCCTTGGCATCATCTCCTACTTCAACAAGTCTTTATAGAAAAGCACAACCCCCTTTTTACTATTTGAGATATCCTCCATCTTCTTCCCATCAGGGGTGATAGTATTATTTATTTGATTCATGTTCATAGATAATGTATTTGAGATATGAAAAATTTTTGTATTTTTTTCTCCTTCCTTCAATGAGACAACTCTTGAATTTTTTTGCCAAAAGGCCTCCTCTTGAGTCATAGTATTATGTTGCCCTCTTAATAGGTTACTTTCCAAGGTTGATAGCTCCTCTAACCATTCCCCCCTTTAAGAGTCTACTAAAAAATTATGAGTTTCTCCTCCACTATTACTTTTTAATCAAACATATTTTTCAAACTTCTGCTTATTCTAATTCAAGGCTACCTTTTTTATCTCCTTCAACTTTTGGGAAAGGAAAAAGCATTTAGAGCCCATCACTCTCTGATTCTAGCAAGCCTCAACAAATAGGATGAAGGTGGGTTATTTCAACCACATAAATCAAACTTGAAGGTCATCCCATGTGTCTTTAAGTCTTGCTCCTTTTTAGTAAGATTGGCCAGTGATCAAAACCAATAAAATCAATGACCTCTGTTATGAAAGTAAAATTTTCTCCCAAAATTTAACAGTTGATAAGGAATCTATCCAACCTTTATAGGATCAATTTATCCCCTTGGAACCTATTATTCTAGGTCGAGATCATCCCATCAAAATTGAGGTTAAACAATCCAACTTCATGACATAAGGAATTAAAATCACTCATGAACTGGGACATCTTGATCGAACCACCCTTATTTTCCTAAATTCTAAGGATTGCATTGAAATCTCCCCCATTCAAACATACTAACTTATCTCATAATTATTTTTCCCCTTCCCTAATCATTAGGCCATAAACATTGGAAAGTATGAAAAAGCATTTTTTTCCAACTCTTTAATCATTACATTGATTACTTGATTATCAGAGTAATTAATATTTTCATTATATACCTTTAGATTCCATAGCATAGCTAAGACTCCTACATAACCACTAAATTTTTAAAAGATCCAATCACACCTGAACCAACACAACTTTATTACACCTTCCCATAATTCATTTCCTAATTTGGGTTCCTAAAGTAGGGGGTTATCAGGATTTTACGTCTCCATTAGTCATTGTTGGTGTCCTAGATTGCACCCTAACTGATTAATGGGATTGTTCAAGTCCTCTTACAAAAATATAGTCCAACATGGGATTGACCCTAGGCTATGGGCCACCTAAAGTTGGGTTAGATCTATGGATAAGGTTGGCTTCCTTCTGGATCTATTACCTAAACTAGATCTAATCTAATACTTTCTTGGAAAAGAGATAGAGAGATACAACAATATATGAAAGGATGTGAAATGGGGTGATGCACAAGTAATTATAACACTTATACTTTGCACAAGACACACTATGAGACACATTCAATACCAAAGAAGATTGGTCCCACATGAGTGTTTTATAATAAGGCATTAATCAATTATCAAACTAGCATTAGAGGGAAAATACCCATTTGCAAACTAAATAACAAACTGTAAATTACACTTATGATAACCTGTGAGAACTACCAAGCACTTCATAAAGGTGATAAAACTTAGACATAGACAAAGAACATACATTCACTTAATTATAGTACATGAATTCATAGAACACACTTCAATTTAGCTTGTTAAATGATGGAATTCAGTTTTTATTTCATCAAAAGGTATTACAATACAAATTTTATCATAGCCTAAGTAAGCCAAAGCATAAGATCATGTTCTCTAAAATGTTAGATATTTCTTGTCTAAATTTTTTAGAGAGTTCTACATGTGGTAAAAGTTAGAACATATATAGAAAAAAAGAAGAGAGAGAGGGAACTATGATGTATTAGCACAAGTTTGAGGATGCTGACTCAGAACCTTATCAATAAAGAATAATTTTTTTAAAATAATTGAATGTTCATTATCCTTATCTATCCACCCAGTTTCCTTATTATAACTTCATGTCATTATATATCTAATCTTCTAATGAGGACCATCTCTTGAAATTGATAGAATTATGCCACATCTTCTTTGGGCACTGGTACCTATTTATGAAAAATGTGACCCTAATGATGAGTGAGATATATCTACATGATCATGTTTACATCTATATTTGCTCCAATAGTCACAATATCCATGGAAACCTGTAAACTACTTGACCTTGCTTTACAATCACTAGTCCATCTTTGATCTCTGTATTAGTCCATAAGAGACCTATTATACATCTAAAACCTATGAGAGCTGACAAGGATCCTCCACATAAAAGCAACAATCATGTTAATGGAATGACCCTACAACAAGGTCAATAGGTTATAAATTACTCATAAGAGGTCATGTTTAACTTTAATGGTGACGAAGCCTTATCCTTAACCATATTACTTACATGACTACATCTACTATTGATTGAGCTCTAATGGCGATATGGATATTTAAGATTTTACTTGCCTGGGTCAAAAAATGGCTCATCAACCTTCGATATAAGCTCTTTAAATTTTCACTTTGTTCATTAGTTATTGATTGCCTTGAACCATTTACATTGTGCCCAACTATCTTTATTCTTATTGGTCTCACAATATTCTATTGTCATATCTTGAAATTTTGACCTATTACACACCATAGGATCAAACTGTATGAATGTGCACAATCCCTTTATTTCCTTCCAGCCAAGATCCTTTAACATGTTAAATCGAGCTCATAACATTATATCTAGATGTACAAGATCATGTAGATAGTATATCTCATTGGGACCACTTTATTGTTAGTAACCATGCATCATCAAATCTTTGGTATGAATGAACATTGATCATTGATTTAGATTAGACCCATACTTTTGTTAGTTTTCTCATGATGTTGGATCTCTGCTAGGTAAACTTACATCATTAGATCTTGTCCAACTTGTAGATCTTTAAGGGATTTTAATCCAAAAACTTATTGACTTGTTTGACCCAAGCACAGACTATTAGATCTATGTTTTCAGTATGTTATCTCATGTGGACCATTAGATCTTGATCAAATTTAAACCTTTTAAGGACCTTTTGAACCCAAATGGTTACTTTATGGATCTCAAACTTGACACTCATGCAGACATCTTGCTCTATAGGTTCTACTTTGAAGCTCCATAACTTAGGACAGAAATCTCACATGAACATAAAAATTACAAAGCATTTTCCCAGCATGAATAAATTTCATTACATGAGATCTAATGGTTGTGTGAGGCTTTCTAAGGTGCATTTATAAAATGCTCAAGTGAGCTAGTCTGTTCTTTTTTAGATGATGTCCTGACGATGGTTTGGTTATTTAAACTTACACAGTCCATCTTTTGCTCAACCTTTCAAAGATCTGATGATCTTCTAAGGCTTATGCAACTTGGTTCATTCTCCTAAATGCTTTAGAAACCATGAAACTGGCTTGGATTCTTCATCTACAATTGTAGACCTATCCCTTGAAGATTAATTATATCACACTTTAAGCCTACTTAAAGTATTTTCAAAAGATTTGAAAAATCTGTATGATCTCCAATTGAGGTATGTCTACTCCTCATGACATTGGGTCACTCTTCAATTAGGATCATACTCAGTTTATGTACTCTTTGACTAAGCACATTTTGGTATGTTGACCAAATTTGGTCAACATTTTTGGTGACTTGGCTGGGCAGCATGCTTACTATGATTGAGAACTTAGACCATCTCTATGACTCTTGGACCAATTACATGATACATGGAACTTTTACATTAACTGAAAGACATCCTCTTAACTTGAAAAGACAAAGACTTTCAATAAATAAGGAAAGAAACAAAACTTGAAAGGGAAACTAACCTAATAAAGCAAAGGCAACTAATCTACTAAACAATTGTGCAAATAAATCACTTATTTGGGAAAAAATAAAAATAAAATAATGTGTTCAAACAAAACATAGACAAAAAATAAGACCAACTAATTACATACAAGGAACTTAACTTCCTTAATAATAATGATTAAGATGTATCCCATTGACTGCGATAGGAAGCTCTTCACCATCCATCTTTGCAATCTAGAAGGCATTATGGGATTTACATCTAGAGAATGTGTATGGACCACTCTAGAGAGAATCAAAATTTGTGTGTCTTTCTGGCTTAGCTATGTCCTCATCCCACTTGAGGACCAAATCTCCTTCTTGGAAACTTCTTGAAGAAGCTCCTTTGTCAAACAATCTCTTTACCATTACTTGATAGGCCTTGATAGCCAACATAGAATGATGACTTGTCTCTTCTAGCTCCATGAGATTAGCATATCTGAATTCCATTGGATCATTCTCCAAAATCTCAAGTTCATGCATTAATTCCAAAGTAGGGAATCTAAAATAAATATGCAATCTTGCTTCCTTACCATGTACTAGTTTGTATGGAGAATTAACTATTAACCGTTTATAAGTGATCCTATCAACCCATAGATCTAACTTCAATTTGAAATGCCATAACCTATGATTATCTTCAATAGTCCTCCTAATGATCTTCAAGAAATTTTTGTTAGTGGAATTAGTAAGGCCATTGCCTTGAGGATAATAGTTTGATGAGGTACTGAGAAAAATACTATGTTGAACTGCCCATTGGTTGATCTTAGACCCCAAAAAACCCATAGCATTTTCAGAAACTATAGTTGAAGGGACTCTGAATTTGATAAGAAAACCTTCATGGAAGTCCAAAACATTGGTTTCATTAGATTCTTTCAATGCCACTGCTTATGTCCATCTAGGAAAATAATTTGTGGCAATTAGGATCCATTTATGTCCTAAGCTTGAAGGGTGGTTAATGAGACCAATAAATTCTAATCCCCATTGTACAAAGGGTTGATTAAATAAAATTGGTTAGAGAGGTAAGGATGCAAACTTAACCTTTCCAACAAACATAACACATTGTCTACATTTCCTAGTCCATGCATGACAATCACCAAATATACTTGGCTAGTAATACCCACCTCTCATGATCTTCTAGGTTGTGATACTTGTTGAATAGTGACCTCCACCATGCCCATGATGGAATTTCTCAAGAATTATTTGTGTTTAACCTAGATCTATGCACCTTAGCAACATGCCATTGATATACATTCTCAATTCATCATCTCTTCAATCTAAAATATCTCTTCTTTGAAGGGGTCCAATGAGAATGATAAACACCATCTTGTAAGTATCTTACCATATCTTGGAACCAATTGGAAGATGAGGTCTGATTATTTTTAACTTCTTCATCATTTGACACCATAACCACCTCGTTGGCCTCTTTTAAATAATGGGCTAAATGCTCACAAAGTTCTTTGCCTCTAACTAGTTTTGTGACCTTGATATCAACATCATATTACATGTCCTTCATTATCCAACGAGATCTCTTGTCATTTATACCCTTGTTTAAGAGGAAATCCTTGACACTTGGATGTGCAACCATCAAATGTATCTTATTATTGTACAAGTATCTAAACTTTTAAATATACCTTATAACTAAAATTATATGCTTCTCAACAAAAGAATACCTTGTTTCATATTCTTTTAATTCTTGACTAAAGAAGGATATTAGCTGATCTAAAGTCTCTTGATTTTGATACATGAGAATACCTAAAATAGTTTCAATATTAGCATAGGTGTATAAGAATAAATTCTTGGTGAAATCAGGGTACAGGAGTGTAGGAGCATTGGCTATAGATTTCTTAATCTCTTAAAAATTTCTTACTCCTTCTTTGGAACAACTAAAACTATGACCCTTCTTTAACATGGTTGTGAGTGGTCTAGATAAAGTGTAAAAATTTAAAATGTATCTCCTTATGAAATTGATATTGTGTAAAAATATTTGCAAGGCTTTCTTATGTTTAGGCAAGGAAAGTGCAAGCATTGAGCATATCTTATTAGGATCTATGATTGTACCATGTTTGTAAATTACATGTCCAAGATAGATACCTTCATAAATAGAGAAAACACACCTTTTGGGATTCAAAGACACCCTAAATTAGCTGCACCTTTCAAACACTTGTCTGAGATGAATCATATGCTCATATTCACTATTAGAAAACATTGTTATATCATCCAAGTAAACAAGTATAAACTTGTTAGGGACACCTTGAAATTCCATGTACATAGCTTTCTAAAAATTTGTTCTAGCATTGGATAAACCAAAAGTCATCTTTATATATGCAAATTTATGCCACTTTGTGGTGAAGGCTATTTTGAACTAGTCTTCTTCTTTGACCAAAATCTGGTTATAATCACTATAGCCATCCAATAAGGAGAATCTTTTTGAACCTAAAACTAACTATAAAATTTTCTTCATTAATGGAAATGGATAGTGGTCTTTAAGAGAGGCCTTGTTTAAGTCATTGAATTCAACACATAGTCTTATTTCACCATTATTTTTTCATACTTGAATAAGGTTTTCCACCCAAGTTGAGTGCTTAATTGGAAATATTATGGCTAACTCAATGAGCTTATGTAGCTCAGCTCTCATCAAAATTTTAAGCTTTGGGTTAATAGGCCTTTTTCTTTGTCTTATTGGACTAGTCTCATTCCCTAACTCAATGGTATGTCAAGCTAGACTTGGATCAAATCCTTTAAGGTCATTGTACCACCATGCAAAAACATACAAAACTTGAACATAACTCAATAAAATTTTTATTCTCTGAAGATGTGTAAACTTTGCCCAATTTTAAGTGCTTACTAGTTTTAATATCCATATTTATATAGTGTTCTTCTTTGGTTGACAATGAAAACTTCTCTTTTCTTAATTCATCATCTCTGATGAATATATTTTCAAGGGTCACCATAATGCTATAAGTGTTTGTCTTGGTTCTTTGAGGAAAATTTAGATTCCTCTTATAATAACTTGACAATCTTACTATCATATTCAAATACTTGCCAATTATCATGGTTGTTTGGGATATAAGCCCTTACAATCACATTAATGTGTGATTTAACCTTTTCATTCTTTATGTCATCTAGGATATTGAATTGTGACCCAATGGTAACCAACCTATATGTATGCTTGTTCTTATTTCTTGATATGGATTTAATATTAAAAGCTATAAAGTCTACAAGTAAGTCACATACTCTATGATTAAATAACTTGAGTAGTCGGTTCTTTTATACATTAAGTCCTCTTACTTGGTGAACTACCAATTCACTATCACCAAAGACTTATAAGGTATTGACCTTCATCATTTTTTCCCATTACAAGCCATGTACTAGTGCTTCATATTCAAAAACATTATTGGAACAACCAAACTAAAACTTGAGAGAAGATAAATAACTTTGGTTGGCTGGAGAAATTAACATCATTCCAACCTTAGTGCCATGTTTATTCCTAGATCCATCAAAGTATAGTTTCCATATGCCATCACTAGGTTGATCATATTCCATCAATGTCAGGATTGGTGTATCATTTTCATGAAGGCAATAGACACAAAGTCCTTCTTCAATTAACTTATATAGATCATGCTCATTCAAATTAGAGACCCATAAATCAAGGAAAAGATCTGGAACTCCATCTAGAAGTGACTCTATTTCCACCTCACTATTTTTTACTACCTTACTTGAGATAACATAATTAGTTTTCACCATACTTGGCATATATGGCTCTAAATGAAATATTGAAATAGGTTTAGAACATATTGTTACCTTAGTACCATATCTGGTCTAGAAAATTAAATAGGTCCAATTAGTTAACAAATATCCTCCAATCTTTGAGGTAAAGTTCCTTGACAAACACATGGAAAAATAGAGAGGTAAGTCCACTACAACTACATATTGATGAATGGTAACATTAGGGAAAGAATGCAATGTCAAATTTAGATCCTTGATTATTCCTAATATCTTTGTTGGTGACCCATTTAATTGCAATACTCCCTTGGTATTTGGTTCATAGACAAGGCCAAACTTGTCTGCAATTTGCTTGGGCATGATAATGCTACTAGATACACTATATACCATATAATTATGGACTAAACATTCACCAAAAATAAGAGATAGATAAAAAGGAGGTGTTTTATTTGATTTGACCTTGGTTTTGTCCATATTTATCATGTTATGTACTTGTTGATCAGGTTGCTTGATTTGTTGGTCTGAATTAGCCAAAATAGGTCCTTGTTTCTCAACTAATTCTTTAGATACCTTAAGAGTTGAAATATCTTGAATGAGCATATCCTTTTTCCATAGAATAGCAAGGGAATCCCATATGCTGATGCTAACATTTGATCTATTATG
Source organism: Torreya grandis (assembly GCA_037957365.1). Taxonomy (NCBI): domain Eukaryota; kingdom Viridiplantae; phylum Streptophyta; class Pinopsida; order Cupressales; family Taxaceae; genus Torreya; species Torreya grandis. The sequence goes on along the minus strand of JARHVA010000297.1, from coordinate 2,683,487 downwards.
CTAAATAAGACTCCACTAGCCTTTAGCTGTAACTTTTGAACCACTAGTTGTACTCTAATTAGAAGTATTTGGGGAACCTTCCCTACCTCTACATTCTAGTTATTCTATGTTATAGGGACAATAGGTTGATCCTTGACACTTTTAGGAACAATGTTAGGGACACTAGAAGTATTTCTCACATCTTAATCTTACTCAACTACTCTTCTTTTAGCTCTAGTCAGAGCTACAAATTGACCATTTATGTTGCTAGTTTTAAAAACTTGATTGAATGCAATACGATCATCAAATTATTGATGGCATCATGTTCCCCTTGAAATTTTTAAGCCTCTCCTTGGAATTTCATGTTCATAGCTTGATACTGACCACCTTGAAGAGAGAACTCTTCCTGTGTCATTTGTGTCATAGTAATATCTTATGATACCAAGGCTTAATTCTAGATGTCATTTTGATTAAAAGGCTACCAAGCTGAATTTTGCATCAACTTGTTTTGAAGAACAATAACTTTTAAACTGGAAAGTACATTAGGATTAAGGGCTGCATATGGCTTAGTTTGGGTTATGGCTCCTTGATTTTCGTAAGTTTGTCTATTGTCTTTGAAACCTTCCTAAGGAAGTCTTTGGTTATTAGAGGATTGATAAGTGTTCTAGTTTTACTGCTAATAAGGTCTAACTTGGTACTATTATCTCTTGAGTTGAATGATCTCATTCCCAAAATCTTGTAGCATACTTTTCAGAGCTCTAATCTCACTTGTCTGATTAGCAGGGGCTACAACTTGGCCTTTTGGAGATGTAATAGGAGTTATAGATAGAATCTGAGGAACTTGAGGAGGAGGAACATGTTGCATTTCTAGGAATATGGGCATTAAAGGCCTTGGTGCAATTTTATCGGCTTGTGTCAAGCTATATTCTACTCTTATCATAAGTTCATAGGCATTTGGAAAAGTATCACCACCCGTGGATTGTATCATGACACTACTATCAAAATTGAGGGCCTTTAGATAGTACAAAAATGCATACTATAGAGATTGTCTAACCAATGTAGGGATCTTAATCCATGTCTTTTGTAATATAAGGTTAAAGTCATACATGATCTCATGGGGGTACCTTTGTATGGTAGTTAGTTGTTCAACTAAAGATAGATGATCTGACTTGTCTTCAAATTGCCTAGATAAGGATGCACCTAACTCATCCCAATTATCAATGGAGGCTAAAGGAATATTCCTATACCATTACAATGATTTTCCCTTGAAGGAGGAAACAAGTATTCTGATAGCCACCTTATCTTGAGTAACATTGTGAACAGAGGATAGGTTGGCAACATCTTGAATATGATCAATAGCAGTAATTTTATCCCATTCTCCTGAGAAGAAAGGGATAATCTTTAAGTTAGACACAAGAATATCATCATATTGGGCTAAATTAAGGGGACTACCCATATTAAATGGAACAAAAAATTGATTCTTGATCACCATTTGGGCAAAAGGGATTTGGCTTATCGGGACAATAGCTTGGAATAAAACAATAGGATAATTAGGAGATGAATTCTTATTTTGAGTATAAGGTCTAGTTTTCTTGAATCTTTCTTTTTTATAATAAGTAGAAGGTAATTCAATGTGTTTAAAAAGAGTACCTTTACTGTATAGATGGTGCTATGAACCTTGCAACTTGAAGGATCTTAAAAAATTTATGATGTTAGATCACTCTTGTTGCTACAATCTTTTCTTCTCAATCTCCAAACTTCAATTATACTAATGAAACTTTGTCCCACTAGGTGTGCCAGAAATATTAGTGTCCTAGATTGCACCCTAACTGAATAAGGGGATTGTTCAAGAAATCTTACACAAATATAGTCCAACATGGGACTTACCTTAGGTTTTGGGTCACCTAAAGTTATTTCAGACCTATTAACAAGGCTAGCCTCCTTTTGGATCTATCACCTAAACTAGACCTAATCTAAGACTTGCTTGAAAAAGAGATAGAAGAGATATAACAATATATGAAAGCATGTGAAATGAGGTGATACACCAGTAATTGGAACACTTATAATTTACACAAGACACACTATTGGACACATTAAAGACCAAAGAAGATCAATCCCACATGAGTATTTCATAATAAGGCATGAATCAGTTATTGAACTAGCATGAGAGGGTATATATCCACATTTAAGATAAACAACAAACTATAAATTACACTTATGATTACCTATGAGAACTACCAAACACTTCCTGAAGGTGAGAAAACTCAAACATAGACAAGGAACATACATTCACTTAACTACAGTACATGAATTCATAGAACACACTTCAATTTATCTTACAAAATGGTGTAATTCAATATTTATTGCATCAAAAGGTGTTACAATATAAATTTTGGCATAGCCTAAGCAAGCCAAATCATAAGATTATGTTCTCTAAAGTGTTAGATATTTCTTGTCTAAAACTTTCAGAGAGTTCTACATGTGGTAGAAGTTGGAAATATATAGAAAAAAGAAGAAGAGAGAGAGGGAATTGTGATGTATTAGCACAATTTTGAGGATACTGACTCATAACCTTATCAATAAGGGATAAATTTTGTAAAAATTTGAATGCTCATTATCCTTATCCATTCACCTAATGTCCTTCTTGGAACTCCATGCCATTATCTATCTAATCTATTGATCAGGACCATGTCTTGGAATTGATAGAATTATACCACATTTGCTTGGGGCATCCATACGTGTTTATCAAAAATGTGACCCTAATAATAGACAAGACATCTCTCCATGATCATGTTTACATCTATATTTTCTCCAATATTGAACACAAATCCATTATAGGTGAAAAACCAATCTAATTATTAGTTTTCACATAGTCACACTATCCATGGAAACCTACAAACTGCTTAACCTTGATTCACTAGTCCATCTTCAATCTTTGTATAAGGCCATAAAAGGCCTATTCTGCATCTAAAACTTGTGATAAATGATGAGGATCCTCCATCTAAAATCAATGATCATGTCAATGGAATGACCCAACAATAAGGTCGATAGGTTCCAAATTATCAACCACAGGTCATGTTTAACTTTAATGGTGATGAAACCTTATCCTTAACCATCTTACTTGCATGACTACATCTACTATTGATCAAGTTCTAATGGAAATATGGATCTTTAATATTTTGATCACTTGGGTCAAAAACTAGCTCATCGACTTTTAATGGAAGCTCTTTGGATTTTCCCTTTGTTCATTGGTTGTCGATTGCCAACTCAGACCATTTACATTATGCTCAATTATCTTTATTATTATTGGTCTCACAGGATTTTATTATCAGATCTTGACTTTTTGACCTCTTGTGCACCATAAGATCAAATTATATGAATCTGCATGATCCCTTGATTTCATACTAGCCAAGATCCTTTGACATGTTGACTTGATCTCACATCGTTATATCTAGATGTATGAGCTCACGTGGATTGTAGATCTCATTGGGCCCACTTTCTTGTCAGTAACCATGCATAATCAAATCTTTGATATGAATGAATGTTTATTGTTGATTTAGATTGGACCCATCCTTTTATCGGTCACCTCATGTTGTTAGATCTATGTTAGGTGAACCCGTACCATTAGATCTTGTCCAACTTGTATCTCTTTAAGGGATTTTAACCTAGGGACCTATTGACTTGTTTAACACTAGCACAAACCATTAGATCTGTGTTGTTAGTATGTTATCTCACATAGACCATTAGATCTTGATCAAATTTAAACATTTTAAGCACCTTTTGAGCCCAAATGGTTACTTTACGAAGCTCAAACTTAATACTTGTGTAGACATCTTACTTTGCAGGTTCAAATTTGAAGCTCCATTAGTTAGGCTAAAAAGCTTGCACAGACATGAAACTTGTAGAGCATGTTCTTGGCATGAAGAAATTTCATTGTAAGTGATCCGTTGGTCATGCAAAGCTTTTTTGAGGTGCATTTATCAAATGCTCAAGTGAGCTAGTCTATTCCTTTTTTGATGGCATCCTAACAATGGTTTGGTTATTTAAACTTGCACAGCCCATCTTTTGTTGAATCTTTCAAGGCTCTGATGATCTTTTAAGGCTCATGAAACTTAGTTCATGCTCATGAATATTTTGGACACCATGAGGACTCTTCATCTACAATTGTAGACCTATCCCTTGAAGATCAATTAGATCACACTTTAAGCTTGCTTAAAGTGTTTTTAAAAGATTTTCAAAATCTATATGATCTCCACTTGAGGTCTGTTTTCTCCTCGTGATATTGGGTCACTCTTCAATCAGGATCCTATTTGGCTTTTGGACTCTTGGAGTAGGCACATTTTGGTATGTGGACCAAATTTGGTCAATAGTCACTTGTCAAAGGTTACAACACTCTAACATTCCAACTTAAGATTTTCATAATGACCTAATCATAGAGCTACCTCTATGACCCAATTGAATTTCAGTGAGATTCAACTACCTCCCCTAACCTAAGTCATTTTGAGTACTAGATTATATCTTGTCACTAACCTTCTTCCTTCCCCTTTTATGAGGAGGACCTTTGGAGGGGAGGAACTTGGTAGAAACAAAGATTTATAGGTGTTTGGAGGATCTAATTAAAAAATGAGCCTCTTCTATTTATTATTTTAAATTCCTTTAGGAGAGAGGTCTCTCTTTTAGGGATATTACTATCTTCTGAATAAGGTCCAAGTCTAGAGGAGTCAGGGGAGAGGTTCCCTTAACCACCTCAGGAAAATGCTCCATTCTTATAACCAACCTATGGGGTTGGTTGGTTTGAGAGGGATACTTTCTTTTAAATAAAATAGCTCCATCATCCTCTTAATATGATTTTTAATTTATGTTATTGAAGGAGATTATACCAACAAACATCCCTTCTTTTGCCCTCTTCCATTTGCTCCCTCCTCATTCAAGGGGCAATTCTCAATGCTATGAGGCCTGGGGGTAGAATATAAAACATACTTATCTAGAAGGAAGAATTGAGTATGATGCCTCCACACAAACCATTACTTCATAATTTTATAACTATACTTATACTTCCAAACCTTCCTAATATTGGAAGGCTCTAATAACTGCTTCCAAGCACTGATATTCCTCTTAACACCATGTCTATCGACCCTTGGCTATATCATGGGGTCAAAGATCATCTTATTTGGGCATGTATTTCAATTATGTCCCACCTAATTTCATAAGAAAATATGAAATGGTAGGAACTCATAGTCCAACTCCTATATCCAATCTCTTTAACTAGAGGTTAACCTGATACCATGGGGTATAGGGTTTTCTAGATCCTTTGAATCAAACACCTCCATCTTCATCTTAACATGATTTTAAATGTCCACTAAGGAAGGAGATTGGACCAACAGACATCCCTTCCATTACTCTCTTCTATTTTTTTCCTCCTCCTTTAGAGGTAATTCTCAATGTTATAAGCCTTGGGGGCATAATCCAAAACATACTTACTTAGAAGGAATAATTGAGTAGGATGCCTCCACACAAACCATTGTTTCCTACTTTTAAAGTATACTTTTGATTCCAAACCTTCCTAAGACTGGAAATCTCTAATAACTAATTATAAAACCTGGCATTCCTATAAACACCTTATTTACCACCCCATGGCTTTATCGCATGGTCAAAGTTGACTTATGGGCATGTTTTTTGAGTATGTCCCACATACCTGCATAAGAAACTTTAAAATGATAAGCACTCATAGTCAAAATATTGTATCCAGTATCCTCCACTAGAGGTTAACCTAATCTAGCATGGGCTATAGGCTTGCCCAGATCCACCAACACATGAAATTGTGCATATGAGCATAATTCCCTGAAGCCCATAGAGTTTGAAGCAAAGAAAACCTATCCAATATTTTCATAAAAAAGTTTCAAGATATCTTCACTCTAATAGTCAAGGGAAATTTATACAATATTACCCACATCGATAAATCATGCATCTATCCCTCAACAAAATTAAAATTTGGAGACCAATGCCTAGAGTACATACCTACATTTTAGAAAAACCAAGGCCCACCTTTAAAGATAAAGTCTCTATCTAAGTCTGACTGAAAAATAATTTTAAAAAAATATCTTAGTTAATAATTTGATCTCAATCCGAGGGCAATGCTTTCAATTCACTCCCATCTAATTTTTCAAAGCATCTTGACTAGGCGAAGCTCCTACAAACTTGCACAATAAATCACTTTTAGTAAAAATTGAAGACTTATCTTCCAACAACACTCCATTCACACATGTAATTGGGATTTCCTTTAACATATGAATAATCAAACCAGTATCCATACAAACCCTAAATCCAGATGTCTCTCCCTTCAAACCTTATCCTCATTCGATTAGAATGGGGTGGGAGTATAACAACTAATTCAGACCTCCAATCTCATTAGCTTCTATAGAGAATTCACTTGAATAATTATCTTCAATACTTCTACTATCACCTTATCAACCACCTTAGTTTTCAAGTGAATATTGAGTTTATTTAAATATTATTGATCAACAATTGCCCACTCTTTACCTAATCCTTCCATCCCTCCTTGATCACCCTATTTTTCCTTGATTGCTCCTCCTTGACCAACCTCCTCTCCTCCTTTTCCATAATACATACCTAGTTCCTTTCCAATCCTACTTCTCCTCCATATCCCTCCTTTCCTTTGCTGCTTCCTACCCCCTTCCCCTTTTATGTTGCGCTTACCATCAAGTATAATTTCACATTTTTAAATCAAACATATACAACTTGAATAAAATGAATACATTTATTTTTGATTTTATATATATATATATATATATATATATATATATATATATATATATATATATATAATTGAAAGAATGTAATATAAACAATATAGTTTAAATACATTATATGCTTGATTAAAAGGGTGAGTGGAAAGGAATCACACCTTGAGAAATAATTCAAACAAAGAAAACTTTTGAAAGATAAAATGATAGTTTGGGTTGGTCATATTACCCAACACCTTATCTATTGCCCCTTGGCTATATTATGGGGTCAAATATCACCTTCTTCGGGCATTTATTTTGAGTACATCCCACCTACCTACATAAGAAACTCTGAAATGATAGGAATTCATAGTCCAACTCTTGTAGCTAATCTCTTCCTCCTGAGGTTAACTTGATAACATGGGGTATAGGCTTGCATAGATCCTTTGAATCAAATACCTCCATCTTCCTCTTAAGATAGTTTTCAATGTTTGCCAGGGAAGGAGATTAGACCACTGAACATCCCTTCCCTTGCTCTCTTCCATTTATTTCCTCCTCTTTCATGGGTAATTCTCAATGGTAGCAGCTTTGGGGATAGAATCTAAAAAATACTTACCTATGAGGAATAATTGAGTATGATGCATCCACATAAACTATTTCTACCTACTTTCAGAATTAGAATTTTGCTTCCAAACCTTCCTAACACCAAAAGGATTTGATAACTGCTTCCAATCCCTAACATTCTTGTCAACACCTTGTCTACAGCCCCATGGCTTTATCATAGGGTCAAAGCTCACCTTCTTCATGCATGTTTTTTGAGTTTGTCCCACCTTACTGCATAAGAAACTTTGAAATGACATGAACTCATAGTCCAACACTTGTATTCAATCTCCTCCACGTGAGGTTAAACTAATTTTACATGGGTTATATGATTGCTTAGATCCATCCACACATATAATCGTGTATATGATCATAATTCCATGAAGCTTGTAGAGTCTAAAACCCAAAGAAATTATCCAATCATTTTAGAAAAAAGTTTCAAGAAATCTTGACTCTAATAATCAGGGGTAATTTATACAATATTACCCACATCGATACATCATGCATCCATCCTCATCAACATTAAAATTTGGAGATCAATGCTTGGAGTACATACCTACATTCTAGAAAACCCAAGGCCCACTTTTAAAGATCAAGTCTCTATTCAAGGCTGATTGAAAACTAATTTGGAAATTAATCCCTTAGATAATAGTTTGATCTCAAGCCTAGGGCAATGCTTCTAATTCACTCCCATCTAGTTTTTCAAAGCGTCCCGACTAGGCCAAGCTCCTAAAAACTTGCATAACAAAACCCTTTCAATAAAAAATGAAGACTTATCTTCCAACCACCCTCCATTCACACAAATAATTGGGATCTCATCTAACACATGGATAGTCAAACCAATATCCATAGAAACCTTGTGTCCAAACATCTCTCCCTTCAAACCTTGTCCCTGCTTGATCAGAATCGGGTGAGAGTATAAAAACTAGTCTGGCCCTGCATTCTCATTAGCTTCCAACATAGAATTCACCCAAAGAATTCTCCTCAACTCTTCTACTGGCACCATATCAACCACTTTAGTTTTCAGGTGAATATTGAATTTCATTTCAGTATCTTTGATCAACATCTGCCCACTCTCTGCCTGATCCTCCCTTACCTCCTTGATCACTTGATTTTTCCCTTATTGATCTACCTCAACCAACCTCCTCTCCTCCTTTTCCATAATATTCACCTTATTCCTTTCCAATCTTGCTTCTCTTCCACATCCCCCCTGTCGTTTGTTGCTTCCTGCGTCCTTCTCCTTTCGTGTCGCGCTCGCCATCAAGTCTAATTTCACAATTTTAATTCAAACATATACAATTTGAATAAAATGAATACATTTATTTTTATTAATATATTCTATATATTATATATTACTACTAATTTTTTTAGAACAAATAATCCTATTTTTAAAAATTCGTATATATTTATATATATAATTGAAAGGTAATATAATTTAAATAAATTATATGCTTGATTAAAAGGGTGAATGAAAAGGATTCACACCTTGAAAAATAGTTCAAACAAAAAAAATTTCAAAAATATAATGACAATTTGGATTGGTCATATTACTTTATTTATATCGAATGAAAAGGAATCACACTTTAAAAAATAGTTCAAACAAAAAATAAAAAATAATTAATCACAATTATTTTAATATTTAATAATTATTTAATATAATTTTTTAATTCATTGGGAATGTGAATCCTAATTTATAAATGTTGGTTAAGCTAAAAAAATGAATACTAACCTTCCACCTTTTATTTTAATCATCATCGATATTATATCGATGAGTTCTAATAAAAATAAATATTATGCTTTAATATTTGTTGGCTAAGCTCTCATCCAAATTTATTTTGTTGTAGTGTTTAAATACGCCCGTCCCAATGGAAGCATATTTCATGACGTTCACAGGCTCTATGACTACCATAAATTTCAGAAGTGTAGTCTCAGAGGAGCAACGCGTCTTGCTCATGAAAATAGTGGCGTTGATGAAGGTTTCAAATATGTATTGAAGGAGAAAAAGCCACACTATTTTGCATGTGGCATTCATGATGGGCTTCACTGTTCTGTTGGCATGATTAAGTTCCTCGTCCAGCCCATAAATTGATGTCAACATAATTCTCCATACTTGAATAAAAACTGTTATAGTGTGGAAACAAGCTTTTACTTGCCTATATGATTATTCAATGTTTATATTACTAAACTAACCACTGATTGTATTGCCCATCAAAACCCTCATCCACAATCTCAGTGCTGTACGAAAATTAGATTTTATAGGAGCAAATCAATCTTTCCGAATACGTTTCCAAAGTAATATAATCAATGTAAGAAAAACTACATTTTATAGGAGCAAATCTATCTTTCCGAAGTAAAAATTGGCAACAATTTCAATCTAAGATCACATCAGAGTGGTTTTATGCTTTCCATAATATTGACCATATATTTGGCTACTTATTTGAGTATATTATGTTTTAAAATATGTCGTATGCATTAATTGTAGATCATTTCTATATAAAATAATTGTTTATAGGTTTAACTCATAACTGTAGTCAAAGGTTGTGGTGTCGGGGTAAAGGAGAGGTTCAATTTGAATTTGGGGTCGGTGTAAAGGAGAGGTTCGATTTTAAATTTGATCTCGATTTTAGTTTTTTTCTCCCTGGTTTATGGAGACGATTGACAACACATAATATTTTGGTTACGTAATAGAGTTTAAATATGTTTTGTCTTTTAAGATACAATCTGCATGTTTTTTCTTAAAGATACAATTTAAAGACGTAGTTAGATTAATATTATTTATTATTAGCAAAACAAAAAAAATTATAAAAAAATTAATATTCTTCAATTAATATGATATATGATTAATTCAAGATAACTGTTTCAAAATTAATTTCTTTCAATATTTTTTAAATAATATATTTAAAATATCTATATTAATTTAATTAAAATTAATGTAATAACATTACATATAAAATTAAGGATTAAGGCTACTTAGATTGTCTAACTAATTTAGGGGGTGTGAGACAAAGATTTTATAATGGTTATCAAATGTTGCTCATCTCGCCTTGTATTAACATTATGAATTTATGCATCAAGTTCAATACTATGTGTCAAAGTACAAGATCCTACTCATCTTTTGGGTTACCGTACAACTCTGGCAGTTGAGCACTACAAAATTTGAAGCACAGTTACAAATGTCTTTAGAGTGTTTTTAGGGCTCCACCATACCTTCTCATATAACTTTCGCTATGTAAACCTATAAAAGATGAGATGATCTTTTTGAAAATATATTATGATCAACAATTGGAACATACTAAGAAAATTTAGGTCATTCCAAGTGAACTAGATTACTCTAGAATCTGCAGTATCTCCTTGTGCATTGTTCAAATTGCCTGGCTCATTCCAAGTTGGTGTAAGGCACTAAGGAAATATTGTGCACATCACACAATTCCATGCATGTTCATGTGGCCTACATAGTTTGTATATCTCTATGGATTTTGTAGAGAGTCTATGCACTCTTGTATGCTTATGCATCCCCAAGATGATTCATCATAGTAATGTGCAGCACTTGTACAACCTCTAAAGTATTTGTGTATGATTCCACAATGTCAAGATGTCATGAAATATTCCACCTATATGCATGACTTAGCACCTTTGTAACATCTCACACTAAGCATACAAACATATAGTACCCTTATGTGCTTCTGCAACATCTTGCATCATGCTGCAATCAATCTAGCTCAACGTATAACTCAACATATACATACCATATCTCTTATAATGTATGGCATGCCAAGTGGCGGTCCCATGTCTACACCATCTTAGTGATCATGTCAGCAATGTAGTAATAACAAAAGTGTAACTATTACATCTGCAAAGAATTTAAACTATCACAAAGGTATAAAATGAACTGTTATTGCAACCATCTACTTTTATAATCATCTATTGTAATTACTTTCATATATATATATATATATATATATATAAAGACACTAAATATATGAGACACATATAAGAGACTTGCACAATGACCAAGTGGATATACATTGTCCTCTTTCCTAATTGATCATGTCTATGGCATCTTGAATACTTGCACGCTTTGAGCATTTTGCATTATATGATCTCTTCCCAAATTAGGTAAATAAGTTAGGATGTTTATCCCTCTCTAGCCACTAAAACATGCTTTCCTAGCGCTATCTGATAATACCACGATCTAAGCAAATTAGTTAGGATGTTTACCCATTTCTAACCACATGAACTTGCATTCATTATCTTAGTTATTGTGCATTGTATACATATATATGTACTTTTACCTATTATTTCTATCAAGAATAAAACTATTATCATTGTGCCAATCTTATATGTTGAATGTGTAATGATTGTTTTTGTATCTATTTTTTAGATTCTATTACATGTTTTATAATTATATAACTCTATTTGAATTCGCTTTCACATATAACTGCTTTCACCACCTTAAATTTATTTAAGTAGGTTGTCCATCAGATCTCCTCCTAAACCCAGATCATCAACCTTGAAAAAAGCTAAAATTGTCTTAATTAATGTATATTAAAATAACATTTAAGATGGAACTCTACCAATACAAATGAAATTGATAGTTACAGTCAAGGAAGAAATTAAATTTACTTAAAAGAATTTTAAGAGTTTATTTACTTCAAAAATTTATATGAAAATTTATAATTATTTTTTTATTTTATTTTATTTTATTTTTCCCATTATTCTTTTTCTTATTTGAGAATTTATTGTATAACAACTCTATAATCTTAAAATATTTTGAGATTTTTTCAATTTTTAATATTATTATTTTTTTTAATAAAATTATTTAATATATTATTAATAATTTTTAATAAAATATATCGTAATTTTATTTTAATTTTTTTTTTTTTCTATTATACATATTTTTCTTGGTATACGTAGCTTTGAAATAATAAAAAGCTTAATTTCAATAGTTAAAGGATGTTTAATTTATTGTACTAAAGAAAGCTAATCCATGGTTCGCTTATAAGAGATTAAAAATCAATAAGGTGGATGGCCACGAAGTTGATGGCCCTAATAAATAATTCTTTCACCGTAACATCCACCTTCCACATCGCGGTCCTCTTTATTAAAATAAAATAATTTTTTTCATGTCGTAATAATAATTAGTAGGTCTCAAAGGTGTAAGAAAAGTTGTAAGAATTGTAAAATATATTTCTTTTTTATATATTAAATTGTGGCATACTACTTTTATTATTTGTTATGCCAACATCATTCTATTATTAATATACGAGAAATCATCTATAGTGCAAAAAATTAAATAATATTAATCAATTTAAAACTTAATCATACAGGGATTAATATAAAAAAAAATTCACATCACAGAAATTCTCACATCATATTGTGCTTGTCAAGTGTTTTCTTTTATTTTGTGAGGTATATTCCCCTTTTGACCAAAATTTAACCCACTACATTTCCTCCCACCTAGGACCGATCATTAAGTGAGGATTTTTCTCTTAATTGGTGAGACGGACAAATATAGAGATTCAATTTGTAAGCTCATTTGATATGATGTACGTTAAACGTCGAGTATTTGTCAATAAAAGATGACACCATCGTGCGAGCTATAAACCACTTTGTAGTGTATAATTTCACAAGAAATATCATGTCAATAGAAAGCATAATAAAAGAAACTAATCTAAAATATCATGTTATTCAAGAGTTCATTGTTGAATATTAAACTATTTATCATGTTTAAATCTCATTGTTAACTATTATTATAATATTAGATTGTTAAAAAAATTACCAATTTTAAAGCTTGCCATAATTAAGGCAATCTACTTGGGCTAATTCATATGTCAAATATTATTTATTAATTTAACTGTAGACATGGGAAACTTGCTCGACCATTTTTTTAATAATTGTACTTATACATAAATAATAAATGAGTATGCAATATACTAGATATTATAATTATTATTTGCTAATATATCACTATTTTTAGACTATGTATATATATTAAAGTAATTTCTACAATTTCTGTATCGATATGAATATTGCATGAATCAAATAATATTAAAATATTTATCAATTTGTAAGTTTGTCAGCAAATAAGGCGATCTACGTGGGTAACGCACAGGTATAAAAAATAATAAGGAAATGGTTTGTACCACTTCCACGCTAATGTTTATTTCTACATGTGGCACACAATTGGTTAGGTGTCTGAGGGAGGTTGTGTAACATGCAAGGAGGTCACGGCTTCAATTATTTTTGGGTTTTGGTTTGGCTTGTTGTTGAATAGGTAGAATACAGTACAAAATTGAACATAAAACAATTACAGAAAGCCTATGCACCAGATATAAGTACACCAAAAAAATCATAGATGTGATTTACTACAACAACAAATTACCTAAAACAAAATTGTTTTCTCATTAGAATTTTAGTTTGATGTTCATCCCACCTTTGCATCTTTAATTTCAACCAAATTTCCAACCTGATAACATTTTCAATTGATTTATAACTATTTCTTAATGTAATATTCATAAAATATAACCAATTTTTTTAACAAACCATTTCACCATTTTATTTAATATAAACTAAACAAATATTATATTATATAATATATATCTTAATATTGTATTTGATTATATAATATATTTTAATATTATATTACATCATATATTATATTAATGTAATATGTCAATATAATATGTTAATAATATTGAAAATAAATATTACTAAATTGAATTAAATTTTTATGTAGTAATAAGGATTTCACATTTGAAAGCATCCATAGAAGGCTACTTTCTTGCATGGTATCTCCTCTTACGCCACGTATCATATAAACTATGTGTATGCACTAAAGAATGCCATATGCTCTATGTCAGTAAAAATCACCATCAAACTTAAGCTATGTTTCTTCCTATATTTTGTAATGTGAAGCATCGAAAAGGGAATGTATTTTGAAGTATTTTATGATTTTTATACTAAGGGCAAGTATCTCAACCACCATTAAAAGTGAAAAATTACCCTACACTAATAATATATTAATATAGTGTAACAATATTTTATAACACCAAAAAAAATATGATGAATATAATAATGAAAAGTAAAACTCATTTAAATTATTTGAAAAATAAAACTCATTTAAATTATTTGGTAAAATACGATGGCAAAAATTCATGACCCATATGTCCTTCAAATTCAAACACCACAAATGAATTTGCATGACTCAGGGAAGATTTAAGAATTAATGTCCAACATCAATAAATATACATGGGCCTTCAACGATCTATAAATATTACTTTTCATGCACTATACGAGAGATCCACATGAATGAAAAATTTGGAAGAAAGAAGGGCAAGCAATACAAGAGTTGTAAATCTTTCCTAACCTTTAAAGCCATGGAAGCCAATTCTTATTGAAATAAATATTATATTTTTACATACTATTATAATTGTAAAAGGTATTATTTTATATTATTAAGGCATGGTATAATAATGGTTTTATTTTTCATGGATTTTCTTAGTGTTATAGTGTGGAGGCTATTTTGCACGACACTTGTCATTGACAGGCAGGGTTGTATCAGTTGAAGTTGTGGTTGCTATGAAATAGAAATTGTCACTGTATATAACCTATTTGGTGATCTCCATCTGCACATAGAATTATGTTAAAACCCCCATTCTATCATATTTCAAACCTTCATTCTGGGAAACATTGAAAGATTTGTTGCTATAGATTAAGATTATTTTCAATTGATAAAAAATTTAAGGTAAGATAAGTTTTGTAGTAAGTTGTTTGATGAGTAGTAAAACACTTGGCTTCGACATGCAATATTTTAAAAATTACTTAAGTTTGAGGTAGTAAAGACAATTTTAATGATGATGAATTCCCTAGATATAGGTCATTGATGTTGAAGCACTGTATACATCTAAAACCTCCCAACTACTATAAGTCATTGTCAACAAGGGCTAAATTTGCTGTTGAATTTTTTACTATAAATCACAATTTGTTTTTGTATACAAATGGTAAGGATATTTGTTATTAAAATCACTATTGTTTTGCTATGAAGTGAAAATTAGATATAGGTCTAGGTTATAGTTTCTATGTTAATAAAACTAAACCTAGTAATACATAAGAATAATCATAGTAACGAGTATTATAGTTTGAATGTATCATTCAAACATATGTGAATTAAGACTCTACCTTTAGTTTAAATTAATTCCTTATATTTCTTAATGATGATTTGGTAATGATATTTCGTATATTCACATAGGTATTTTTGAATAATCTTTTTTTTTATAAAAATTTTGAGATCGGCAGTTAAAAAAAATGCATCATGTGCGTTGTACATGATAGGGTATAACATTTTCGATGCCACATCTATTTTGTCGATATAAAGAGTCCTACACTTCAATAAATTGAAGATTTCGTGGCCTCATTTTTCATTGATTAAATCTAAATGCGATTCAATGCCTAAATATGATGACCATTACATTTTGGAAAAAGATTAATATATATATATATATATATATATATATATATATATATATATATATATATATATAAAATATAAATAATATTTTCCTAAAATTCATTACCATCTTTTGTTTTCCTACAAAATTGATTGATTTTAGCCTAACAAAAGTAATTTCTCATAAAATTATTGTTTTCCCTTGCATTTTTTCAGCCCTCTACATTAAAAAATTTGTGTCAGCCCTGCTACAAGAGGTATGAAGGTGAAGAATTGAATGAAACTTTGATGATACGAATTGATGGAAGAAACGTAAATATATACAATGCCAGAGAGATTCGGTTAGAAACTACCGACTATAATTACCTAAAACCTATCCCTACGTGTATATATTTACGTTTCTTCTATCAATTCGTATCATCAAAGTTTCATTCAATTCTCCACTCTGGTATTAGAGCAGCGAAGCGAAGCCTAGAGAGGGTATTTCACAAGAAGTGAGAAGCATGAAAAAGTAACAGCAGTGACGTGGGAAAGAAGTCTGGTTGACGCCTGCAGACATGGAAACCTACAGTTCAGAGAAAGGAAAAGCTAAAACTCTGCCAAGAAGCCTATATTGCTATCAGAGTCATGCCTGAGGAAAATGCAATGTATGAAGATGCCTGGTAGAAGTTTGCAGTGAGAAATTAGATCAAATGGAAGCATTAGAACCTGCACATCAAAGTGATTAGAGTGGAAGCCTGATCAATGCCCAAATAGAAGCTGACTGAGCATAGACCACAACATAACGCATCCAAGAGCCTGATCGTTGAATAGCAGCCTACCGGAATGTGAAGATAGCGAAGCATTTCCCTTGTATAGAAAGCATAGAGGTTCAGAAGAAAAGCTTGGAATCGACATAAGGGAGAAATCATAGCTGTACTATAGCAAATCAATGCCAAAAGAAGCTGTGGAAACACAACCAAGTGCAGAAGTGGTAGTGAGAATTCAAAGCATTTTTTCTCTTCATAGAAGTGAGTAAGGTGCTGGAAAATCATGCAAACGCAGAAGCCTGTGAATAAGGTAACATTTATGCAAGGTACATTTCAAATACAGATATTTTGAAACTTTATGTAGACACCTTAATATGGTCACCGATAACCTCCAACTAGGGTTTTGGCCAATTTCCACTTAAAATGCACAATTTAGCTTAAAAACACTAAAACATGCTAAATGATGTGACATTGACATATTCAAGTGCCGATTTTGACCAGGGTATCCTTAAATAGGGCAATGCAATTTATGGGCCAACTAACTTTGATCAGATCATTTCGAGTCAAATTACCAATTTTTCATCTTGGTGCTTTGGATTGATCTTTCCTATCAAATCTCTTGCACAAGACACGTACCTTTATTATTTATTATTGGTAAAATCTTAAATGGGAATATGGTTTCAATGCATCTGACATCACCTTCCAATTCCAATCCAATAAAATTTTGGACCAATAACAAGACATTCTGATCAATTTGAGTAATCTGTGCACAAAGTGCTTAATCATGCTTAAGAGCTAATTAACATAAATCAAGGCCTAATAAAAAAAATTCTATAGAAACTTGTTGAATAATTTGTTTTGAAAATAAATATTGAATATCTGTATCATTAGGTGACCTCATTTCTTGGGAAGACATCCATAGGCCATAAATGCCATAAATATCAGGGTTCGTGCCCTCCATGTCTCATCAATACCTTCCATGATGCCTTTCATGCCTCTTAATTACCCCTTCTTCCATTGTTATGATGAGGATAATTACAAACTTAGTTTCAAAAATTGAATTAATCCTCAACCACACATCTCAATCTCAGGATGGACGATTCAGGCTGATTCTAGACATTCTCAAAAAGCTA
The DNA here is from genome assembly GCA_037957365.1 of Torreya grandis. Lineage (NCBI taxonomy): Eukaryota > Viridiplantae > Streptophyta > Pinopsida > Cupressales > Taxaceae > Torreya > Torreya grandis. Next base: position 2,665,837 of record JARHVA010000297.1, on the reverse strand, counting down.
TAAATAGATAGGCCTCACCACATCATTTTCAAAACTTGATTATGCAAAATTATAATGTTCAAATAATTTTAAAAGCTTCAAGAAACTAGCGTTATCATGCCAAATTGATTCCAAGCCAAGCCAAGCCACAAGCCAAAGGTGCCAAGGAGAGATGGAAGTAGCCAAGCTTCCATTGTCAAGGGCTTCATGAGGACAAAATTGAGCAAGCTACTACTACAAAGGCATTTGGAGCATCCAAAGAAGGTGAAAATTTTCTTGTGTTTTATTTCATACTTTTTAGTTGTGTTTGTCATTTGTTTTTGTTAACTAACCTCTCCTTAGTGTCTAGACCTAGAGATGTTATGCTATTAGTGTGTTTCTTTCATTTTATTTTTATTTTGGAACTAACACCATACTAACCATCCTCTCTTGAGTCAAATTCTTAGATCATATTATGGCATGCCCGGTGGGACTAGATGTATCTCACACCTAAAGATCATTTTGAAACTCTAAAATATTTATTTGGACCCTTAAAAATCTTGCAAATTAATTTTCTAACTTTATTTTGCCATTTTTGTTTGCCACGGTTTTACACATTAACATACATCAGAAATTAAGACCGACATTGATTACATGGCTTAACTAATGTTGGTTAGCAAAATCGACATTAGTTAGATTTTGATTAGCCAAGGTAACCATTGTTAGTTGTATATAACTGACATCGGTCACTGTGTTTTTCTAAAAACACAGACCCGAGAGCTATATTTCCAAAGTTCATTATTTCAAACCAAAAAGAGCTTTAAAACTAAAGGATATGCTAACATTTTTGCTGTATGACCAAGCTTGATATTTTCTCAAAACATATTTAAATCATCTTTGCATGCTTAAAAATCAATTAAGAACCTTGTTTTGGGTGTATAACAAAGAATTTAGATGTTTTTGGTGAATGTTTTTAAAGTTTGCAACTAATATCAAGGGGTCAAATGAACACCACCAAATCTTTCATTTTGGTCTTAAAATTGAACACACTTCTCAATTCTTATTTTTAATAATTTTTTAGATTAAAGCTTTGTTTGGCGAAAAGAGGAATGTTGTGTGTATGCTCTTTCATTTATCCCCTTTAGGGAACCCTTGGAATCAAAAGCGTCATTCCTATTGTAAATAGCCTAGTCCAAGGCTTAAAAAGAAAGTCATCTAAAACATTCTCCAAAAACTCACCAAAGTTTAGGTAACCTTGAAAATGACCCTAAAGTCTTTCTATTTCATGCTTTCTTTATTTTTATGCAAACTCAACGTGCAAGAGTGACTTCATCACCTCCCGCAAGTTCTTTAGGGAAGATTTGACTTAGAGTTTCATCTCCCAGCATTGACTTCATTTGGCTCCTTTGAAGTTGTACATGGGACGTAGTGGCACTTTGGACATCACACTATACTTAGCGAACAATAGGATGTAGTAGTTATAAAAAAGACTAGCCCTTTTTGCAACAATCCAAGTGATACATACCCAAAATTTATGCTTTTATTTTGCATTGTTTGATGTGAAAGTCATTATGCAATTGATTCCCCTAGATCGTTCAGAAACTTGTTATATCTTAGACAAATCCCCACTTATCATGGAAGTATTATTGGTGCAAGGTGTGCCTCAATGTCCATATCATAGTATTGTCATTTGAGAGAAGGGGGTATAAAAACTTTACTATATAATGCGTATTTACTTTTGGATGAACACTTAAAATCCTCTCAAATGACGTATATTGACAGATTTTAACAAATACCATGCAATATTGTCAGTTTAGGATCTAGGAACGATTAATTAGTTGGTTTTGTCCTAGTTTAAAGTCTTATTTAGAGTCAAAACTTGGTGTAAACAAACAATCCAAACCAAACACATAGTCCAAATTTTCTTTTCAACAAAGAGGCGTTATGTTGCCTGCGTGAGATCATCAAATTGCCTTGTTCAAAGATTCATCAAAAGCTTGAGAGTCATATCATCCACTTTGGCACAAATATGTTGTCCAATTGAGTGTAGACCTTTATTAAATTTGTTTAAGTCCTTCACTTATAATTTAAACTTGAAATTGCACCTTTATAAGTTTATAGGGTTGATGTGTTAAGTGGGTTCACCATTTGCACAAAACTTGGGAACTTAGGTTTAATTTCTAATTTGGGTTGAAGGCCATTTAAAGACTCATAATTGTTATCATTATTTGATAGACTTAATCCATTTTGTGCTAAACGCTTGCACCTTGAGGCTATGCACTACAACATTTTGAATCAAGAAAAGTAGTGTTATGCTATCAAAATTATAGGAAAGCATCTTTGCCTTAGAGAGTTTTTGAAACAAATATTTTTGTGATACCTTTTGGGTGGTATGGCATCATTACACTACTCAAAAAAATTTAAAAATTGTTCCATAGACCCTCTTGCATAGAGTTTCAAATTTGCTCCTACATTTTTAGACCAATCCAAATGTACTTTTGTGATCTTTTATCTAAAAAAATTATAATATTCACTTTTGTCTAGTTTGTTTGTCAAAAGAAAAAAGTTTTATACCATTTTTTGTGAGAAAATAAACTATTTCTAAAGTGCCTTTTGTTTCATACATTATACCTAGTTGATCAAGTTCACGTCCAAGAATCAAATTCCTAGTGTTTGTTAGAAGTGTTTCAAATCCATTAAATTAAAACTTTCATCTATTTCAAAGTCTATCTTTTAACACCATTTGGCCAAGAGTCCTAACACATGCCTTGTTTGAGCCTAACTTTTGATGTCGCATTTGGCGAAAAGACCTACTAACTTTTAAATTCCTAGATTAGACTAATTTGAAACACTTCGAACTTAGAGTTTAGCATTTTGATTTTAGGTCCATTTACTTGCTTATCTTTGTGTGAATAGTGAAATATTAGATACTTCACACTAGCTTGTTTCCTCACAAATCTTTGCATAAACCTTTTGATCCTTTTGATGAATCTAGACCAAGTTGGAACATCACCTATTTTAGACATTATCTTTTTTAGAGTTTGTAGAAATCTTTGACCCTTTATTGCAAAGCATTGAGTATGGATCCCAACATGTATTCCTAAACTCGTAGTGGACTCATGTACAATCTAAGGATTAGTAATGTGGTGGTGTGAGAAGAAATGGTGCAAGACCCCTATGTGGATAATATTGTTTATGAGATGGATTCTTATCCCTCTTATAATACTCAATCACGGGCACAAAATCAAGATCTGTTGGCTGACTATTTGGTTAATACACCACTTTATTCAGAACAAGACCAAGAGAAAATCACACAATACCTAGCTACAAAACTTGCAGTGAATGATCCAGTACTTCAATAGTCATATTCTACTAATACAACTTCCATGTATGGTCCATTTTTGTTTGAGTAACATTTGTTAGAGAATAAATATGAAATTTTGGTTAGAGCCATAGAGGTAGGGGCTAAGTTTCTAGAAAACTTCCCCCATGAAAATTTACCAAGTTTAGTAAGAGTGCCCCATAATATCATTTATGATCAAGAGGCTTCTTCTAACAATCATATGGCTCTAGTCCAAACAACATACCGAGATCCTACTATATCTGATCAAGGCAAAAACATCATGGAATATCACTTTAACCAAATGCAGACAGCATATCAAACCTCCCTGAATCTAGCACGTGATTTCAATCAGATGAACATGGTAAGTAAACTTCTTATTGACCTAGTTCCTTCAATAGGAGTATTGATAGAGTTAACTAGATAAGAGAATCCAAATTCTGACTAATTTTTACAAACTACTTCGATAGATAACTTGATACATATGCCTATTATTGAAGAAGTGTCTTCGACTTATACATAGAATAGTGAGCCAAACATAGTAGATAATGTGTAAAAAACATCTAGTCCTAATTAAAGTGGTACTAACATACAATTAATTATCCAACATGTGCCTGTAGTTAATCCTATGAATAGGTCATCATACTAGGGAGTAGGAGTTTTTACACCCCAATCTCAACCAGCTACTTCCTCAAGTATGCAACCTATGGGATTAGGTAATCAAACAATGGATAATGTCATGCTTCAATGATAGAATATGATGAACCATACTCCTCCTCAACAAGTAACGAATAGTATTCCACAACAACAGACACAATCTAGTGTATCAACATAATAGAGCACAAATACATTGACACCTTAATTATGGGTAGCCAATGTTCCACCTTGCTAGGGAATAACAAACATGCCTCTTTAGTCACAAATTGATATGCCAATCCAAAACCAAGCAATGACTAGTCAACAATGTGCAAATATTAGTCAATGATAGATGTTGAATCTACAACCTGCTTTCACTTCTTCATAGGGATTCATGAAACAAGGAGGTCCCCATGTTTCTCCAGTACCTACTAGACAATCGTTGGTTTAAAATGTGTCACAAATCTAGAGACAGGGTCTTGGTCCACAAGTTTCCACTCAACAACAAGGTTCAATTAGTTAACATGTCATTTTTCAACCAAAATAGGTACATTATAGTTATATCCCTCCATCCCAACCACAAAATTCTCCAAGTCAAACCTTTATCACCAATTTGAACCAAAATATCACACAACCAAGTGTATAATTTCAAGTACATCCTAATCCACGTATACATATTCTTGGTCCATTCCCCAACCAAACCAATGTACCCCAATAGGTATCTCCATCATACCTTGGTCAAAGTGTCCCACATGTGACCTCCCAACCATCTATCCAAACTAATATTCTCCCTCAAACCAATATTCCTTCTAGTTTCTTGTCCTAAGAATTACAACAGATGAAGGATATAATTGTTGTTATTCAATTAGAGAAACAAACTAAAAAGTTCAAATTTGGATGACATATGTTCCTATCCATTCAACATGCAGTATTTGCATATACCATTTCCTCTAAGATATGAACCACTGAAATTTGATAAATATAAGGAGAAAGGTGACCCTAAGGCTCATTTGACTGAATTATTTGTTGCATGTCAACCAATGGTATATATCGACATATACCTTTTAATTTTGTTTCCAAAGAGCTTGGACAAGCCTTGGAGTGGTTTTTGAAGTTGCCCAAAAATTCAATAATGGATTTTGATGATATTTTTGATAAGATTGTGCAGCACTTTTCCTATAATCTTGAGCATGAGATTTCATTAGTGGACTTAGCACAAGAAAAGTAAAAAGCTGATGAGAGTTTTGAAAGTTATTTATAGTGATGGAGAGCCCTTACAAGTCATTTCACCCATAGTTTATCAAATAAATAATTAGCCACTGTGTTTACCAAAAATTTGTAGAGTGAGATAGCTTACCATCTAGAACTACAATATGCACATACTTTCAAGGAGATCATTGACAAAGGTTTGTTAATTGAGTGAGCACTCATAAATAAAGGATTCATCGAGCTTAATTCAACTAATCAAAATCAAGGTATCAATCAGAGAAATGACCAACATCTCATTCAAGTGTTAGCATCACAACCGACACATGCCAATAACCAAGAAAGACTGAAGCAATTCAATCGCAATAGGAATGTTGTGAGAAATGGAGTAACCGAATCCTATCATGTTCAAATGGTGTAAACATCATCTGAACCACCTTTTTAGCGTACTCTTACCCAGAAACCTCTCCAAAAAATATCGTAAACATAGCAATTAAGACCTGCACAATAAATACAACAACATTTATCATTACAAACCCCTCCTCCTAGGAGAACCATGCTTGCATGTCGTGTCTTTAGTGACCTAGGGAATCCTATTGAGTCTTTATTTTTTAGGATTACTATTGCTAATCTGATTAGTTAGCCCATACCAAAGCATTATCCACAAGGCATTTGTTATCCTAATTAGTGCAATGAAAATAAATTTTATGACTGTCATTGGGTCAATGGGCATAATTTATGAAGATGTGTCCAAGTCAAGCATTTAATTAAGAATATGTTAGAGAATGGGAGATAACATTAGATAATGGTGATTCCACTTCCAATCAAATTTTTGGGATCTATCAAAAGCCCTTTCCTTGACATAATAATCAATAGCAATAGAATAATCAACAACAACAATAATAATAATAATAATGGCCAGTAGAACAACAAAATCAACATCAAACGTTGAACTAGTAGAATGAACAAAATCAGTAGTAGAATCCACAATGACAAAACAATGAATAAAACCAAGATAATAGCAGTAACATCCAACAATCCTACAATGTAGTTACACATGACTACAACAGGGTTGTAGGTCATATTATAGGGGGTAGCATTAATACCATCTCCATTAATCCTAGATCAAGCACTAATAAGCTTAAACCATTACTAAACAACAATATTTAGCCAAATTACATGAATAATCCTTCTTTGACCTAGAAATGCATACACAACTCATTTTGGCCATGTGACCACATGCAAGTGCATCGATAATCAAGACTTATCATATCTGGTCCCACACCATTTCCAACATCGATTAGGAATAATGGTCTAGTATTTAATCCTGATTATGCAATCAAAGCTCAGAGGTTAAAGATTACTATCTCAGGCTGACAACCATCTGCCACTTTCCCTGTTATTCAACCAACCATTCAGCGTCGAAATAAACCATTCACTATTGACTAAGATAAGAAGTTTGATATTGTGGAATAATTACAGAAGATACTAGCACAAATTTCTATTTTAGATTTGTTACGAATGTCAATAATCTACAAGAACATCTTGAATGAGTTTTTGACCCAATCGATGGTTGTTAGTGACATATCCCCTAATAAGTTTCAATATTTGGTTGGACAGCTATCTCTAGCCCAACAAGTCACATTCAACCAAAGTGATATGTCTTCCTTTGGACCACTCCATAATAATCCATTATACATACAAGTTTATATAAGATGGCACAAAGTGAAATGTGTCCTTATAGACAATGGATCTAGCCTCAACATAGTGTCTCTAAAGCTTATCAAGCTTCTTGGGTACATAATGATAGATCTCCAGCTAGAAACAATAACTATCAAAGCCTATGATACTCAGGAAAGAGAATCAGAAGGCACCATTAGCTTGTTAGTTATCATTGAGCCTTTGACCCATGATATACTTTGCCATGTGCTTGACCTTGAGTTATCATATAATATGCTTCTAGGCTGGCCTTGGATACATGAGATTCGTGCAATCCTGTCAATGCTGCATCAATGTATCAAGTTTTTCCACTTAGGGATGAAAGTGAATATTCTAGGAGATTTACATCTATATTAACACTACAAACATCTTAAGGCCAAATTTCAAAGCTATAATTATTAGTACGACATGAATCCAAGTTCCAAGCAAGAGAAAGGAAAGGCCATACTTATTGATCCTTCACCAGATAATTACATAGATCCTAATACCTTGAATTCCATTTTCCACATGCCACCTCTTGAAGCTTCTAATCATTTCACTATTTCAGATAATGGACCAGGAGAGTATGTGACCCAGATACATTTCATATTGCCAATCTTCCTTAGAATCTGAAAACCTTTGGGTGACCTAAAGTCACCCCACATATGCATTAGCAACAAAAGAACAAAGATAAGGGACCTATCACATTTGTACCAATATTTGGCCTAAGACCTAACCCTCTTGAAGGGGATGAATCATAGTTATACAATGACAACCAAACTGATTGTTATAAAAAGACAAAGTATCTTATTCCCAATAGGATCATAAAACATCACAATTATGAAGGAAGAGGCCTCAGACCAAATCATCAAGGAACCATTGAGTCAATTTCTATGACTATGTATGAAAGACCTTATGGGTTTGGATTTAAACCATCTAAGGGTGACCCCACATATCTTATTCAAATTCCATCACTAGTGATTAGTGATGATGATGCTGATAATGAAATAGAGTCTAATTATAGCCTTACTTTTGATAACCTAGCTGAAACCAACCTATTTGATAATAATGACATTTGTACCTTTACCTTAGCCATTCATCACAACCCTTTGCCATTTTATTATCCTCAACTGATAGATTGGGACCAACAAGAATCCAATCTATCGATTAATGAGTTTCAGAATGATGAGGCATTCTATGACTTTTTAAGCCTTAGAGATAATGTTCCATTGGGAGATCACAAATTATGATTCTCAATCACATTGGATCCTACAACCTATTTTGGAGAGTGAGTGAACACCCTTAGCCAAAAATAAATAACATTGAGGTCCCAAAGTGAAAATCTCTTTGAGATGTTTTTTGACTAGAAAAAAAGTAAAGATAAAGGCCAGTCTAGTGGTGAAAACCTATTTCAGGTGCCATTAGATGGGGGTGTTTGTTCTTCTTCAAATTTAGACTAGGAGACCACCAACAATGAATTTTCCTATGGATCAGAGTTCAGCTTTGAGCAACAACAAGTATTTGATCAAATTCTTCAAGAATTTATGATTTTTTAATCACATGGCCAAATATCCCATTAGGGGACTTAGAATCATCATGCCTAGGAGAAGTTAAAGAGTAGGTCCTAACAGAGGTCCCTGACATAGTTCAATAGTTCAAGTTACTACCTACTATCCTAGAAGACAGTTCAACCCTTATAGTCAAAGATACAATAGAGGTAAATATCGAGACTCCATCAGATCTGAAATGGATAAAATTAGGAACATCCCTCACTGAGGAGGAATGTGACATCTTTATGGATTTTCTGAGAGAATTTATAGATATCTTTGCATGGGCCTATTCTAACATGCCAGGTTTAGACCCTACCTTAGTTCTACACCACCTTGTGGTTAATCATGATGCGAAATCAATAATATAAAAGCTATGTAAGATGCATCCTTGCATTGCTATATTGGTAAAGAAAGAGTTGGAAAAACTCTTAGATATACGATGTATCTGATCCATTGACTACTTATAATGGATCTCTAATGTGGTACCTATTAGTAAAAAGATTAAAGGGATCAGAATATGTACTAATTTTCAAGACATCAACAAATCTTGTCTTAAAGATGATTTTCCCTTGCCTAATATTGACATGATCATTGACTCCATAGTCGGTTATGAAATTCTTTCACTCATGGATGGCTTTTCAGGATATAACCAAATTAGAATATCACCAGAAGACCAATATAAAATAGCATTCACCACTCCATGGGGAACATTTTCTTATCAAGTAATGCCATTTGGCCTTTAAAATGCTGGAGCTACATATCAAAGGGCCATGACTGTCATATTCCATGATATGATGCATGATATTATTAAATACTATGTCGATGACATATTAGGAAAATCCAAAACCAAGGCCAACCATCTAGTAGTGTTGTGTAAGATATTTGAAAGATTATAGGAGTACAAAGTCAGACTCAATCCAAAAAAATGTGTGTCCAGTGTAATTTCAATCAAACTACTTGGCTTCATCGTGTCTCATAGAGTTATTGAAGTCGATTTGACTAAAGCCCATGCTATAATCAAGATGCCACCACCAACCAATTTAAAGCAACTCCGTAGTTTATATGGTAAAATCTAGTCCATTTGATGCTTCATCTCTCAGTTAGCAAACAAGTGCCATCCATTCACACATCTTTTGAAGAAGGGAGTTGCATTTCACTAGGATGATCACTGCCAAATAGCTTTTCAACAAATCAAAGACTATCTTGTTAATCCAACTATTTTATTACATCCTATGCTAGGAAATCCATTCTTGCCTTTCAGCTACCAACCATGTTCTGTGGGCACTCTTGGCTCAACATGATGATAATGGAATAGAGCACACCGTATACTACCTAAGTCATACCTTGGTTACATATGAGCATAACTATACACCTATTGAAAAAGCTTATATGGCCATGGTTTTTGTAGCTTAGAAACTATACCATTACATGTTGAATAATTAGACCATGGTCATTTCAAAAGTAGATCTACTCAAGTATTACTATCTAAAATAACTTTGCAAGGTAGAATGGCTAAATGGATCATGTTTCTCAGTGAGTTTGACATAGAGTATGTCAATCAAAAGTCAATCAAGGGATAAGTTCTCGCAAATCAACTTACTAAATTACCTCTCATAGACACACAACCACTCATGTTTCAATTTATTCATGAATCCATAATGACCATCATTGACACACCCCTTGAGGAGTAACCCTAGAAACTATATTTTGATGGTTCATTTACTGCACATGGATTATGGGTAGGCCTATTGTTTATTAAACAATAAGGGGATCTAATCCCTAAATCATTTAGAATCAGCTTTGTACAAACAACATGGTTGAGTATGAAGCACTTGTTATAGGACTTTGAAAAGCAATGCATTGGAATATATCTCATCTCCAATTTTATGGAGGTTCTCAGTTAATCATCAATCAGGTCACAAATCATTTTTAGACCAAAGATGACAAGTTGGTTTCATATAAAGCCATAGTTGACACTCTTAAGCAACAAATTTCCAATATTCAATTTGAGCATATACCAAGGGCTAGTAACAGAACTATAGATGCCATGGTTGCTATTGAATCTCTGATTTGGCAAATAGATAAAGCTAGAGAGTATCAATTCTTCATCGATAATTTGTCAACACTAGCTCATGAACCTTCAAACATTATCATGATTTGTGATATTATTGGTCCTAATTATATCTGGTACTTAGACCTTTACAATTAACTTCATGACCAAGTTCTACCACCTAACCTATCTCAAAAACAAACTAAAGCCTTCATTCATCATTCCACTCATTATACTCTACTTGGATCCAGCCTTTACCATCACAATTTTGATGGAACTCTACTTCGTTATTTAACTTTGATAGAGTCTATGCTACTGTTAAGAGAAGTTCATGAATAAATATGTGGAACTCATTCTAGTAGGGTAGTCTTATCCAAAAATCTCTTATGTATTGGTTATTATTGACCCATAATAGACACAGATGCCCCTACATATGTAAAGAAGTGTGACAAATGTCAATGACATGCTAATCTGATTCATGCCCCATCAAAAACTCTGAAACTGATGTTGACACCATGGGAATTTTCCACGTGGGAACTTGACCTCATTGGTAAGATCAACCCCACTTCATTTGATGACCATAAACATATCCTTACCACCACTGAATATTTCACTAAGTGGGTTGAATCTACACCCCTCACTTACGTGACTGGAAAGCAAATTTCTAAATTAATTTTCAACCATCTCATTTGCCACTATGGTATCCCTTCTGACATTATATCTGATAATGGAGGATCATTCAAGAATAAGGATGTAGACTAGTTATTAACTAAATACAACATCACACAACATTTTTCTACAGTATATTACCCTCAAGGTAATTTCCAAGTTGAAGCATCAAACAAAACCATTGTCAACATTCTCAAAAATATTATCAATGTTGTTGATCATGATTGGCACCTCTAGATATTCCCTACCCTTTGGGCATACCATACCAATCATCATACTCCCATAGGAGCCACTCCATACTCACTTTTTTATGGTAATGAATCCATCCTTCCCATTGAGGTCGAATTGCCTTCACTATGCATCTCTTTCAAGCATGTCCTGGATGATCATTACTATCGAGTAGCTCACCTACAAGAGATAGACCTATTTGATGAGAAATGCATAGTCATGCTGAATAACCTTAAGCATATCAGAACCACCTCAAAGGACACTATAATTGACATGTAAAGTATAGAACATTTGAACTTAATAATCTTGTTCTTAAAGAAAACCAAAAGAATACCATGATTGAAAAGAAGCATAAAGGTAATTCAAACCAAACTAGATAGGGCCTTTAATCATTACTTTAGATTATGGATCAAGAGCATTTAGGCTCACCACACCAGATGGAGATGAACTTCCTGAGACAATGAATATTATTCATCTCAAGTAGTACTATGCTTGAGCGCTAAGGTGTATTGTCTATAAGGACCATTTCAATTATACCATTTTATCACTATTCCTCTTTATACAAATACCATCCATATCCATCCTCTTCATTGTATCCACTTTCTGTTTCTATTCTATTGACCCAATGTGTTCTAAATCCTAGACCATTTGACCTTGGTTTTTAGCCATTTGTTATGCAACATCAAGGTATCTAATCAGTTTCATCAGTTGGTTCAAGTACTTTGGATAGAGAATGTATTTTGCGATAGTGTGATAAATATTTCAACAATTGCATCCTTTGTTTGTTATTCCTTTCTTACTACTAATCTTACTACTAATTATAATTGCCTTTGGGTAAATTAGTATCATTGATCTATGTCATTGTGTCCTAGTTATGACTACCTATGGGTAAACTAGGGGTAACATTAAGCTTTGATATACTAATTTTCCACTTCTTATGTCATACTATGCCTTTTTACCAACTATGCATGTTTTATTTGAATTGACTGTTACACTAGTCGAATTCCTCTCTTATATGGTGGAACTATAGTGACTTGAAGTCCTACTCTAGGAATATGTAGGTAGAACTTGATACTTTTTAAGGTCAACTTAGTCACCCTAAGCCACACTCTCACCATTTTGTGAGCAAACCAAGTTTGAATGCTCTCACCATTTTGTGAGCAACCTAAGTTTGAACATTCTCACCATTTGGTGAGTAACCTAAGTTTGAATGCTCTTGCCATTTTGTGAGCAACCTTCATTTAAACACTCTCCCTATTTTTCAAGCTTGAACCATTTAGTGTCTCATCATTCTTGATCAGGTTGAGATACTTCAAATAATTCTAAAAATATTTAAAAAATTGTTAGAAAAGAATAAAAATATTGACCACCTCTTTGCCTTAAGGATTCTGAGAACCCTTACTAAATTACAAGTAAATCACTTATCATTTAGTTTCCCCATGCTTTTTGGACTTTTCTCTCACACACTTTCCATTTTGAAAGACTATTCCTATTCTTTTATCATATCCATTCTATTTATGTTCATCAGTTATCACATTATTTCCATTCCTTAGGAGAACTACATTTGGCCTGAAGTTTTTTATTGGATATTACATCCATAAAACTATATAGACAACGTCCACTTGCCTAGTGCATATGGAGACAACTCGACCACCTCCTTCCTTTTCTTCCATTCCCCCATTTTGTTCATTTATTAATTTGTCACCTATTTTCTAGGGGCAATGTTTGTATGGTTTCTATTGAATGTTTCTTTGTTTGTTTCTACTTATTTTGTTTATTTGTCTGTCTATTTATTTTCTTTCCACACTGTTGCCTTGATTCAGTTTATGTGTGTTCATTAGGTGATTCTTTGTCCACACTTACACTTAAATCCATCCCTATTCATATATTTACATTGTCATCATGGTTTCTATCATTGATGTATTGTTTTATATTGAGTATTGGATTATGGAAGTCAGTCTTTATGCATATTTTGGCCAAGTCCTCATGATGTTATACCATGATGCATATTGACATGTCCTACAACAAACCTCAGCTTTAATAAGTCTATTTAGAAATGGCACCATCTCTTCAGCATCAACATCCTGATTCCATCCTAATCATATCTCAAATAGAGTAATTAAACATGAAAGAATTTCAATCTTTATTATTTCAAAAGAGCATCTCCCTACTAGTAGGTTGTTCTAATTCATCGTTACCCTCTATGTTCAGTTATCATCATCCTCGGCCAAGTTTATCATGTTTTCTATAATTAGGGTCTAATGATTATAATTTCCTTGGGAAAATCATTGCATACTGTACCACCTACATTTCTTAATGATTATAACTGCCTTTGGGTAAATCATTGTGTTGTCACCACTTTACTTTTTCTACCCATAAAGGAGCATGCTATTCTCTTGTTTGTCTATCCTAAATGGGGTAGCTCCATCTTCTCAATGATTATAACCACCTTTGGGCAGATCATTATGTTATCATACCACGTTGCCACTATTGGGGTACAATGTTTATAACCACCATTGGGCAAACCATTGTACACCATCCCACTTGCATTCTAAATTATTTTGACTACTTTTTCAATATCATTGTGTTTTTTACCCCATCATCTTTTCTTTCTTTGATCCCCTTGTTTCATTTCTTTCTTTTTGAGGGATCATTCATTGACCTACTTATGTCAACCATTCACTAGAGGGGGCATCATACAGTTAGTTTATCATCATTGCAGTTATAGGCATACATGACCTTGCATTTTTTGAGAAAACATTGCTTTTCCTATGATTTGCAACATCTTCCCAAATAAGGGCAAACTGTAGACACCTAAATCTAGCCATTGATAACCTCTAACTAGGCTTTTGGCCAATTTCCACTTAAAATGCACAATTTGGCCTAAAAACACTAAAACATGCTAAATGATGTGAAACTAATGTATTCAAGTGTTGATTTTGACTAGGGTATCCCTAAATGGGGAAATGCAATTTATAGGCCAACTAACTTTGATTAGATCATTTTGAGTCAAAATGCCAATTTTGCACCTAGGTGCTTTGGATTGATCTCTCCTCTCAAATATCTTACACAAAACATGTGCCTTTGTTATTTATTGTTGGTAACATCCTAAATGGGAATACAATTTCAACACATCTGACATCACCTTCCAATTCTAATTCAGTCAAATTTTGGACCAATAACAAGGCATTATGATCAATTTGAGTAATTTGTGCACAAAGTGCTTAATCATTCTTAAGAGATAATTAACCCAAATCAATACCTAATCAAAAATTCCATGGAAACTTGTTGAATAAATTGTTTTAGAAATAAACGTTGAATATCTACATCATCAGATGACATCATTTCTTGGGAAGACATCCCTAGGCCATAAATGCCATACATATCAGGATTCATGGCCTTCATGCCTCATCAATGCCTTCCATGATGCCCTCCATGCCTCTTAATTGCCCCTTATTCCAATGTCATGATGATTATAATTAAAAACATAATTCCAAAAATTGAATTAATCCTCAACCACACATCTCAATCTCAGTATAGATGGTTCAGATTGATTCTAGACATTTTCAAAAATCTATAAATAGAGAGGCCTCACCACATCATTTCCAAGACTTGATTATGCAAAGTTATAATGCTAAAATGGTTCCAAAATCTGCAATCAATGAGTGTTACCATGCCAAATTGATTCCAAGCCAAGCCAAGCCACAAGCCAAAGGTGCCAAGGAGAGATAGAGGTAATCAAGCTTCCATTACCAAGGACTTCATGAGCACAAAACTAAACAAGTCACTAATACAAAGGCATTAGGAGCATCCAAGGAAGGTGAAGGAATTATTATTTTTTATTCCTTACTTTTTAGTTGTGTTTATCATTTGTTTTTGTTAACTAAGCTCTCTCTAGTGTCTAGGAATAGAGATGTTATGCTATTAGTTTATTTCTTTCATTTTGTTTTCATTTTGGAATTAACACCATACTAACCATCCTCTCTTGAGTCAAATTCTTAGATCACACTTTAAAGCAATAAATACTTATTTTATCTTATAATTACTTTGCAAAAGTAAAGTAAGGAACTTTTTAGAAAATGTATGCACCCAAGTTGTTATTTTTACATGCTTGAAAGGGCCTAATTTTTCCACTTAGAAGACAAAGATGTGGATGATTATTTAATTTAAATAATTATGGGTCATCATCACTAGAACAATGACCCATCCTGTCAAACTTGACAAGCAAAGGAAGTTTGATAAGTTTGATGTGAAATCACTTATGCTGATAACTCTCAGTATTACTGATGAAGTTCAACTGCATGTTCACAATGAATAGACATCAAAAGAGGCATGGGATATTTTGTTCATAATTTATGAGGCAAAGAATTAGACCAAAATCCTACATCTACAATTTCATCTTCATACACTTAGTATGAATTCAGGTGACAATCTTGAGGAGTTTTTAAGTTGAGTTGCAGAACTATGCGTAGAACTTGTTACACTTAGAGAAAAGATCAAGGACAAGATGTTGGTTTCAATCATGTTGCAAGCTCTCCCATATAATTTTTTCACATTTGTTATGACACTCAACATTACCAAGTAAGTAGTGTCTTTCGAATAACTAGTCAATTTGATTCAACAAGAGGAATCAATTTAGTCTGTGCATGAAGAATTTGAGGACAAAGCCATGATCTCTAAGCAATGGGGTCCAAAATTCAATAAGGGACAACCAAAGCAACCACAACAATAGTAGAAGATGAAGAGGCCAAAGTGGTGGTGTTATATTTTCAAAACCCACATGCATAATATTAATCATTGCTGGTATAATGCCTTAGCTCATGGCCAATCTAGTTGAGAGGGTTCATCCAATAAAGAAGATTCAAATAAATCTAAGAGACATCCTTAATCATGGAAGTATAAAGCGCATGTAGCAACATAAAATCAAGAAGATAACGCTTCTAATAATAAATTGGTAGAATAAGTAGCATATGGAGCCTATGATGAGCTTGTACTAGTCTCCCAAAACTCAATAGTGATAAGCAAATTTTGGTTAATAGACTCTGGTGCTAGCAAGCACATGACTGGATGTAAGGAAATCTTCAAATCACTGATAACTCACCCAAATAGAGATCAAGTTTAAATTACTGATGATAAAGAGTATGTTGTAGAAGGAATTGGATGTGTTACCATTCCTCTTGGGACAAGACGTGTTCTAAAAAAGGTACTCTATGTCCCTGGTTTGAAAACAAATCTCTTATCTGTCAATTAGTTTTTGAATCACAAGATAAAAGTAGAGTTTTTAGTCCAACAAGGCATCAAATCCTATCTCATTTCTTGAGAAAGTCAAGTTCTTACTAAAACCTTCTTGAAGGATCAGTTATTTGCCTTAGATGTAGTATCAACTAGTGAAGTTGCACTCACTACCTCTATTGAAGAATCTACTACACTTTGGCACTACTACTATGGGCATCTATCTATTGGTTCCCTCTTCCAGCTCAATTCTAAGGCAATGGTACAAGGAATTCCTCAGCTTTCCTATTCTTTATTGATATGTCCTAGTTGAATTGTGGGCAAAGAACATCGTGTTCCCTTTGAGCTAAATTTATCTCATGCTAAGGAATGACTTGATGTGATGCATATTGATCTATGCAAACCCTTGCGAGCATCCCTTTGAGGATTCAGGTACTTTCAGTTGTTTGTTGATGATTTTTCTCACAAGACTTGGGTGTTCTTTCTCAAAAAGAAGAGTGAAGCCCTTGCACATTTTAAGGCCTTCCATCATTGTGTTGTTACATAATCTGAGAAGTGACTTCAACTCCTTTGCTCAGATCAAGGGGGAAAATTCACATCAAAAGAGTTCTCGACATTCCTGAAGCAACATAACATTAAGAAGCACCTGACTTCTCCCTATAGGCCTTAGTAGAATGGAATAGTAGAATGACACAATCCTTCAATCATGGAAATGGCTCATTGCATGCTATCCACTGCAAAGTTGAGGGCACAATTTTGGGTAGAAGCAATACAGACGTCTGTCTATCTTCTCAATAGAGAACTAACAAAGATATTACTAGACAAGATATTGAAGAGGTGTGGAGTGGTCGTAAACCATTGAATTCCCATCTTAGAGTATTTTGTTGTACTTTTTATATGCATGTCCTAGATAAAAAGAGGAAGAAGATCAAACTAAAGACCCTCCAGTATAGTTTTTTGAGGTATACCACTACCTCTAAAGCATACCATCTCATGGATCCTGAGATGAAGAAGATTTATGAAAGTCATGATGTGGTATGTGATGAGTCATCATTTGACTCAATGGCATAGAAGGAGACAAATTAGACCACCTCTCACAGAATTTTCCCATAGTTAGATGATGAGCATAAAGAATGTGAGCTACAAGAAGGAGAATTGTTCATTGATCTTGGTAATCTACAAGGCAGTTCTTCATCAAATCAATAGCCACATCAATGTCCTAAATGGCTAGATTCCACAATAAATGACTCACACTTGAGCTCTCCTCTACACACTTCATCAGGAGTTTGAATAAGAAGATAGGTGAGACATGAAGTCAATCTTGCACTCATGAGTTCAGTAGTTGACAACATCGAACTAGAGATAGTTTGAGAGGCCATTAGTCAACCTCAGTGGAAAAAAGCTATGGATGTTGAATATGATGCCCTCATCAAAAATAAGATGTGAGAACTTATTGATCTACCTATAGGGAAGAAATCCATTGGTTGCAAGTGTATTTTTAAAACAAAGTACAAGGTAGATGAATCTATTGACAAACACAAAGTATGACTTGTTGTAAAGGGTTATGCTTAGTAAGAAGGCATTGATTATATGGAGACCTTTTTACCCATTGTGAAGATCAAGACCATCAGAATTATTTATGCATTAACAACACAGTATGGATGGAAACTTTATAAAATGGAAATCAAGAGTGATTTTCTTAATGGTGATCTAAAAGAAGAGGTATACATGACCTAACCAGAAGGTTTCATTGATTACAAACATCCACAAAAGGTATGTCATCTAGTTAAGTCACTTTATGGACTTAAACAAGCACCTCAGGCATGGTATATAAAAATAGATGATCACCTATTTCAATTTGGTTTCATTCATAGCCCCTCTAATTCTAATTTATATATCAAGAAGGTAGGTACATATATTGTCATTCTTGTCTTATATGTGGATGATCTTGTGATCACTAGTAGTTCATATGATCTTGTTGGTGTAGTAAAGAATGACCTGAAGAAATCCTTTGATATGATTGATTTGGGGCTACTACATTACTATCTTGGCCTGGAGATATGGCAGAAATAGAATCACATTTTTATCTCCCAGATGAAATATGCCAAGACACTCCTGGAAAAGTACATAATGTCAAATTTTAAACCTCTTTCAACACTAATGGAGAAAGGTTCACAACTCTCTTTATTCCAGGATTCCCCTCAAGTGGATGTAACTCTCTATAGATAACTCGTTTGGAGTCTCATGTACTTGACCTACAAAGGAAAAAACCTTTAGATGTTATGAAACATAAGGTGGGACTTGATGAACTTGTGGAAAACTTGAAAACCTATGCCAACAAAATGGTGAGGAGAATGACGAGGAGGACAATGTCCTAAAGATCACCATCGTCTTTAGAATGGGTGGATCATGTTTTTAGAAAATTGGAAATGCCATCCTGTAGATCCCATGCATCTGTTAAGATGACCATAAAACACCTATTAAATTCATTAGCCTAACACGTATTATAAGACTTGGTAAATGGTGCTAGTGATTGAATGGGCAACAACAACATGTTCTATTTTTTGGCTCATGTGAGAGGAATCTGAGGTGAGTGCCTCATGTATAATCCTCTGAGTAACTAGCAGTTGCCCCAAAGATGCAAGAAAAGATGGAGGAATTTTTTTTGTTTGTGATTATATCTAGTAAGTGTTTTCTTTTCATTTATAGAATATATTCTTCTTTTATCTATTATAATATGATATACTACCATTATCATTTGCTATGCCAATAAAATTATATTATTAATATACAATAAATCATCCAAAGTGCAAAAATTCAAATAATATTAATCAATTTGAAACTCAATCATCCATGAATTAATAAAAAAATTCTAACCACATGAAAATCTTCACATCATATTTTACTTGCTAAGTGTTTTCTTTTCTTTTGTGAGGTATATTCCTCTTCTAACCTACTATATTTCCTCCCACTTGGGAGCGATCATCAAGTGAGGGTTAGTTGAAATTAAGGCATCCGTTGTCGACTGCGGGCCTTCAAATTTCCCTGTAAACAAATATTCATTCTGTCCAATTAGATACCATAATTCTGAATAGTTAATATAATATGGGAAGAAGACATTAAAGTTTTGGAATTTATATTTATATATACTAATTATAAATATAATACAATACTATCACTATATGTGTGTGTGTGTGTGTGCGTGCGCGCGCGCGCGCGTGTGTGTGTGTGTGTAGGTAAATTTTGGCTAAAAAACACATGAATTATAATAGGTAAATATTCTCCTAACACACAAATTTGTCATTCCCTACTAGAAATTAGAAATACTTAGTTAAATCAGTCATCATGAGCACACAATAGGTAGAAAAAAGGCAAGAACAAACATATATTGCTCTCTAGTCCTTTTGCGCAACACCAATTTCTTCTTTGGCAACAAGATAATCGAGAACCATAGCAATATAAATAGCGGCACTTGCTCCCACATGTTCTGCATATTTTCCTGCATTGAGAAACCTTATAATTCTTCCCATAAATAAATGGAAAACAATGTTCTAAGTTAATAAGACACTTGAAAGGTTAATTAGACACTTGGAAGGTGACATGCTCGACTCCCCCATGCATGCTTTCATGTACTAATTATTATATTATTAATATGGTATCATTTTCAATTTAATATAACATGTTATAATATATATTTTTATTAATATTAATTATATTATAATTTAATATTAATTAATAATATATATAATATTATAGATTATAGATTAATATTATATATAATTTTAAAAATATTACAAATATATAATACTAAATTATAAGTTACAATTCAATATTTAAATATTGAAATGTCTAATATAATAAAATGAAATAAGATAATTATATATCTTAATATATAATATAGTTTATAAATATATAATATGTTATATTAAAATATAGGTTAAAATTCAATATTAAAATATTAACATATCTAATATAATATAATATAATATAAAAACATATAATCCTTATATATAATTTTAAATATTATATAATTATAAAATTGTAATATAAAATTAATTAATTAATTATATATATAAAATTTTAAAACTATAATATTATATACAAATATATTGTATATTAGATAGATATTAATATATTAAACATTATATATAACTCATTTATATATAAATTTATAAAAATTAAGTGTGTGTGTGTGTGTGTGTGTATATATATATATATATATATAAAATATATTTGCAATATATATTATATCTAATATAATATTATAGTTTTGTAATTATTATTATATTATACTAAATATACCATTAATTACAGTTTCATAATTACATACTATTTAATATTATATACATATATAAAGATTATACTTTTTTTATATTATATTTTATTATATTATATAGGTTAATATTTCAATATTGAATTTTAACTTATATTTTAATATAATATATAATATATTTATATATTATATTATTTATTAAAATATATAATTATCTTATTATATTTTATTATATTAAACATTTTAATAATTTAATATTAAACTTAATCTATAATTTTATATTATATTATAATTAAAGTATATTATTTCATATATATATATATATATATATAAAATAATTTTTTAATTATATTATATATAATATTAATTTATAATACTAGATTATAATAATATTATAGATACTATTAGTTAATGTGAAATTATATTATATTATAATATATAATTAACATTAATAAAAATATATATTATAACATATTAGATTAAATTTAAAATGATACCATATTAATAATATAATAATTAAAATTAATAATATAATAATTAACACATGCAAACATGCACATGGGAGTTGAGCATGTCACTTTTCAAGTGTCTAATTAAACTTCCAAGTGTCATATTAACTCAGATTGTTGTTCTCCATTTATCTATGGGAAGAATTACAAGGTTTCTCAATGTAGGAAAATATGTAGAGCATGTGGGAGCAAGTGCCACTGTTTATCCTTCTATGATTCTCGAGTATCTTATTACCAAGGAAGAAATTGGTTTTGCATGTAAGAACTGGAGAGCAATTTTTGTTTGTTCTCACCTTTTTTTCCTACCTATTGTGTGCCCATGATGACTGATTTAACTCAGTTGTTATAACTTCTAACAGGGATGATGAATTTGTGTGTTTTGAGAATATTTACCTATTATAATTCCTATGTTTCTGTAGCCAAATTATAAAAGCTCAGAAAATAGAGAAAAAAAATTCATAAATCAAAGTTTGAGGTATTTGTTGAATATAAACAAATCCCCTTATTTTCTTTATAACTTGGACAATTTATGAATATTTCATCTGTTTCATTCCACTTTATTTCAAAGCCCTGAAGAAGAAGTTTCATTTTCAAGGTGATCTATAGTCAACTTTTAAAATCAAATAAATTCATAACATTCAATGTTATATTTACCTTATAGGCCTCATTGATCTTGAGAAATTTTGCACTGCAGGTATCTCCTTTGTAAACATTAGGATGATACTGAAAACATACACCATCATCGTGTCAATATAATCATAAATTATTTACACAATTCATCTTGATGATAGTAAAGAAATCTTAACAACCCTAATTTATGTCTAGCCCTAAAGAGCCATTTCATAAATCCATCAGGGATTTCTATCTTAACAACCCTAAACATCCATTAAAAAATCCGTCATAAATTTACTCCAAATTTTTATTGTGGGTAAGGAATAGGAGTTGTGGTGATATTTTCCTATATATCAATTATTTGTAACATTATATCCCTTAAACATATTTCATAGGGTCCTCTAGCATAATTATTTTCTAAAACGTATGATAAATTGATGAAAACCTAATAGGTTGATATTTTGTTTCTTGCAATTATTCTACCATTTTTTTTCCTAAAAATAAAATGCATTCACCCCTGTATCTGATGAACATTGCTATATAAACATTGGCAAATCATAAAGTAAAATTGATATTTGTATACCTATAAATCAAGGTGATCACAAGCCCATTTGACATCTTTCTTATGAGTAACATGTTCGAGTCTAAGTAGATTATAATACTCTTCTTTCAGTCTAAGGCATGCAACATATTCCATCATTCTAACATTTGATAGCATATAGTGATTAATTTAAAAACTTCTAATGCTCAGATGGCATTTTTGCATACATATTATTAATAATGTAACCTAAACTCACCTTTGAAGCCTACTAGTGAACATTATCCATGTCCGCTACAATAGGAGCTGAAAAAATAGTGATGGCCATGAGGTTCCACCATATAACTATTTGGCTGGTTTGCCAGACCTTTGACTACTCCCATTTCACTATTGCACACCATTTATATTGTATAAAACTCCATATTTCCAAAAAACTAAATGGATTTTTTAGAACCTTCTTGCCATATTTCAAATTAATAGCAAATTCTTTTGGATCTCTCATATGGATTTTGGAAGTTGAATTTTCTGCATACTCATCATATTTTAACTCATCTTTCTATGGAAGTCAGAACCCTGGTGGAAATCATGTAAAATCAAATGAATGTTTACCTCTAATACATTTGTTCCTTCGTAACTCTCGAAGTTCAAATATCAATAGATAGACAGACAAGAATGGAGAACAGATGATAATACGCTGAGAATGTGTTGATAGCTGGATGCTAAATGTTAGCTAAAAAATAACAACAAATAGATAGTCTTTTATTTTGTCTCTTGTGAGATGAATCTAGGGGCTTCACCCCATCGTATAAGCCTCTAGCTAAAAATATTAAAATAAATCCAAAATATATTACCTAGCACATAATTTGCTTAAAATCATTTTGTGTTGATCAATGTTTACTATTTAATCATTATTTTTCATGCTTTGCATCTTCATTACTTCAAATTGATGCCTTTTTAGAACAATTTGACTAAGTTTGGGTCCTTTTCTTGCCTCACCATTTTTTTAGGAGGCTATGCTTGAATCCTATAGAGTGCTTAATTACACTTGATCTAACCATCTACCTCATTATAATATCTTGCTTTCATCTATTTAAAGTGTGTATTTTCCAAATTCGGTATCAATTACATTTTACATCAAATTTAATAAATCCATCTCAGAGGGAAGAAAGGAATGAGATAGTACGCTAGGAGCTAGGATATGTATATTAGAAAACTACTTAATATGAATTAAATTATGATACTAAATTTAGAAAAGTGATTGGTTGCATTATATATTATAAATAATTATAATTATTTATAAATAGATATAAAATTAATAATACAATACACTGGCAGTTGTCCTCATAGTGCAAGGAATGTAGGAAATGATATGTGTAGATATATTATTACATATATAACCAAATGAGGAGCAGGAAAGAGGTATTAACAAAAAATCATATGTATATAATATATATTTTTTTTTAAACTATTTTTTATATGTTTATTAATAAACACTAAAGTTTTTGCAAATAAATGGGAAGAAGAATGACATTGATTCATGTTTCCTTTGCTTTTCATAAATTAACATATATATCTTTTTTTATTTTAGCATAGCAGTTAAAAGAAAATGAAATAAATAAGTTAGATAGATAGGGCACTCTTGAAATAATATTGGAGGTCAACCCTTGATGATCAACATTTTCAATATCTATTGTAAATTTATCAAGAGTCATCTGTGACAATCTATGTATGGTTAAAGCCCATTCCATTTTGATAGGTTGTTGACGACAATTGTGCAATGTAACACAAGGAATTAAAACATGTATTGGGTTGGTAATATCTCATGGAGGACCACAATATTTTTTGAAGGCAACAATAATATATAGAGGTGAGGAAGGTGGACTAAAATTTCTCGGGTAAACAATATTCCAATGGCTTCATTAACCAACCTTGCTTTCACCTCTAGATTGAATGTCAACATAATCTTTTGTCCTTTACCTACAAGAATAACTTTATCGAGTTCATTGTCACTATCTAAAGTAATCTATTGTTTGATTTACATATTGATATTAGAATGTTTAATGATTTTAGCATTTTCTTGTTATGCATTATTTCTAGTTTATTAATTGCATACAAATATGTTGACATTTTGAAATCCTCCAGTTCTACTAGATATATAAAATCTGACATGTTCTTGACATAAACATATTCCAATTTTCTTTTGTTGGATTTGTATTTTTGATGTTCGTAAATAAATTTATAAATAATAGTTGATTTACTATGTATCCATGTTGCTGAAATTTTGTGTGTAATATTAAAATTGTGTCAAATGATTGCGAAATTATGTGGCTTAATGATTTACCTGCATACATTATCAGGGGGAAGCTAGCCAAGGTCACCAAAAAGTAAAATTGAACAACCTCCAAAAATTTTAATACCATGTTGAGGGAATACCTCACGCAATCGACTATCTATATTGCTTAGCATATTTAGCCCTATGAAGCTCATTTCATCAATGAACACATATTCAATGTGTTTATTTCTTATTGAAAAATTGTTAATGCTTGTCCTTCAAGTGACTTCATTTCATGGATAGGAATCTGAAGGCTTGAATGTATTATTGAAGCTTTTATGTTAAATGTTCTAACATTGGTTAGAACGAGAAGAGGAAGGGAGAACTTGTTCTCTTTGGAATTTTATCTACACTACATTTGATACAACCAATCAAGTAGGATTTACACGTGCCTATTGTTCTTTGTATAATCATTTTGATTACTGCATATTGCATGTTTCTTTGAGCATGTTGTAAAATAATTTTAAAGGCAAGTTTTTAATTACTTGATAGTCTGGTCAGCAATGTTTCACTTGTGTACTTTGTATATTTAGTTTGGTTGATTATGCGATGAGAGTCTATAAATTACAGTGTTGTCATGTGTAGGTTAAACAACACCTCAGAATGACTCTAATTGTGATTAGTGTCAAAGTCACAGATCCCATGCATGTCGATGTCATTTATGTTATTATCCACTAATGGGTGTTTATGAGACAACATGTCCCACTCATGCATTTACACTTTGACTTATACATGTTTTTCAATGTCATTAACATCATTGTTTGAATTAGAATTGCTAGGTTTTTTTGTAAGTATCCACTCAATATGCCATTGAACATACAATTTTTTTAATTGTTTCCAATTTGCAATAATGTCATGTGTACTTAAATGAATGTCTATTGTGATTTTATGGAATGGTTTGTATAGTAGAAATTTTGACCAACAAAAATTTTCATATGCACATCAAATTAACTCAATACACCACTAATAAAAAACTAGTTAATGGAAATATTTTGAATTTTCCACCATATAATCACATCAAAGTAACTCAATACACTATCTAAAGGACGTTATAAAACACAAGACTTTGATAAAAAGATCACTGATATCTCTAATTAAAATTTTGATTTATTGTAACAATCATTTTCCAAGTTTGAAGTTATTTTATTATAGATTAAAGGCACTCGTTGTTAAGAATTAAAATCAATCTATATAGTTGCATCAATATATAATATATCAATATTTATACACTCACTCTAGGAAGGAGAACTACATCATCTTGAGGCCCTTGAGAGATATGTAGGCAACACTCAGATTACTTAGGGTTTTCTGAGGATATCTTGGCTATTTCCCTTGCGCAATTCTTCTCTTTTGGTATTTAATCTCCATTTGATTTATGTACAAAAACTAAGGTTTAATATTATTGTTACTTACATACATATAATAGACACCCACAAGTTATCAACAGACCTTATCAAATAGGTACATGCACCCAATTAGAAGAATCACCTATATATTCAACTTAGACACTATCGTAGTCAAAGTACAAGGCTGCAGTGTGACCCTATCCTCCTAGTGCACTCACCTTCCAATTCATCAAAAAATTATGATTTTAGGTGTGACACAACCTAAAGATATTTATAGTTAGTTTCTCACTAATTGTCAGCCTATACAGTTAGTAAAAGTTAGGATTGAAATAAATCCATTTGTTTACTTTCAAACTTAATATTTATAGCTCATTTTAAATTATTTGTTTTACATTTAGATTCTATATATTATTTAATCTAAATCAATATTGAATATTTTATGTGTTTTATTATATTTCATTGATAAATTAAATTAAATAACACATTAAATAACTATGTTGATAGGCATGCATCCACTGGAATAAACCTTACATTTTATATGAAATTTTAGATTAGATATTGGAGAATGAATATGATTATATTTTCATTCTTATGATGCATGACATATATTATTATGGTTTTCACACACACACACATACACACATTGCTTAACATTATAGAATCATTGGCTTCTTGTAAAAATAGATCTATGAATAATTTATGACTCTTCTTAAAATTTATATAAAATAATATTTTACCTTCAAAACAGTGTGTTAGTTTGATAGCTCGACAATAAATTTAAGCATGCATTCATTGTCACATGAGTTAATATTGAATAAATATCTCTATTAAAATATTTATTTGTATCTATTTTGCTACTAACACTAATATCAAATGTAATTATTATAATCAATACATTTTTTCTTCTCACAAATTTTTGTATAGATTTGCAAGATTGTGATTTTATTCTTGTCAAATCCATATTTATTTATTTTTTTGGATAGGTAATGACCGTTAATGGGTTACTCACCTATTTTATTAAAATAAAAGTGAAAAATCATAGAGTCTATTACAACTAATCAACAAACCAAAATAATAACAAAAACCAATTGATAACAACCCCTTGAAAATAACACCTAAAATCCATACTTTTTATTATAATGAATTCATGATAAATACATTGAAAATATTTGGTTGGGGTTAACATTAGATCAAGGTAAGTTATATTATTTTAATAACACAAAAAAATAGCTACTTAAAATTAAACAACTTAGATTTAGATAGAACATATTATAACCATGTTCTTTACAACTATCTAGCTTGCAAGTATAACAAAATAGTAAAACATGCATGTTATTATTGGTTCTTTGTGCCTACCTAGTACATTTTCGTTCTCATTTTTTTTACATAACTGTAGGTTCATGATTTTTCTTTGTTGATAAATTTTATCATTGTCATCCAAAATGCCAAATTTATCTTGAAGTGACTACCATTATTTTTAGAAAATAACACAAATAAAACTTTGCATCTTTGCATATACAACAAGAACATAGATATATGTATAATAAACTTAATATCTTCAAAAATTGTACCTTTATTATTGATTAATCATAACTAAAGTTTTTGAATATGGATAGAGTGAAAATCAGTTCTGATTTACTTTGAAAATGATATTATATATCATCCAATCTGGCCTAAAATTACTAGATGTTAATCTAATAATGTTGTAAGTATGATTGATGATTGAATACATACCGAATAAATTAAAAATAAATATACTAAAAATTGTTGGTTTTCCTTTTTGAATACATTTAAATAAAAATATGAAAAATTAATTATCAAGTATCACTATGGCACCACACTATTACACCATCTTTTATTATTAAGAAAAGATAAAACTATCCAATTACAAGTAACTTTATTGACAAGTTAATACTAAATAGCTTACTTAAAATTTAATTTAATTAAAAATAGACTCTAAGACAATTGAAATTTGACTCAAAAAAATAAGGTTTACTTATTGAAAAGATAAGGTCAACATGCAAGATGTCTTTCTCAATAAATAAGTTTAAACATGCACACCAAACAAACTAAGCACTCCAAATCCATACAAAGTAATAAATTAAATATAATAATAATAAATTTAGTTATCTAAGCCTTATAAATTTCACCCCACCTCTTGAGGATGAATGAATAATGATTTTATCTTAATTAAGTACACATTTAGTGAACTGGAATCTAAATGATGTTTCTAGTTATTTTTTTAAAGTTCTAAAAAAGTGTTCATAATTGAAAAAAATAATAATATAAAACATAAATAATTAAATAATACTATTAAATTAATAAAATAAAAAATAAATTAATTATAACATTAAAAATCAAGTGTCAACATTGGCATCATCCTCAACATTTCTATCTTTGATGCAAATAGCAGAAATATCTATCATCTCTTTAAGTTGTCTATGAATATTTTTCAAAAATATCTTGATAAAAATATTATAAAATTAATCTTCAATTTTAATATACTCAATGCCAAAATGTTTATCATTGACCAAATTTTTAACAAAATAATGTTTGAGTTAAATATGCTTAGTTTTAGAATGTAAAACTAGACTCTTCGATAATTGTATTACCCTATTATTATCAAACTAAATTTATGTTGGCTCAATTTGAGCCTCTTTGAAATTGTATAAGATTATTCTAAACCATAATACTTATGTTCGATCTAATGTAAATGATGTATATTGAGTTTTATTAGAGGATAATGCAATTGTATCATGTTTCTTTGATGGCCATGGAACCAACCGACTTCCCAATGCAAAGTAATAATTTAAAGTTGACTTCTTATTATCAAAAAATATTCCTTAGTCTAAATTCAAGCATATAATTAGATATAATAAAATTTATAATCTAAATACTTCTTATATATTAATTTTTTTTTCATTACTTATTAATTTTTGAGTGATAGATTACCCATAAATCTAGAAACTAGTGAAATCCAATAATCGATATTGGGTCTTGTCATAGTGAAATACATCATACCTTCTAACATAATCCTACATTTTTTTTATTAGCTAAATGAATATCTTCCTTTCTCATTATATTTTCTCCACTTATAATTAGAGTGTCCATAGGCTTGAAATCTTTAAGATTGTACTTTTTTAACATGTATTGAATATATTTGGCTTGACAAATGAATACTTCATCTTTATTTTGATGGACTTCCATGCTAAAAAAGTAATTTATAAGTGCAAGATCATTTATCTAAAAATATAATTTTTTATCTTCATTTAAATTATTCAACATATTCATAGAGCTACCTATAAAAATTAAGACATATACATAGAGACAAACATATAACATATTAGAATCAAATGATTGTATGTAAAGAGTTGGTTTATTTAAACTTATTACAAATTATTAATTCAATAAAAACTATCAGTTTTTGAGTATCAAGTTCTTGGAACTTGTTTTAACCCATGAATAGTCTTCTTCAACTTATATACCCAAAAATATTTACCCTTTACCTCAAAACCTTGTAGCTGCCCTACATATACTTATTATTCAATCATTTCATTTATGAATACACTTTTGACATCTATTTGATGGATCTTACATTATTCATGAGTAGATATATAAAACATTAGTATTATAGTATCTTGATGTGCCATGGTGTATAACTTTCCTCATAGTCAACCTTATATGTTTGTACAAACTCTTTTGCAACTAGTCTAACTTTTAACTTATCAATTTTAGCATCACTCTTGAGTTTGGTCTTGTAGACCCACTTGGTTCTAATAACATTTTTATCAGATAGCAGTTGAATAAGAGTTCATGCATCATTCCTATCATTCAAATCTATCTCAAATTTCATAGCATCAACCCACTCTTTCTTTTAATTATCTTCAACATAACTTCTATGTTCACTAGCGATACATGACATTGAAAACATGGTATTTTCATCATAATATCATCAAAAATTTTAACTTTCTAATGTTTAAGACTTATGATAATCCTCTCATGGTTTTGATATAACATTTGATTGGCTATACGTAGATTCAACAAATGCTTTCACTTTATTGGCACTGATGAAGATGGATGACTAACTTCTCTTGTGAAAAGCTAATATTATTTCCTTTTGAATAGAAACATGTGTAGGATTTTTTAAGCCCTCAAAATTAACTTCAAGAGGATCCCCCACCCTTTACATATGACCTCTTTAGCTATATAATCATAATCAAAATACATCTCATTTATAAAAATTATAATTCTTAGAAATAATTGTAGATGTACTAATAGGATAATAAAACTTGTAAGTTTTATTTTCATCACTATATCCTGTGAAATTGTAATAAATAATCTAGGATCTAATTTTGAATAGAAATAAACATCATTTATTTCATCCTTACAAGTACTTGTGATAATTTTCATGATACACTTTCTTTCAACTTAAATGGAATTTTCATCTCCTAATTGCACTTGGATTTTGATGGAGTCATAAAACTTGTTGAAACCATATTTATGACTAAACACTTTTATTTTTTACCCGTATGAACCATCACTAGACACTCTAGATATTGATCTAGGTGAAAATTCTGGTTAGAATTTATTTAAGATGAGTAACTTCCCTTCTGACACACATCTCATTTTACGATAGTCACATTTTTACATGGTTATTTTATTGGGTTTATAATTATTTTAGTGATATTTATAATTTAAAATTATAATATAATCAAAAGAATTGTAGTTCAATTGGTGAAAATGATAGTTTGTTATACCATTCATTAAAGTATAATTTTTTTAAAATATTTAGTATATAGAAATTGTTATATAAATAGATCCAAGTTCGATCCCTAGATAATTTTGACAAATGAATTTTCTCTATTCATGACAATGTAATTATATAATTTTTTTTATTTAAATATATGTTTAATCAACATTGTAATTTGTTATATAAATTTCAAAACATAGACAGAGATATCGATATAAAAATTCTAATTAAAAAAACTATAACATATACCACAAAGCTTAAGATCTTTTCTAAATCATTTTTCTTTATTATGAAATGTCAAATTTTCTAAAAATTGTTTTAAAAAACTTTAAAATTGTAAAACACAAAAATGCATCAAAATTTTTATTTGAAAATTTAATTATATATATATATATATATATATAAAATTACTTATACTTAAAATAATTAAATAAAATCATAGTCCAAAATAAATATATTAATTAAAATTAAAAACACTAACAAATTAAATTAATACACGATAAAAAATTAAAAATTAAAAATTAAAATTTAATAAATCAAAACCATATAAAATTAATAATTAATCAAAACTATATATATATATATATATATATATATATATATATATATATATATATATATATAACTTAAAATAATTAAATAATATCAGTCCAAAATAAATATATTAATTAAAATTAAAAACACTAACAAATTAAATTAATACATGACAAAAAATTAAAAAATAAAAATAAAAATTTAATAAATCAAAACCATATAAAATTAATAATTAATCAAAATATATATATATATATATATATATATATATATATATATATATATATATAATCGAATCTACATTTTGAATCGCTTTACCTATTTATGCATCCAATGTAGAGCATGGCATGCCAAAGAGAACGGAAGATATTGTTTTTTTTAAATTTAAATTTAATTTAATTTTTTTGGGGAAGGGGGCCCGGCGAGGATGAGGCCGTATACTTTATATTAGTTTTTTAATTTTTTTCCAATTATATAATTATTTTTATGTTATAATAATTATAAAATAAATTATTTTTTATAATAATACATTTAATTTTTAATAATTAATATGTTATTGGTATGAAAATTCTAACTAAATTAACAATTGAATAGTCGTTTTCAAGCTATTCACCATCAATTATTACCATTTCTTACTCAAATATGAGGGAAAAAATATGTTTATCTCATAAATAATTGTATATGAAATTAAGAATCCACTCGTTAGTCCTTAGTTGACGGAGGAAGAAGCCATCAATTATGAGGTGTAATTTTTCTACTTTAAAAATTATTATTTTTTGGCATATTTTAGTCATTGTATTGTTATTTGAAACGTGTAGTTATTATTTTATATAAATATTTATTAGCAACTTTTGTCTTATTTTTCTATTTGTATTTTTAGTGTATTAGTTATTATGGACGTATATGCTTTGTAAGTTGTCTTTTTATCATATTTAAATTATCTCACATACATTGTAAGTGGTAGTTGTTAGAATATATTTACTATTTAAGTAAGTATTGATGTCTAATGAAGGCATCCACAAACATTATTGTATTGAGCTTCTTCAAAGAAGGTTGCCTCTTCGAAGTGCACTATGATCTAAAGGTTATTTTGAGTTATTTTCTAAAGTTTATTTTATTATTCATTTATTTTTATTAGTTCATAAATCTATGTAAAAGGTTCCTCACATTTGGGATCAGAGCACTTTCTCAGCTTGCGAGTAGATTTTGGAGATTTGTTTTTTCAACAGTGGCTTTCCAACAGCTGTACCATTTACAAAAATAATTTTCCTTGCCTCTATATTCTACATCTTCATTGCAAGTTTGGATAAGGGTAAATACCCCTCCACATAACTGTGGGAAGTACTTAGACATAAGACCTAAAACTTATTGTGAGTACCATAGGTACTCCAAAGCAGTTGGCCCATTGAGGGGCCCTGCGAACGACAAGGGTAATGGCCACATCTTGATTGACTAGTTTTTACCCATTAAGTAAACAAAGAGCTGTCATTTAAGGGTAAATTAGTGGTCAAAAATTTTCTAGAGTGGTACTTGTTCAGATAGCATTGGTGCCCAGAGAGACTCCTTAAAACCCTTAGGTAGTTGAATAGATTTGGGGCCCATATATGACATAACAATTTCAAAAAACTATCAATAGAGTGGTTACAGTTGAGAACAGTTGGTAACCACACACTTGCTAACAAATTTTTGGCTGGAGCAACCAAGCAGAAACCAATTTCTAAACCTAGAGTAAAAAAATTAATTTTTCACCATATCTTTCCCTCTATAGTTTTGTTGACTGTCAAAATTTCTTGAAGTACCTAAAATTCTATTTTGCACATTTTCTTCCTTGAGGGTCCATAGCCAAATTCCACTTCTATTAGTCAAAAATCTTAATTTTTTATTTGTTTGGGTTTTGTCATAATTTATTTAGTTTTTTCCTCTCGTTTCAAAACTTTTCCATAGTGTTCTTTTCCCTTTTCTGCTCCTTTGTCCCTTTTGGAAAAAAATTCTAGTTTTTCCATTACAATTCCGAAATTCTTTTTTTCCTTTGTTATTCCTAACTAGGAGATGCCCAAAAACTAGTAAAAATACATTTATCCCTTTTGATTGAGTCCAAATTATTATTAAAAAAAAAAAAAAAAAATCTTACTGACCATATCTTAAAACTTGTTTTTCTATCCCTTGCCAACAAAAAAAAAGTAGTTATGGTAGCCACTCATGCATGCATAAATATTATGGAGGGAGAATTGTCACATTGAAAGCCTAGGTCACTGAGTTAGTTGATATGATGCGTGGATTGAATCCACTGAATATCCTTTTTCTCAACAAATTACAGGAGTCTTCTTCAGAGAATAGTTTTTATTCTCCCCACATATTACATGGCCCAAACATGACTTTCCACAATTCAATGGTAAAGATCTTATAGGATGGATATATTGAACTGAGCAAATCTTTAACCTTCATAATACTTATTTTTTCAACAAATTCTCAATTGCTTCCTTGCACTTGAAATAATAAGCACTTCTATGGTATCATTGGTATCTCAAGTTGAATAATGAACTCGATTAGAAAACCTTTGCATCCTTACTTCTAGGTAAGTTTGGTCTTTCGACATTCAAATGACTTTACATGAACTCTCACCAAACTTTGCCAAATAGGCACCATTCATGATTATTAGATTAAATTTGAGAACTGACTAATCACATTTAAGGATTATCAGATGACTTTTTCAAGAGTTGTTTTGCTATGCCCTTAATCTATAGTGCATTTAGGGATATGTGTGGCTGACTTGTGGCTTACACATCTTCATATGAGCTTGTCGCATTTCTCGATGTTCTTAGTATGGTTGGCCTATAAAATAACCATGACTAAGTAGAATATATATAGGAGGTAGTGGTTAGTCTTTTAGGATCATATTGTGAATTATGTTATTATTGCATTGTTGTGGAGGTTGCTCCCTCAAAGTGGCTCAGTTATAACATTCAAATATTCTACTCTTTCGTCAATTGTTGTTGTGGATCTGCTTATTCTGCTCTTAATTCTACTATTTATAATTCTATTGTTACAAATCATCTACGTAATTTCCTTACAAGTGGTCTCAGAGTATCAATTTGAAAAAAATTATGCAGTACATTTTTAATCTAACGTCCTATGTAGCAAAAGGCTGAAAAAAATAACTTGTGATCTAGGATAAATTGATTTTTTTCATCACCATAGTTTTGTTCATGAGGATTTTTACAAAAAAATTAAAAAAATATTTTTTTGCGTAAAAAATCTAGAATATTTTTACCTTATGCAAATTAGCAGTCATTGGATTCATCTTTGTGAGAGGATCACAATGGTATATTCTATTGATACACTTTTTTGGGTCAAAAGTTTTCACCCTTGTGCAAAATATCAATAGTTGGATTAATCTCAATAAGAGAATCGCAATTATGTATTCCATCAATACATTTTTTTGAGGCTAAAACCCTCCTAGGGTTTGTGCATGACTGGTCCAAATACTCATAGATACAGGAAAGGACAAAAAACTCCAGAAACTCTTCACAAAGATGACATAGAATCTAAAACTTTTGATTCATTTATTTTGGAAGTAGTTCAACAACTTAAGTCAGAGTTTTAGGGCATGGTGAAATAAGATAATTTAGATATGATTCAAGGGGACATTAGAGGTTTGAGAGGGACTTGAATAACATGAAGGATCAATTACATTAAATATCTTGGTAATTTCCAACTTATCAGTTCAGCAACTACAAAATAATCCTCCACCACTTTAGTCTGGTTTTCCTACTCCAAATAATATTGATACCAACTTTGGCCCTAAGGTGATGTTGCCAAAAGTGGACCTGCAAAAGTTTGCTGGTAATGATCCACTCACTTGGCTCACTCAAATTATAAATTTATTTTATTTACATCAAACTCCATGTTCACAAAAAGGAGTTATGGTCTCTCTCTATCTGTAACCTAAGTCATTCATTTGGCATCATTGGTTGTGTGCTCAAAACAAAAAGAAGGGTGTCCTAGTTTCATGGTTGGTATTTTTTGAGGAGTTACAGCACCACTATCATAATAATGTCTCTAAAAATTACTCCAGTCAACTAGCCAAGTTGTGTGAAATTGGGACTATCAAAGACTACAATCATCAATTTCAAAATCTTTCCTTATGTGTGACAGACATCACTGAAGAAAATCTGACTAACCTATTTTTGTATGGCCTCATAAATAATATCCAATTGGAGGTTTACATGTTTCATCTTAGTATTATATCTGAGGCCATAACAAAGACATGCATGATTGAAGAAAAAGAGCTGATCAAACAAAGACCTTTCACTAATATTTATGAACTCACTTTTCCAACACCATCATTTCATCAACTTACTAGATTGATACCTCAACAAGTAGAAGAAACACATGTAAAAGGTTTTTGTTTTGGCTAGGATACCAAATGGAGTAATGGGCATCAATGTGCTAAAAAGAAGTTGTTTTAAATTGATGGTGGCAATGATGAGGAAGAAGATGAGAGGCTTTAAGGGAAGGGTTAGAAGACCCTAAGGATGAATCTAAAGATTCTC
The DNA here is from genome assembly GCA_037957365.1 of Torreya grandis. Taxonomy (NCBI): domain Eukaryota; kingdom Viridiplantae; phylum Streptophyta; class Pinopsida; order Cupressales; family Taxaceae; genus Torreya; species Torreya grandis. Next base: position 2,629,823 of record JARHVA010000297.1, on the reverse strand, counting down.
AAACTAATATTTCCTATCATGCACTTTCAAGCATTAGTACTCTTCAAACTCTTAAGGTGGTGGGGTTCTTGAAGAAACAAAATGGGACTGTGTTAATTGACTCTGTAAGTACACATAACTTCATCTATAGTAAGTTGGTTGCTCATTTGAATTGTTTCATTTACCTAGTTCCAGACTTTTAGTGCATGATTATAGATGATGGTATGATCTATTGTTCTATAAAATGTCATAGGATTAAGCTTGCTATGGAAGACTATTTTTTTATTCCCCTATGTTTGTTATTCCCATAGAAGGAGTTGATATTATTTTGAGAGTGTAATGGCTCACTACTTTGGGAACTATTGAGATGAATTTTTAGGAATTATTCATGAGATTCCATTGAGAAGGAAGGATTTTTGAATTACATGGATTACAGAATAAATTTTCACAACTAGTTAGTTCCCACCAGGTGATGAAGATACTCAAAAAAAGTTTAGAAGGTTTTATGGCACACTTGTTTTCCATGGAGGTTCAACCAACTAAGAGTCTGCACGTCTTGATTTGTAAAAGGTGTTGGATGACCATCCTATTATTTTTGGTGACATGCCAAGAGGATTTTCTCCAAGTCATGCACATGATCATGCCATCAGATCTATTTCAAAAAGTACACCACCTAATATCAAACTCTACATGTATCCCTATGCCCAAAATAGTGAAAATTTAAATATGGTACAAAAGATGTTGGAGGTACTAATCATCTGACATAGTCAAAGTGAATATTCCTCCCCAGTGGTCATGGTAAAGAAGAAGGATGATAGTTGGAGGATATGCCTAGACTATAGAGAATTCAACAAATACACCATCAAGGATAAGTTTCATATTCCATTAATTGATGATTTGCTAGATGAAATATATGGTGCTATTTATTTTACAAAGTTAGATCTTCACTCTAGATATCATTAGATTCGCATCTGTAATAAGGACATACCTAAAATATCTTTTAGAACTCATGAAAGCCATTATGAATTTATGGTCATACTTTTTGGCATCAAAAATGCACCATTTACATTTTAGATTTTGATGAATACTATTTTTAGGCCATTTTTGAGAAAGTTTGTATTAGTGTTTTTTGACGATATTTTCATCTGCAACAAAAATTGATAAGACCATTTGAAGCATGTGAAACATGTGATTTCAGTTCTAGAAAAACATCAACTTTATAAAAAACCTTTCAAATGTGCTTTTGGCGTTCAGGAAGTGGAGTACTTGGGTCATATTTTTCACATGAAGGGGTGAAAGTTGATCCTAAGAAAATCCAAGCAATGATGGAGTGGTAGGTTCCCAAGACCCTCAAGAATCTCTGCATATTTTTGTAGCTAACTGGTTACTATCACAAATTTATAAAAAATTATGGTAGCATTTCATCCCCACTCACCTCTTTGCTAAATAAAAACTCCTAGTGGATTGATTTGATTCAGCTACTAAGGCATTTGAATAGTTGAAAATGATTATGTGCACAACTCTAATTTTGGCTACTCGTTTTTTTTTTTTTTTTAATTTTGTTATGGAGTGTGATGCATTAGGATATGGCATGAGGGATGTACTCATGCCAAAAGATAGACCATTGGCATTTAAAAGTCGCTAACTTAAGGAAAAAATAGGCTCAAACCAATATATGAGAAATAAATGATGATTATTCTACATTCAATGAAGCAATGGAGACTGTATTTGATGGGTCATCACTTTTAGGTAAATATTGATCATGATAACCTAAAATATTTTTTGGAACAATGCTTATCATCTAAAGAATAATAAAAATGGGTGACTAAAATGTTAGGCTATGATTTTGAAATAGTGTATAAGAAAGCAAAAGAGAATGTAGTGGAAGATGCCCTCTCTCAGTAAGATGAATCAGTTGAGGCATTGGTATGCACCATGACCATGTGGTAGGTAGATTAACTAAAGGAAGCAAGATCAGAATGGGATAATGATAGTGATATCAAGTATTTGATTCATAATATTTAGCAGGGTTTTAATGAATCTAAAAATTTTACACAGAAGGAGAACACATTATTGTATAATATAGATTATACTCTTGTAAGCATTATCTCCTCAAATATAAAATTCTTCAAGAACTTCATGCCTCTCCACTTGGAGGACACTTAAAATTTTTGAAAACATATCATAGAATCAAGCAAGATTTTTTTTGGGTAGGACTCAAAGGGGATGCTAAAAAATATGTGGCTGAATGCATGGTATGTCAAAATAATAAAAGTAAAGCCATTAAGACCCTAGGTCTTTTACATTCTTTATCCATCTCTAGCTAGCATTGGGAAGAAGTTTCCATGGATTTAATTATAGGGTTACCAAGGTCTGAGAGTAAAAATGTTATCATTGTAGATATGGATTAACTTGTCAAATATGCTCATTTTTCTCCTTATCACAACCATTTATTTCTAGTACAGTAGACTCTACCTTTTTTAATATAGTTCAAAAATTGCATGACACTCCAAAGATCATTGTAAGCGACTGAGATCCCATATTTACTTGTAATTTTTGAAATAAATTATTTGCATGTTTGGGTACCTAGTGGGTTCATAGCTCATCCTATTATCATCAATCTGATAGACAAACAAAGGCAATCAACAAATATCTCGAAGGGTATATTCATTTTTTTGTTTATGAAAAATGAGACAAATGGGTTCATTCGTTGCCACTTGTTGAATGATGGTATAACACTTCTTTTCACATTTTTTCCAAGATGTATCCCTTTGTGGCATTGTATGGGTATCACCCCCTATCCATCACTTTAGTTTTGAAATTACATCCTAAATTTTGAGTTGTTGAGGAACACATTCACCATTAATAAGAAGTGTTAGCCAGTTTGTGAGAGAATTTAGCAATGACACAAAATAGAATGAATCAACAAGTAGATCAACACCGCAGTGAGTGGAATTTTGACATAGGTGATTGGGTCTTTGTGCATTTACATCCATATAATCAGATGTCTCTAAAGTAATAGAAAAAAGATAACAATCTATCACTTAAGTTTTATGGCCCTTACCAGATCTTGTAGAAAAGTGGTGGTATGGCTTACAAGTTAGAATTATCGTGAGCCACTCACATATATTTGGTATTCTATGTATCTTTCCTGAGGAAAGTTATTGGACATAAAGTTTCCACTCAAACTGAGTAAACTAAATTAGATAAAGAAGGCAGAGTCATTATAAACCCTAATGATATCCTTCACATGTGTACTAAGAAATTGTAGACCAGAGCCATTAAGTAGTATTTGATCAAATGTAAGAACCTGCATTTTGAAGATGCAACATGGGAGGATGAAACATTCCAACACAAACATTTTGGTTTCATTCAATGTTGAGGACAACTTTGTTTTGAATGGGAGGGTCATGTTATGTCATTAACCTATAGTGCATCTAGGGATATATGTGGCTGAAGTGTGGCTTACACATCTTCATATTAGCTTGTTGCATTTCTTGATGTTCTTAATATGGTTGACCTATGGAATAACCATGGATAAGTAGAGTATATAAGAGGTAGTGGTTAATCTCTTAGGATAATATTATGAATTTTGTTCTTATTGCATTGTTGTGAAGGATTCCCCCTCGAAGTGGCTCAATCATAATATTCAAGTATTATTATCTTTCACCAATTATTGATGTAGATCTGCTTATTCTAATCTTAATTCTATCATATATAATTATACTATTGTAAATCATCCAAGTAATTTCTTGATAAGATTCATGATTATCAGATTAAATCTAAAAAATTGGCTTATCACATTGAAGGGTTATCAAATGAATTTTTCAAGATTTATTTTATTAGTGGCCTCAAAGAGTTAATCAGCTTAGATATGAAAATGTTTTATCCCAACAACATGATGGATGCCTTCGGTTTGGCTAAGTTATCATAATATAAATTCTTAGTACAACGTCAACCTCCCTATTTTCCACCCATAAAGAATATAATGAACCAATGATCGGCCACAACCACACCAGTCACTCACCTTACTAAGATAGAGATGTGGTATCATAAGGAGAAAGGTTTATGTTATAGTTATGATGAGAAATGGGTTAAGGGTCACATGTGCATCACAAAAAATATCAACTTACTAGATGTGGATTCAACGTCAAAGCAGGACAATGAGCCTGATATCCAGGAAATCCAAGATGCTCAAGCAAAAAAAATCCCCTCTGAGGACTCAATGGATTAGGAGACCCAACTTGATATCTATCTACATGTACTAGTAGGTGTTACCACCCATCAAACCATGAAGGTCAAGGGGATATTTAAAAATATCCCTCTCATAATCCTCATCGACTCTGATAACACTCATAATTTCATCGATCCCCACATTGCTAAGCAAACAAACTATTTTGTACATCCTTGTTCTAGTTTTGAAGTCAAGATTGCTGATGGGGGAACATTTCCATGTAAAGGGAAGTGTCATAATGTGAATATCGCTATAGGCAATTACACTCTTCACTCAGATATGTTTGATTTACCATTAAGGGGATGTGATGTGGTCTTAGGGGTGCAATAGCTCTATACATTAGGACCTCTTCTATGGGAATTATTTGAGATGTGGATGTAGTTAACAGATAGTGGCCAAAAGAACACCTTAAAAGGGTTATTACCTAGATCTTATAACATCATTAGTTCCCATCACATAGAAAATCTTTTAAATAAAGGCTCACATGGGGTCATTACCTAGTTGTACTCCATCCAACTCCAACGCCCCACTGCTATTAACTACCCTACTAATTTGCAAGATTTATGTGAAATGCATGTAACCATTTTTATAAATTCAATGGGTTTGCCACCATCACACCCTAAATATCATCATATCATGTTCCTTCTAGGAAGCATTCCACCCAACATCTGGCCATACCTCTATCCCCATCTGCAAAAGACTGAGATTGAACAACTAGTATAGGACATTCTCAAGTCTAGATTTATTTTCCCTAGATCCAACACATAATCCTCCCTAGTGTTTCTTGTCTACAAAAAGGATAGTTCATGGCACCTCTACATTGACATCCATTCCCTTAACCACCTCACTATCAAAGATAAATTCCCAATTTTGGTCATCAATGAGCTACATGGAGCATGATGATGACATTCCAAAGATATCTTTTCACACTTTTGATGGTCACTATGAATTATTGGTCATTCCATCTGGACTTATAAATTGCCTTTCATCATTTTAGGCCCTAATGAATAAAAAAAATTGGCCTTTCCTCCATCGATTTAATTTGGTTTTCTTTGATGATATTTTGATCTACAACTACACATGGACTAATCATATCCAACATCTTGACAAGGCATTACAAATTATAGTAGACAATCAATTATGTGCCAAGCAGTCCAAGTGTTCCTTTAGTTAAGAGGAAGTTGAATATTTAGGGCACATTATTTCAGCCGATGGAGTCCACATGGAGTCATAAAAAATCAATGCCATGCAATATTGGCCTCAACCAACAACCCTCAAGAGCCTTCGCAGCTTCCCAAGCCTTACAAGATACTACCACAAGTTTGTGAACAATTATGGAAAGATCACAGCTCCCTTGAATTTGTTATTGAAGGATAGATTCACATGGGACGCCCTAACTGGCCAAGCATTCATGTCACTCAAACAAGCTACATGTAGTACACCAGTTTTGTCCATGACAAACTTAACCAAAACTTTCACCATCAAAAGTGATGCATGTGGCAACAACCTAGGTGTTGTTCTTCTCCAAGAGGTTCCTCCCATTACTTTCACTATCAAATCTCTTTTTCAATGAAATTTGGCTTTTTCTACATACAAAAGGGAAATGATGGAAATTCTGCATGTAGTATAAAAATAGTAGCCATACTTACTTGGGAATAATTTTTGCATCAAAACTGATCACTAGAGTTGGAAATACTTCCTAGAACAATGGGTCTCATCCCCGTCACAATAGAAATGGATCAACAAACTCATGGGCTATGCTTATGAGATCACTTATAAGAAGGGTATAGATAATGTCATGGTGTATGCTCTCTCACACACATTTGAGGACTAGAAGCCCCTTTCTATCATCTCCATGCCCATTCTAAATTGGTTAGAATATTCTATGAAATCCATGCTTCTCCATCAATATGGCACTCATGATTTCTCAAAACATATGATTGGGCATGTCAAAAAACTTTCTAGAAGAGGATGAAAAGGGAAATTAAATAGATGGTGGCTGAATGTGATACCTACCAATGCAACAAAGGTGAAAACATAATGATTCCTAGTTTGCTCGAGCCTTTTCCCATTCTTACTAGGAACTAGATTGATATTTCTATGGATTTCATTGAGGGGCTCCCTAAATATGGATAAAAAATAGTGATCTTAGTCATGGTAGAACACCTCTCCAAATATAATTATTTTTGTGCCCTCAACCATCCTTATATAGCTTTTATAGTTGCACAAGTTTTCTTGGATCAGATCTTCTTTCTTCATGGCATCTCTTCTTCAATTGTCTCTGATTGTGATGTAACTTTCAGTAGCCATTTTTGGATGGCGTTATTCTAATGCATAGGAACGCAATTGAAGATGAGCTCTAGGTATCACCCCTAAACATATGGCCAAACAAAAATTGTCAACAAATGCTTGAAAACATTTCTTTGTTAATTTTCATCAAATTAATAACAATAGTGAGTAAAGTGGCTCCGTCTTGTAGAATGGTGGTACAATACCTCCTACCACACTTTGTACTAAAATGACTCCATATGAAGCAATTTATGGTCAAACACCTCCAACACTTCTCCATTATACCCCCAATAGTTCCCTGGTTTAGGTGGTCGACACTAGTCTCTGACATCAAGTTCAGATTCCTAGCACCTTACAGGGTAATCTCCACTGGCATAGAACTGAATGAAGCAACGGGCTGATTAGCACTACTATAAGTACACCTTTCAACGTGGTGATATGGTTTTTATTCATTTGTATTCATACAAGCAATTGTCCTTGAAACTAAAAGGGTTTCATAAGCTTGCCCCAGAGTTTTATGGGCCATATAAGGTTCTCCAATAGATTGGGTCTGTTGCTTATAAATTGGATCTTCCACCTTCCTCCTGAATTCATTGAGTCTTTCATGTCTCTTGTTTGAATAAATATATTGGAACCACCATCAGAGTAATTTTTTTTTAATAGAACTTGATAATGAAAGATCCATATTTCTCGAATTGGAAGTAGTCTTAAATAGGTGCACCCACCAACTTTGTTCTCATTTAATCATGAAAGTCTTAATCTAATAGAATGACAAGCAACTATAAGATGCCACATGGGAACCACCATACCAAATTCAACAATAATTCCCACATTTGAAGCTTTAAGAAAAAAAAAATCTAAGGGGGAGGGGATGTTAGAAACCCGTATCCTACCCTTCTCTTTGCATTATTAGTGTATTAGTCACTATCGATGCATATGCATTGTAAGTCATTCTTTTAAAATATTTGAATTATCCCACATACCTGGGAAGTATTAGTTGTTAAAATAGATTTAATATTTAAGTAAGTGTTGAGGACCAATGAAGACATCCACAAATATTACTGTATTGAGCTTGTTCAAAAGAGATTGCCCTCTCAAAGTGGCCTGAGATCTAAAGGTTATTTTAAGTTATTTTCTAAAGTTTATTTTATTGTTCATTTATTTTATATAGTTCATAAATATGTGCAAAAGGTTTCTCACAATACCAAAAAAAAAAAAATTACTCATTTTTTATTTGGAAGGTTTACTTTGTGAAAAAATCAAACACAAAAAAAAATCTTGTTTAACAAAAGGGAAGATTGTAAACATAAAAATAATATGCTATGGGATAAGTATTAAGTAAACATGCTCAAATTATTGTTGATCTTGTTTTTCCTTTCCATAATGCAATATGAGTTGATCTTGGCTACAATAGTAAGCCCACCTCTTAAATCTGTCATCCTCCTAGGTAATATCCCATGTTTATATCTAGTACTAAAGATTATTTTCCACTTCATACTCAAATCAACCATGAGCCTCTTTTGGCATATAACAGTAAGGCCAAGATTATTCATAAGATTACATCACAATCCCCACCAAAGCTTCAACTACAAGCTCTATCAAAGAAGCAATTCTCAAGTTTACCTTCATCTCTTCATGTCTACTTTAAAATCTAATTAAATATCACATTATTACACTTCTTCCACCATTAGAAATAAATCTATCTAGACTCCAATATAGAATTTTTTATGAGAATGCATTTTATGATCATCATAAATGTGTTGGGCATTCCACTAATATATGTATGAACCTCAAAATACAAAATCTAAGATATACGATGAACCATGTATTATGGTTGAATGTATTAAGTTTGTTGTGAAAATTAAAAAACTATATTACTCTATTGAACAAATACCAAGCCATAATAAAATCCACACATTCACAACCTAAACAACCTTACAATATTTTTTTTCTCATTATAAATTTGTAAATGTTTTTGTGATTTTCATTTCAACATCTCTGCAGATTTCTGGGGATAACTAGTTACTATTGTAGGTTTGTTAAAAATTATGGTATAATTTCATCCCCACTCACCCCTTTGATAAATAAAGACTCCTTCTATTGGATTGATTCAACTACCAAGGCATTTGAATAGTTGAAAATGATTATGTGCACAACTCTAGTTTTGGCTACTCCTATCTTTTTTTAAACTTTTATTGTAGAGTGTGACAAATTAGGATATGGCATGGGGGATGTACTCATGTAAAAAGGAAACCCATTGGAATCTGAAAGTCACCAAATTAAGGAAAAAATAGGATCAAACCAATATATGAGAAAGAAATGATGACTATTCTGCATACAGTGAAGCAATGGAGATTGTATCTGACAGGTCATCACTTTTAGTTAAAGACTGATCATGATAGCCTCAAATATTTTTTAAAACAATGCTTGTCATCTAAAGAATAACAAAAATGGGTGACTAAAATGTTAGGCTATGATTTTGAAATAGTGTATAAGAAAGGAATAGAGAATGTAGTGGAAGATGCCTTATCTCGGTGAGATGAATCAGTTGAGGCATTGTTATGCACCATGACCATCTGGTAGGTAGATAGGCTAAAGGACACAAGATTAGAATGGGATAATGATAGTGATACCAAAGATTTGATTCATAATATTCAACAGAGTTCTAACAAATCTAAAAAATTTACATGGAAGGAGAAAACATTATGGTATAAATATAGATTAAACCCTTGTAAGCATTCTCTCCTCAAATATAAAATTCTTTAATAACTTCATGCCTCTCCACTTAGAGGACACTCAAATTTTTTGAAAAAATATCATAGAATCAAGCAAGATTTATTTTGGGTAGGACTCAAAGGGGATGTTCATAAATATGTGGCTAAATGCATGGTATACCAACAAAATAAAAGTGAAACCATTAAGACCCTAGGTCTTTTACATTCTTTATCCATCCCTAGCTAGCATTGGGAAGAGGTTTCTGTGGATTTAATTACGGTGTTACCAAGGTCTAAGAGTAAAAATTTTATCACGGTAGTTATGGATTGACTCACCAAATATTCTCATTTTTGATCCTTATGACAACCATTTATTTCTAGTATAATAGCTTTTGATTTTTTCAATACAGTTCAAAAATTGCAGACACTCCAAAGATCATTATAAGCGATTGAGATCCCATATTTATTAGTAATTTTTAAAATTAATTATTTGCATGTTTGGGTACCTAGTTGGCTCATATCTCATCCTATCATCATCAATGTGGTGCACAAACAGAGTTAGTCAACAAATATCTCGAAGGGTATATTCATTTTTTTATTTATGACAAACAAGACAAATGGGTTCATTGGTTGCCACTTGTTGAATGTTGGTATAACACTTCTATTCACAGTTTTTCCAAGATGTCTCATTTTGTGGCATTGTATAGGTATCACTCTCCATCCATCATTTTAGTTTTGACAATGCATCCTAAGGTTTGAGCTGTTGAGAAACACATTCACCATCAACAAGAGATGTTAGTCAGTTTGCGAGATAATTTAGCAGTGACACAAAATCAAATGAATCAACAAGCAAATCAACACTATAGTGAGTGGCATTTTGAAATAGGTGATTGGGTCTTTGTGTGTTGCATCCATATAAGTAGATTTGTTTGAAGTAATAGAAAAAGGATAACAAGCTATCACCTAAGTATTATGGCCCTTACCAAATCTTGCAAAAAATTGTTAGTATGGCTTACAAGTTAGAATTACTACGCCACTCACATATATTCGATATTCCATGCATCTTTCCTAAACAAAGTAATTGGACACAGAGTTTCCACTCAGACTAAGTGACTTAAATTAGATGAAGGTATAGTCATTATAGATTTCGAGGAGATCCCTCACATGTGTACTAAGTAATTGCAGACTAGAGCCATTAAGCAGTTTTTGATCAAATGTAAGAACCTACATTTTGAAGATACAACATGGGAGGATGAAACATTCCTAAATAAACATCATGGTTTGATTCAATGCTGATGATAATGTTGTTTTGAAGGAGAGGGTCATGTTATGCCATTAACTTATAGTGCGTCTATGGATATATGTGGCTAAAGTGTGGTTTACACATCTTCATATTAGCTTGTTGCATTTATTGATGTTCTTAATATGGTTGACCTATGGAATAACCATGTCTAAGTATAGTATATAGGAGGTAGTGGTTAGTATTTTAGAATAATATTGTGAATTTTGTTCTTATTGCATTATTCTGAAGGTTTCTCCCTCAAAATGGCCTAGTCATAATATTCAAGTATTCTAATTTTTCACCAATTATTGTTGTATATCTTCTTATTCTAATCTTAATTCTATCATATATAATTCTACTATTTTGAATCATCCAAGTAATTTTCTAATAAGATTCATGATTATCAAATTAAATTCAAGAAACTGGCTAATCACATTGAAGGGTTATCAGATGACTTTTTCAAGAGTTATTTTATTAGTGGCCTCAAAGAGTCAATTGACTTAGAGATGAAAATGTCTTAGGTCAAAAACATGATGGATGCCTTGGGTTTGGCTAAGTTTACATAATATAATTTCTCGTTACAATGTTGACCTCCCTATTTTCCACCCATAAAGAACATAATGAACCAACAGCTAGCCACAACCACACCAGTCAAGCACCTTACTAAGACAAAGATGTGGGATCATAAGGAGAAAATATTATGTTATAGTTATGATGAAAAATGGATTAAGGGTCACCTATGCATCACACAAAATATTTACTTACTAGATGTGGAATCACTGCCAAAGTAGGACAACGAACCTGATATCTAGGAACTCCAAGATGCTCAAGCAAAACAAAGCCCCTTTGAGGACTCAATGGCTTAAGAGACCCAATTTGATCTATCTACATGCACTAATAGGTGTTACCACCCCTCAAACCATGAAGGTCAAGGGGTTATTTAAAAATATCCCTCTCATAATCCTCATTGACTATGATAGCACTCATAATTTCATCGATCCCCACATTACTAAGTAGACAAACTAATTTGTACACCCTTGTTCTAGATGTTAAGTCATGATTGCTAATGGGGGAACATTTCCATGTAAAGGGAAGTGTCATAATGTGAGTATCATGATAAGAAATTACACTCTTCACTTAGATATGTTCACCCTACCCTTAGGGGGATGTGATGTGGTCTTAGGGGTGTAGTAGCTCTATACATTGGGACCTATTCTATGGGAATTATCTGAGCTTTGGATGGAGTTCATAGATAGTATCCAAAAGAACACCTTAAAAGGGTTATTGCCCAGATTTGATAGCATCATCAATTCCCATCACATGGAAAATCTTCTAAAGAAAGGCTCACATGGGGTCATTGCCTAATTGTACTCCATCCAACTCTAGCTCCTTACTACTATTAACTACCCTACTAATTTTTAATTTGTCTGTGACAAGCATGTAACCGTTTTTATAGGTCTAATGGGTTTGGAACCTTCACACCCTAAAAATCATCATATCCTACTCCTTCTAGGAAGCATCCCACCCAACATCTGACCATACCACTATCCCCATCTGTAAAAGATTGAGATTGAACAACTAGTATAGGAACTTCTCAAGTCTAGAGTTATTTTCCCTAGCATTGACACATAATCCTCCCCAATTCTTCTTGTACATAAAAAAGATAGGTCATGACACCTCTACATTGACTTTCGTGCCCTTAACCACCTCACTATCAAAGATAAATTCCCAATTTTAGTCATCGATGAGTTCCATGGAGAAAAAAATTTCTCCAAATTGGATCTTTGTTTAAGCTATCATCAGATTTTCATGCATGATGATGACATTCTATAGACATCTTTCCGCACTCATGTTGGTCACTATGAATTCTTGGTCATTACATCTGCACTTTAAAATGCCCCTTCAACATTTTAGGCCCTAATGAATAAAATCTTTTGACCTTTCCTCCATAAATTTACTTTGGTTTTCTTTGATGATATTTTGATCTACAACTGCACATGGGCCAAACATCTCCAGCATATTGACAAGGCATTACAACTTCTAGTAGACAATCAATTATGTGCTAAGTAGTCCAAGTGTTCCTTTAGTCAAGAGGAAGTTGAATATTTAGGGCACATTATTTCAGTTGATGGAGTCCACGTGGATCCATAAAAATCAATGCCATGTAACATTGGCCTTGACTAACAACCCTCAAGAGCCTTCATAGCTTCCCAAGCCTTACAAGATACTACCACAAGTTTGTCAAGGATTATGAAAAGATCACAAATCCCTTGAATTTGTTATTGAAGAAGGATACATTCACATGGGATGCCACAACTGGCCAAATATTCATGGCACTCAAATAGGTTACGTGTAGCATAACAGTTTTGTCCATGTTGAACTTCACCAAAAATTTCACCATCAAAAGTGATGCATATGGCAACAACCTAGGTGTTGTTATTCTCCAAGAGGTTCCTCCCATTGATTTTACTAGCAAAGCCCATTTTGGACAAAATTTGGCTTTGTCTACATATGAAAAAGAAATGATGGAAATTATGCGTGTAGTACAAAAATGGTAGCCATACTTACTTGGGAATAATTTTTGCATCAAAACTAAACATCAAAGTTGGAAATACTTCCTAGAACAATGGGTCTCATCCTTGACACAATAGAAATGGGTCAACAAACTCATGGGCTATGATTATGAGATCACTTACAAGAAGGGTATATATAATGTCATGGTGGATGCTCTCTCACACACATTTGAGGACCATAAATCCCTTTCTACCATATCCATGACCATTTTAAATTAGTGAGAATATGTACACTAAGGGTATGCACACGATCCCTCCTTACACCACCTTATTAAATAATTGACCACTAACCCCTCTATAATACCACATTATTCATGGGATAGTGATTCTCTTTATTACAAGGGTCGATTGGTGCTTCCCAATAGCATAGACCTTCATTAGGTCATATTAAATGAAATCCATGCTTCTCCATCAATAAGGCACATAGGATTTTTCAAAACATATGATTGGACATGTCAATTTTTTTTTGAAAGAGGATGAAAAGGGAAATTAAACAGATGATGGCCGAATGTGATACCTACCAATGCAACAAAGGTGAAACCATAATGATTCCTAGTTTACTCGAGCCTTTGCCCATTCTTACTAGGATTTGGATCGATATTTCTATGGATTTCATTGAGGGGCTCCCTAAATATAGAGGGAAAATAAGGATCTTAGTCATGGTAGATCACCTCTCCAAATATAATTATTTTTGTGCCCTCAACCATCCTTATACAACTTCCACGATCACACAAGTTTTCTTGGATCAGATATTCTATCTTCATGGCATCTCTTCTTCAATTGTCTTTGATCGTGATGTAACTTTCAATAGCCATTTTTGGATGGAGTTATTCCAATGCACACGTACACAATTGAAGATGAGCTCTAGGGATCACCCTTAAACATATGGCCAGGCAGAAATTGTCAACAAATAATTGGAAACATTTCTTTGTTGCTTTGCATTAAAATAACAACAACAATGAGCAAAGTGACTCCCCCTTGCAGAATGGTGGTACAATACCTCCTACCACACTTTCTACTAAAATGACTCCATATGAAGTAGTTTATGGTCAAACGCCTCTAACACTTCTCCAATATACCCCTAATAGTTCCCCGGTTTAGATGGTTAACACTAGTCTTTGACATCGAGATCAAATTCTCATTACCCTGCAGGGAAATCTCCATTGGGACATAATTGAATGAAGCAACAAGGTGATTAGCACTGCTCCAAGCACACCTTTCAACCTGGTGATATGGATTTTATTCATCTGTAGCCATACAAGCAATCATCCTTGAAATTAAAAGGGTTTCATAAGCTTGCCCCAAAGTTTTATGGGCCATATAAGGTTTTCCAATAGATTGGGTATGTTGCTTATAAATTGGAGCTTCCACCTTCCTTCGGAATTCACCAAGTCTTTCATGTCTCTTTTTTGAAGAAAATTCTTGGAACCACCATCATAATACAAATAATTTAAATAGAAATTGCTAATGAAATATCCATCTTTCTCGAATCAAAATCAGTCTTAAATAGGCGCACCCACCAACTTCATTCCCGTTTAATCATGAAAGTCTTAATCTAGTGACACGACATGCAACCAGAAGATGCCACATGGGAACCACTATTCGAAATTCAACAGTAATTCCCACATCTGAAGCTTTAAAGAAACAAAATTTTCTAAGGGGGAGGGGATGTTAGGAACCTATATCCTACCCTTCTCTTTGCATTATTAGTGTATTAGTCGCTATGGATGCATATGCTTTGTAAGTCATTCTTTCAGCATATTTGAATTATCCCACATATATGGGAAGTAATAGTGGTTAAAATAGATTTAATATTTAAGTAAGTGTTGAGGACCACTGAAGACATCCATGAATATTATTGTATTGAGCTTGTTCAAAAGAGATTGCCCTCTCGAAGTGGCTTGTGATCTAAAGGTTATTTTGAGTTATTTTCTAAAGTTTATTTTATTATCCATTTATTTTCTGTAGTTCATAAATATGTGCAAAATGTTCTCACAATACCACCCAAAAAAAAAAAAAAATACTTATTTTTTATTTGGAAGGTTTACTTTGTGGAAAAATCAAACACAAAAAAAAATCATGTTTAACAAAAGAGAAAATTGTAAACATAAAATACAATACACTATGGGATAAGGAATAAGTAAACATGCTCAAAGTATTGTTAGTCCTATTTTTCCTTCCCATACCACAATGTGAGTTGATCTTGGCTACAATAGTAAAGCTACCTCTTAGAGTTGTCATCCTCCTATGTAATATCCCATGTTTATATCTAGTACTAAAGATTATTTTCCACTTCATACTCAAATCAACCATGAGCTTTTGTTGGCATATAAAAGTAAGGCCAAGATTATTCATAACATCACATGACAATCCCCACCAAAGCTTCAACTACAAGCTCTATCAAGGAAGCAATTCTCAAGTTTAATTTCATCTCTTCATCTCTACTTCAAAAGTTACTTAAATATCATAGTATTATACTTCTTCCACCATTCGAAATAAATCTATCTAGACTCTAATATAGAAGTTTTGATGAGAATACATTTTATGATTATCACAAATGTGTTGAGCATTCCACTAATATATGTGTGAACTTCAAAATACAAAATCTAAGATATACCATGAACCATGTATTATAGTTGAATGTGTCAATTTTGTTATACAAATTAAAAAACTATATTATTCTATTGAACAACTATCAAGCCATAATAAAATTCACACATTCACAACTTAAACAACCTTATAATATTAATTTTTTTCTCATTCTAAATTTGTACATATTTTTGTGATTTTCATTTCAACATATTTTAATACAACTTAAAGCTAATACAACATTTATTTAATTACTTCCTTTTTTTTTATAAGTTAGGTTTTATAATTTTAATAATTTTATAATCAAACAACAAAATAAATATAAGAACAAAAGTTTTTACATTCTTTAATTTTTTTTTCTTTTAAATTCCAAACTGCTGCAACCCATGATCATTCCTCAACTTTCTATACACTTTTCCAATTTCGTTCGCGAGAGCAGCTCCAGAAAGCTTTTTAGGGGAGCTGTGAAAAAGCTTCGAAAAAGTGTCCAATACTGGTTGGGACAATCTGGATAACAAAGATCTCACTGCCGGGCTCTTTGTCATAACTTCATAGTTATTTTTTTGTTATTTTCAATTAATCTTTGTTAGACTATTTTTGGTTATTGTTTAATGGACAATTTATTTTTATTTTTATTTTTTTGGACTAATGTAACTGGGACACGAGGCATTTTTCTTACAGTTAAGTAGTTTATTTTAAAACTAAACCTTGTGAAAAGTCATACTGGAATTGTTTTTTTCAATTATATTTATAAAATTATGCTTATATAAATATATTTTAATATTTCAATTAATTTTTTTAATATATTAATTTTTGATATTATAAAAATAGTTTTTGATTTTATATTAAATAAATATTTGATATTTGATATCTAATTTTTTTTAAAGAGAATACAATGTTCAATGGACCACTGTTATAAAATTTCTATCTTTGACAGCCACGGTAAACCGTCAAATATAAAACTGTAAGGTAGATGTAAACATGCATGTGATAAAAAATAGCAAATAATTAGCATGTGGACAACTACCTAAAAGACGAGTATAAAGTTACTTTTTGCATCCATTGTAAAAAGTGTTCTATTGTTGATTTTTAATATTATTTTCACCAATTTATTAAGACAATTACCTTAGTCAAATCTGGATCATACCACCAATGTTATATGAGTCATGTTGGCTCCACTTCACAAATAAAGCTGGTTGAAGTTGGATTAATCATGGCTTAGCTTCTTTCTATTTTCAAGTGGTCAAACTTTGAATGTGTAATTAGTACACATACTTTATATGATTAAGAATTTAAACAATTAAATTTAACATACAAAGAGTTATTAAAATCTACTATCCAAATTTAAGAATCATCAAAATTTGGAACAATAAAATAAGAATGAAAATAATGAAAAATAAAACTTAAAATAATTATATTAAAATCATATTAGTATTACAAACTTTTAAAAAATGATTATGCTTCAAATTGATAATATTTTTGCTTAATGAATTATTTGTAGACTCGGAATTTTGACAACGTTTGTTGATTGATTTGTTTTGATAAATAAATTGATTTGGGATGAGACGATCATAGATTTCATAGTTGGTTTCAATGGAGGATGAGCATGGTTTAGATAAGTAATGGAGGGATATTTTCCAGTGAATTAAATATTCATTAGAAGCTTCTAGAAAGGGAGGGAATTTTAAATTCTTTTGGGAGAGAGCTCTCTAGAGAAGGAGAAGGGTGGTAGAGGGTAGGGGGTAGGCTTGTATGAAAGTCTAGGAGCAAGTAGGTAGATATGGAATTAATGATGAATTATGTTAATGACTAGGAAGGGGTTAGTGGGAATAAATTAGACAAAATTAAATGGGATTAAATGAGATAGATAATTAATAGACAAAATTAGTGTCAACTAATAATAATATTAGTAACAAGAAATGGGACGAGCAAATTTAGGTGCATCTATTTTGTCCCTTTTTGAAAGGGCATTGCAATTGAACGAAGTGGAAGGAGTAATGGTCTTTCAAAGAAGAAAAACACTCATAGATGAATTTTAGTAAATGATGTTAATGGACATGTAGGGATGAAAGAGGTAGATGGCCATTTGAAAGAAGAAATGGGGGGTGGGATGTGCAACGAGATAAGGGGTTGGGATGCTAGATCAGGGATTGATAATGAAGAAGATGAAATCGACATGAGAAATGAACTATAAATTGATGATGCCCCTGGCAAATACATATGCTCAGGGAGAAAAAATGACAATGTCATAGTTGTCAACATATCTCAAAGGGAAATCAATCATAACATGATGATAAGATAAAAAGTCACAAGATTTAGATATATCCTAGGTAAGGACACATGCTAGGGGCACTGCGGACCAAGATGATTGATAGAGAAGGCCACAAGCTGTTGACATATCCCAAGCAAGGAGGCATGCATGAGAGAGCATTAGGCCAAAATAAGACAATGATTTGATAACATTAACGATGAGTGTAGCTCAAAGTTGAAATCAAGCGATATGATGAAAGAGATGAGAGAGAAGAAACAATATGATCGATTAACCAAAAGACAAACGAGAAGAATTGAATGGTAATTCAATGAATCAATGAGCCACAATATGATTAATAACGACAATGCCCCTAGTAAGGACACATGTAAGGGAGTGATAATAAATTTATGGTTCTGATCATACCCCAATTCAAGGAAGAAACTATAAAATTTAAATGATCAATTGACCAATCAATGATAATGGATGATTGATGGAAGAAAAGATGGATATTGTGATTTATCAGGCCCAATCGATAGGTGTTGTGTTTGAATGGGAAGATTTGGGAGATGATTGTGGGAATGGTGATTGATCAATACACTGATTGATTATGATTGATATTATAGTTCAAGGATTTGACTGATGCAAGACTTGAGGATGATGATGGATAAGATAGATGTGACAATGAATGATGGGGAAAAAAAGAGTCACTGAGCTGATCTTAGACATGTTATGTGACTAAGCACTACTTACATAGCTTGAAAAGAGCTTAGGGCAATGTAAATCAAACTAGATGATAGATGACAAAATAGACTAAAGGAGGAGGATGATAATAATGGTCAGACATGTTGGTTGTTAGATAGAGGATGCGAGTCAGATGTTAGGCATGAAGATAGAGGACTAGAAGAAATGATGGAAGATGAGATGTTAGATGTTGAAGACTAGAGAGATGATAGATGGGTAACTAGGTGATATAGACAGAATGATAAATGGTTTAAAAGAATGATTGGATATTAGAAGAGTGGACTTGGATGATAACCTTGATGATGGGATTAATATGATTAAATATTTAGACATGTGAGAGAGGATATGATAAATGGCGACTATGGTCCATTATCAAGCCATCATTGATGTAGTAGGTATCATCATAGTCTACGCAATTTGATGTAAATATAACACTAGGAAGTATGCCACATGATATAAGTTATAAATAATTATAAAAGGGGAAAATGCTAAACTCTACATAGGACACCCAAAAGCATTATTATAACTTTTTTGGCTCCATCATAGCATCTTCATTTATTGCACCCTTGACAAAAGAGACATGATGCAAGACTAATTAAAATATTAATAAAAGAAAACAAATAGATACAAGCAAACACACACACACACACACACACACACACACACACACACACACACACACACACACACACACACACACACACACACATATGATAAAAGACATGCAAACAAGTCAAACAACACAAAGCATACAAGTAACATATATAAGTATTTACATAGAGATGCATTGTCATTAGTGTCTTGTCTATTGTCTTGATGAGAGTCATTGGTATGATTAATTAGGTGATAAGTTGGACTAAGTTGGTTGTGACAATGTGACTTTAGATTAAGGTTATAGACTTGGATAAGAGTATGGAGTTGGAGTAGACTAGTGACTTGGATTAGGATAAGGTTATGGATAAGGGCTTGGATGCCAACATTAGGACATAAGACAAGACAAGATGACAAAATGATAAGTCAAGTGAGACATAAGATAGGATGACTAAGATATTTAG
The DNA here is from genome assembly GCA_037957365.1 of Torreya grandis. Lineage (NCBI taxonomy): Eukaryota > Viridiplantae > Streptophyta > Pinopsida > Cupressales > Taxaceae > Torreya > Torreya grandis. Next base: position 2,610,116 of record JARHVA010000297.1, on the reverse strand, counting down.
GACACATGACAAGATGATTGAGATGTTGTGACAAGGTAAGATGACAAGATGATAAGACAATTAAGTCAAAAGACATGGCAGTAAGGATATTTAGGACATGTGACAAGATGCCATAGGATAATATGACCAGATGCTTTTTTTAAACTTTTGGCATCTTGATTTATTGGATATGGGAAATATGTATGATGTAAACATTTTCATGATATTCAACCAATGCTCATTCGGAAGATATGTGATGCTAGGACCATGTTGTCAATGTTAGGTCAATGTTCTTATGATCATTAATTATTGAGTGAGATCTACCCAGATATCTAGACTAGGCATCTTCATCACCCATATAAGAGATAATGTTTCTTAGGTTTGTGAGGTGTGGAATGAATGTATTTAGGGTTTGGATTTGATGGTGATCTATAGGATTTGAATGGTTAATAAAGTCATGATAGGGAGGTATGATGGGTAACTAAGAAATGGGACTCATAATTGCACAAACCGTTAGACATGTTAGATGTTCTATAGTTTATTGGTGCCATATGAAAAAATGTTGTCAGAGATCCAAGACACTTTGACTTTGTGGTTCATCTTTTATCTGATTATGTGAAGGATCATTAGCCATAATGATGGTGCTTTTGACAATGATTTGATCTTTAGACTCGATTATATTTTGACTACCCCATGGTACTTGACATTGGGCTTCGAAGAAATTGATCTTTGCCTTGATAGATGATGATTAATTTTAATTTGATGGTCCCTTAGTGCCTCAAAGAGGGTTTCACTAGGGGAATACACTTTTTTATTACGCTAATGATTTGACTTTTTTAATTGTGTCTTGTAGGATCAAATGTGATTTGATCATCATGTATGTCTTTTTGAAAATTGTCTTGGACCTTTGAATTTTTTATGCATGTTATGTTACTCAGGGAACCATCCAACGATGTATGTTCCCATTTGTCCCTATGGAGGGAGGTGATTAAATGATCATTGATTGGAAGAAAAGGACCTATGATGGATCAAGGCAGGGGAGATGGTAGGGGGAGATCAATGAGTGGTAATGGGGCAACATTATACTCATAAGGGTTCTTAAGAGACCTAGTTTAGACATTGGAGAAAATCACCTTAAGATCAACAAAATGATCACTAAGACTATTTTCAAGACACATATCTGAGGCATGATCAAATTCATTGACTAATAAATCTTGTAAGAACTCTATTATGACTTCATCATCATGGTCAGGATCAAAAAATATGCCTTGTGATTGGTTGACATCTTGATTGAAGGTATACTCAAAAAAGAAGGCATAGTCACCATTTGCAACATTAATCAAGGATGATTTTGACAAAGAACCTAATTCAAATACTAGTATTAGACATGATTCTAATGTAGATAAGACTTTTATTGATTCTAGTGTTGACTTTGATGTACATGATGTAATGTTACTATTACAAGATTCATTTTTCATAAGCAATCTCTTCAAACAGGGTCTTTGATACGATGGATGAGAGGAAGATGATGGAGGGACAATGGATTCACCAAAGACAACTCCATGGAATAAGGAATCATAAGAAAAGAGAGAACTAAGTTTATGGAAAACAAACTCATTGTTGATGGAGGATTTGTCAAAGATAAGTGGACCGTGGAAGATGGACTTGGTGTCTTGACCTTGGCTCAAAAAGGGAAGGGCTTGATCATAATCAAAAAAGAATCTTGGCATACCTCTTCTTATTCACCCTTTGATGTAAACCCATCTTATTCATTCTCGATTTTGATGTCACTATGGTCGATGATGTCTTGGACATAGTTTTGTAAATTGTGACATCAATTAATGGTATGCCCCCAAGTTTAGTGATATATATAATATTGGTTAGCTTTATACCAAGAAGGCTTAGGCTTGGTGGGATCAAGATGTCATATGGGTGGATATATCATCATGTTGGTGGCATCAAATTATTGGAAGAGGGATTCTAGGGATATACAAAGAGAAGTATAAGGCCTCTCTTCACTTCTTGACTTGGGTGACGAAGCATTAGACTTTAGATTAGATGGGTATTGATGCAATTGGGTGGAAAAACTAGTATTAGGTGTTCCTAGGGTAAGATTCCATTTGTTAGTGTAGGAAGGGGTATATGATTTACTATGAATAATGGATGGAGGGTTTGAATGGGATTGGGTAGTAAGAATACTAGAAATTTACTGATGGGAATGGGTGAAGACTAGAGGTAATATGGGTGAATGAGGTCAAAGTCTATAAGACATGGAGTACTTATCTTAAGGAGGTGGGAAATGAGTACATCCCTATTGGCCATGACATATTTCTCAATCATGGTATCGACCAAATCTATTTTAGATGTCATGGATTAAGATGGGATAAAGTATAGATGATGTAGTTTACCCACCCCAATCAAAAAGAATGGGGGATTGAATATAAAGATTGAGGGATGAAGATGGGATGTGTGGAAAAAATTTGGACAAAGACTTGATTTAATATGACTCAAGTTTGATTAGATATTTTGTCATGTTATGATGTTTAATAGGGTAAGACAAGATCAAGTAGACTAAATTAAGATGTGAGCTATACTTTGATGATTTTGATTGGATTCAGCTGGGTGAGCTATGATAAGCTCTAAGATTTGATAGGGGATAGACTGGCCCAAGAGATGTGATTTTGACTAGGAATGATTGGATTAAGACTAGCTCAAAGCCAATATGATTCAACTTGACTTGGGATGACTTGACCGATAAGACAAGAAAATTGATATGATTAGATTCTATGTATGAGTCAAACTTGATTAGACATAAGTAAGCTTAAAATCAAGGCCTTGATGTGGAAATAGTTGTTTGCCAATGTAGATGATGACTAATATACAACTACAAATTGGATATGATGACTAAAATTTTCAATGGGATGAAAAGGTAAATATGAGTTAGACTATGATTAGGACTAGGTTGTATAAGTAACGAATATGGTGATGGACAAGGTGATTAGGCTAGATAAAGTCAAGATGAGTGCCATGATTAAGATAAGGTGAGAAATAAGTTTAGACTAGGACCTTAAGGATGATATGGATAAAGTTAAGACCAAGGTATGACTATGGTATGATTGGGTCAAAAGGTGACTAAAATCAGACAAGATGGGGATATGATAAGGCCTAGGACAAGGGATGATGATGATGATTGACCTAGGGACTATGTTTGAATAGGGGACAATGTTGTGTGTTTGGTTTAAGGGATGCAAATAATGCAGGCCTCTATAACACACAACAAAAACAACCAAGCCACAATCCTAAAATTAGTGATTGACTCATGAATGTAACTCGATGAATGCACCATCTAAAAACTTTGTAGATGAGGTTATAGGTTGGTGACATGTTACAAAATATCTCAAACCCTCTCAACCCTATCTATACATAATGGTCATTATGAGAATTGATATTGACTGTGTTAGCAAGTTGTCTATTAGGCTAATGGTCCTATTATAGGTTATACATGTTTTTTGAGGGTGTCCCCAATATACACTAGGTACATAGAGTCTGACTCCATGTAGGGTGTTGTCTAATTCCTGGGTTAAAGAGTCAAAAAAAATTCTTCATAGAAGACCTATATGGGATCAATCATTTGGCCTAATGACAGTTATCCCTAATTTTTATACTCTATCAAAACATAGAGTTTGGTTGAATGTATGGTGATTAAATCTACATCACTAACCCCTAAGACTATGGAAATTGTGTGGGAATCAATTCCACACCATGTTGACCCTCAAAAAATAAAAATGAGAGTGTTTGTTAGTGGTATTTGATCTTCTAAGACTCATTGCTAGGACACAGGGAGAAGAGGATACATCACTATAGCCCTTGGGTACATACAAGTAGACAAAAAATTGATTAATATATTAATTAAGTGTGGGACACACACACACAAGATGATTTTCAAAATGTCAAAAATCTTTGACAGGTGTCAAACCAAGTGATCAGTAGTTTTAATTTGACAATTTTGAGGGGTGTCATGTAAGATGTTATACAAAAATAAAAAAATACATCAATATGTGACTTGCAAAATAAGTGGTTAGTTTAAATTGATAGATAAAATCAAGTGAGATAAAATTATCACTTAATTTATCCTAAATAAAATGTTAGTCTAATAATCCTCAATAAAAACACTAAAAAAATTACAGGTTTTATATTATAACTCTTTGAATGAAGGGCCAGGATAGAGGGGTCTGGGGGTGACAATGCCCAATAGGTTCAAGAGGCAGTACTGCTTGTGGGATTAAGAGGTAGCTCCCCTTATGGTGTCAAATCACAACGCCCTTTGTGAGGTTTGGGTGTAGAGCCCCTGATGTTAAAAGTAATTTGAGTCTTATAGGATGCTTGGCATGACTCAAAATTTAGCAAAAATGTTTTAAAAAGGGCATTCAAAAAAGATAAATTTTGAGGCAAATAAAAGAATATTTTTAATTCAAAATTGATACTACAGTAATCAAAATCATAGATACATAGTCAGTGTTATTCAAAATTGCATACAGAGAGTCAAGATCGCTTATAGTAAGTCAAAATCGTAAATACAGACAAACGATAATGCAAATTATTGTTAGAACATTTAATGTCTAAGCGGTGTAATTATAAGACCCTTAGTACATTATTAGATAATTAAATAATAATGATTTATTATTTATTAATATGGGTTAATAACTTCATGTAAATAAATAATAAAAACATGAATTATTTATTACTTATTGGTAAAAATAAAATATTATTATTTATTATTTATTGGTATTTTAAAATGTTATCGAGATGGTTGGACATGTTGGTCATAATGGTCACCTCCCTTCAATTTTTACTATAAAATAGGGTTTACCCCTATTATTCAATCATCTTGAAGAATTGGTGACTCAAAGTTTTATGAAGGTTATTTTGGAAGAGAGGAAGTGAGAAGAGAAGTTTTTGTATTGGGGCGATTTAGTTTCTCATATTAATGAATATCACATTGGTGGGTTTTTTACCTCTTTGAGATTTTTTCATAGTAACTCCTATGTCATGTGTTGATGTGTTTATTACATGCTTTGCTTATTAATTATATTTTAGATCTTGTATATGCATAATGCATTCATTCAATGAATTTGACAGGGTAACAAAGTCTGAGGGAATATAATTGGTAGAGTAAACCATTATCAATTATGAATACCAATTGATTTTTTTTTATTAATTTTTTTTTTAAAATTATTTTATAAGCTTGTGTATGACAAAGAGGGAGAAGATTTTTTTTGGATTACTTTGGAGCTCTGTCTCTCATTCAAAACAGTTCAGAAGAATTTTAAAACATCTTTGGATCCTCTTAAAACAACTCATATTTTTTTTTCAAGATTTAAAATATGCCTCAGTCACAGGGGCACCATAATCAATCTAGGAAAATTTAAAACATTGATTTCCTATTCAAAGTCTATTTTTTAAAATTCCTTCTTTACTAGAATTTTTTTTCACAAGATTGGAATAATTTTCAAGTTTTCTGGTGACCTATGTAAGTTTTCGAGAGCACTTGTTCCTCTACGGGAGCATCATATTCATGGTTGGAACCATACACAGTGAATTAATAATTTTTTCTAAAAATTATTTTAAAAAAAAATATTTTTTAAAAATAATTTTTAGAAAAAATTATTAATTAACTGTGTATGGTTCCAACCATGAATATGATTCTAAAAATTATTTTTTAAAAAAATATTTTTTTAATTCTAATTTTCCATGTAAAAGTGGGTGGGCCCCACCTTTCTTTAAAACCTATTTATTTAATCAAAAAATTAAAATTAGTAATTTTTTATTTACTATTATTTTTTACATGCACATACTAATTATTATTTTTTATGTTAAAATAAAATAAAAATTAGATATAAAAAAGTCTAAATATAGATTAGTGTATGTATTGTTTTAAAAAAGCCTCTTAGAAGAGTTGGTGGTCTATCATTTTGCGAGATCTTACAACTAAGGAGGTCTCAAGTCCAAAATCTCATAAATCAATCTTTTTTCATTTAGTTAATTTTTTTTCTCAAATTTAATTTAATTTAATTTAATATTCATTTTTTGGTTCACATGTTAACTTTTCTCACATGTTAAACCCCTGACCTATCATTTAGTTCTTCAACTTTTGACTTAGTGAATATTTTTTGACAAACATAGTCATATAACCAATTGATCTATAAGTTTTGGCATGTTCTAAATGCATTGGAGTAGTCCATTTTTTATTTTGAAGCCTCATATCATAGTTTTTACACATTTTTTAATAAAAGTGTTTAAGTGGTTGTTTTGAGTATGACTCTTTCGACACTTAAATTAGTATAATTTTAATTCATTTTTTATATTTTTTGGCATCTAAATTATGTAATTAAGTATAATTTTATATTTAATTCACTTTATTTTGAAAAATAATTCAAAATTTCATTTAAAAAAAGTTAATTGTTAAACCCTTGACCTATCATTTAATACTTTGACTTTTGATCTAATGAATATTTTTTGACAAACATAGTCATGTAACTAATCGATCGATAAGTTTTGGAATATTATAAATGCATTGGAGTAGTCCATTTTTTGTTTTGAAGTCTCATATTATAGTTTTTACATATTTTTTAATAATAGTGTTTAAATGGTTGTTTTGAGTATGACTCTTTTGATACTTATATTAGTGCAACTTTAATTCATTTTTTGCATTTTTTAGCATTTACATTTTGTAATTAAGTATAGTTGTATATTCAATTCACTTTATTTTAAAAAATAATTCAAAAATTCACTTTAAAATGGTTAATTGTTAAATTATTCTTATTCTAATGTATTTTTACGACACTTGTGACACTCTATTTTGTTACAATCTTTCATAAATTTATTAATTTATATAGAATTAAATTGATCATTATGTGTTTTCACTTTTAAATTTATTTTAATATTAAATTAAGTTAAAATTCACAATAAAAAGTTTGTTAATGAGCATTTGTTTACTATTTTGTTTAAATGGAAGCTATGGCTTTACCTCATTTTTTCTTAGATAAATCTCAAATAATTAATGAAAATAAGTTTAATATATAAAAAAATCATGCTAAAATTAAATTTATGGCCCGCAAGTTGTGGATTATTGTCATTGAGACTGAAAAGCTCTTTTTAGACGATATGTGATTCTTGAGCTTACCAATGCAATTCAACAGAAATCATAAGAAGCTATGTCCATTATCTTACAGAGTGTTAAAGAGGAATTATTTATTTATATTGACAATCATGATTTTTATAGTGATTCTTGGAAACTCCTTGAATCCATGCATGAAGGCACTCATCTCTCGAAGGTTATTAAGTTAATCCTTGAATTGCTAACTATATCCATGAAAGGTGATGAAAAAGTTGTGAATTTTCTTGTTAAAATTAAAAATATTAAAAGTAAGATAAATATAATCATAATTTGACTCATGATCAATTACTTTATTTTATCATTCAGTTAAATATTCATAAAAAAAAAGTTAAAAATTTATTTCAATTTTGAATTTTAAATATTAAATTGAGCAAGATATCCTTGACCATACCACCTTGTCTATTCTCATTCAAGAAAAGCAAGTTATAAAAATTTTGATTTTAAAGAGAATGTCACTTAGGCATTTTTTATATTAAATAATATTGTTGATAACATTGAAAAATATAAATCTAACCCTAATTTTGTTAAAAGTAAATACAAGAATAAGAAATCTGATAATAAGAATCATAAACCTAAGTTTAATAGAAATTGCAATGTGTATGATACATTTGATCATAAGAGGGAAACCTATTATAAAAATAAAGATAGAAATTACAATCAATTTTTAAAAAATATCAAATGGAAGAAATCTAATCAAAATAAGGAAAAAAACTAAAACCCTAATCAAAGTAACAATCAAGATTCAAATATTATTGCTTTATTTGCCATTTTATCTATTTTAAATGAAAATGAGTGGATTTTAAATAATGATGCATTGAACCATATGACATGGTTATCTGATATTTTGTATAATTCTAGAGATAATTTTGAAAATATTTACTTATGATATAATTTTTTTTAGAAACAACTTAACATGGAAAAACAATGTTTTCAAATGTTACTATAAATAATATTTTCTATGTACCTAAGCTTAATTTTTTTTTAATCTTGTTCTAAACTTACAAATGATAATTTTATTGTAACATTACTTAAATATAGATGGCTCATTATAAATCATTTTGGTTATTTGATTGTTGAAGATGTTTAGAAAAATAGTTTATATATATTTTATCTTTTTTATACATATTTTTTCATCGAATAGTAAAAATAAATCTCAATTATGACATGTTAATTTTAAAATATTACATGATATATCTATAAATAATATTGTTATTGGAATTATTTTTATCCCTTCTCATCATGAAACTTGTGAGGGTTGTTTACATGGTAAACAACATACTAATCTCTTTCACAAGAATCATGATGTGAATTTCTCACATCCTTTAAAATTGATTCATAGTGATGTTATAGGACTTCTTGAAGTTGTATCTCTTAATTATTTTTTTATTATGTTACTTTTAGTGATGATTACATTATAATAATATGATCTTTTTTCATTAAAAATAAATATGATATTTTTAAATGGTGATTTAGAAGAGAAAATATACATTACTCAACTTAAAGGTTTTACTGACCCTAATAAAGAACATTATGTATGCAAGTTAATTTTATTTTGTATGATTTAAAGCAAGTTATTCAAACTTGGTATTCTAAAATTACTTTTTTTTTCAAAGAATTGAGTTTCTCTAATTGCTACTCTAATAATGATCTCTTTATTAAATTTAAAAATAATCATTTGATTTTAATTGTATTATATGTTTATGATTTGTTGATTATTGATGGTCTAACTAATTTAATTCATAAATATAAAGATAAACTAAGTCAAATATTTAAAATGATTAATTTAAGCATTCTACATCATTTTTTAAGAATGACTATAATTCAAGATAAAATTCAATTGTTGTATCACAATCTTAATATGCACATAATCTTATTGTTAATTTTAACATGCTTGATTGCAAATCTTCTTCTACTCCTATTGAATTTAGTGTTAAATTTGATCCAAAACCTACATATGAAAAATCTAAACCTACTTTATATAAATAAATTATTAAAAATTTGATTTATTTAACCATTACTAAGTCAGATATTTCATATGCTGTTAGTGTTGCTTCTATATTTATTCTAGATATTTATTTGTATCATTAAAATTTATAAAAGAGAATACTTAAGTATATCAAAGAAACTGTAAACTATGATTTATTTTATTCATCTATTGATAATATTAATTTATATGGTTATTGTAATGTTGACCATGCTAATGATATTTTAGATCATAAATTTACTATTGGATATATGTTTTTGTTTGGTACAAGTGTTATTACTTGGAATAACAAGAAGCAACTTACTATCTTTCTCTCTTCTACAAAATTAGAGTACAAAAGTGATAATATGTACATAATCTTATTGTTAAGTTTAACATGCTTGATTGCAAATCTTCTTCTACTCCTACTGAAATTGGTTTTAAACTTGATCCAAAACCTACATGTGAAAAATCTAACCCTATTTTATATAGACAACTTATAATAAGTTTGATTTATTTAACCATTACTAATTCAGATATTTCATATGTTGTTAGTGTTGATTCTATATTTATTCTAGATCCTTATTTGGATCATTGAAAATTAGCAAAAAGAATACTTAAATATGTCAAAAAAACTATAAACTATGATTTATTTTATTCATCCATTGATAATATTAATTTATATGGTTATTTTGATCCTGACCATACTGGTGATATTTTAGATCATAAATTTACTATTAGATGTGTGTTTAAGTTTGATGCAGGTACTATTACTTAGAGAAATAAGAAGTAATATGTTGTCTCTCTCTCTTCTATAGAATCAGAGTATAAAATTGATATAGAAGCTGCTAAAGAAGTCATGTGACTGCAAAATCTATTGGAATAAATTCTTTTAGATGTTTCTCAAAGTACCATCCTTCATTATGATAATGAAAACTATATAACTCTGATAGAAAATCTAGTGCAACACCAAAGAACTAAACACGTTGAAGTTCATGTGCATTTCATCTAAGATAAACTCATCAATGGTGATATTAATCTACAATTCTATTCTATGGATGAACAAGTGAAAAATATCTTAATAAAACCAGTTGGTGCTACCAAGTTTTGTCAGTTTCATGTAATGTTGGGTTTTTTAGAGTTGCATTTGAAGAGAAATGTGCATGACAATGTCACTTCTTGACGGTCATATGTTTCTTCTCCTTCTCTATACTTCTCATTGTAAATCAATGTAAACTTTTGTGAAAGTTATGTGATTTGAGTAATTTTCATGTAAAAAATTTAATTTTTACCCTAATACATTAAAAACATACTTTGTAATAGAGATATTTATGTTATAAAAGGCTTCAAATATACTTAGTGATTATTGATGAGAAATTATGAAATGTAGTCTCACGATCATGCTAACCTAAATTTACTTTTGAGTAGTTTATGGATTTTAATTATTTTTATTTCAAAAGATGGTGTTTGACATGATGAAATTTTTTAAATATTTAAATTTTGTACATAATATAATTTTTTTAATGATGATTATGGCATTTATCCCTGTTTAACATTAAGATAGTGTTAGAAAATTTAATGTCTAAGTTGTGTAATTATAAGACCTTTAGTACATTATTGGGTAATTAAATAATAATGATTTATTATTTATTAACATAATTTAACAACCTCATATAAATAAATAATAAAAACATGAATTATTCATTACTTATCAATAAAAATAAAATATTATTGTTTATTATTTATGAGTATTTTAAAATATTCTTGAGATGGTTGGACCCATTGGTTACAACGGTCACCTCTCTTAAAATTTTACTATAAAATAAGGTCTAAAATATATTGAGTGACTCAAGGTTTTGTGAATGTTATTTTGGAAGAGAGGAAGTGAGAAGAGAAGTTTATGTATTGGGGTGATTTAGTTTCTCATATTAATAAATATCACATTGGTGGGGTTTTTTACCTCTTTTATGTTTTCCCATGGTAACTCATGTGTCATGTGTTGATGTGTTCATTATATGCTTTGCTTATCAATTATATTCTAGATCTTATATATGCATCATAAATTCCTTCAATGAATTTGACAGTTGTAAGAAAACTATCATGGTTACTGGGTGGTTGGTTATTTCAAAATCGCTTATATAATTTTCAAAGTCACAACTAGGAAGCAAAATTGTAGAAACACAAAAGTGATTTTGAAATGATTAAAATAGACTACATTAAAGCTAAATGTGTTATGTTATGTCTAATACATACATAATTCTAGATATTAGTAATAGATTATGCTAGGTAGTATTAAGAATGATTAATTAAAAAAGAGAAAGGATTCTATGAAATATGATTGTCAAAAATATAGATACCAATATCAAAATTATAACTACCAAGTCAAAACTATGATTTACCAGAGACAATTTTAAAAACAATAAAAAAATGAATTATATATAGATTTACAGAGAGTAAATGATATTAAAAGGAATTATTTGAGTATGATCTCACCAAATTATGATATTTACACTAGTTCTTAAGACTTTAACATGATTTAATTAATTTTGTTCAAAATCACAACTGAGTCAAAATTGTCACTAGCTAAAAGTGATTTTGATGGAAAGTTTGAGATCTTATGATTTTATTTTGACAAAATTATTTTCTATTTTCTAAAACCAACCAAATTAGACATAGAGTAAAATTTGTAGAAAAAGTAGATTATAATGTCTGATAACTTGATTAAAGATAATCTATGACCTAAATCAAAATCACAATTATAGTATGCAAAATTACAAATGGAAATCAAAATTTCAACTATCAATACGTGATTTTGCATAATTAAAACAAAATGGTTAAACAACCTAACATATAATGGTTAACTTCTACAATTAGTGAAAAATTATGATTATTGAAGTCAAAATTGTTAGTGTAAAATTGCCTTTTGCAGAGCAAAGTAGTTTTTCACCTATAACTTGAATTTTTTGAAGATTTGAGCCCAAACTATTCCTAAACCTAACTTTAAATATAAATTCACACACTTTACACACACTAGATCATTCCAAAAGTATGGCTCCCACTATAGTCACCAAATGTATGATCAAGAATTTAGACAATCAAATTTAACATACAAAAAGCTATTCAAATCTAAGAATCATCAAAATTTGAAGCAATAAGATATAAATACAAGCAATTAAAATTAGACTTAAAATAATTATACCATAATTACAATCCTTTAAATAATGATATGCTCTAAATTGATAGGAATTTTACTCAATGGATTACTTGTAGACTCAAAATTTTAATAGCATTTGTTTCCTTGATGAATTTGACAAGTAGATTGATTTGGCATGAGAAAATCATATATTCCATAGTTGGATTCAATGGAGGATGAACATGGTTTAAATAAATAATGGAGGGAAATTTTTCAATGAATTAAAAATTCATTGGAATCCTCCACAGAGGAAGGAATTTTAAGGAATTTAAAATTTCTTAAAATTTTGTAGAGAGAAATTTCAAGAGAAGAAGGGTGGTGGAGAGTAAGGAGTAAGATTATAAGAAATCTTAGGAGTAGGTAGGTAGGTGGGTTGTGAATTTAAAATTCATAATATAATAGATAAGTGGGATTAATTAGAAGAATTAATGAAGAAATGGGAAGGGGTAAGGTTAGTAGGTGAATATAGAATTAGTGATCCAAAAATCGAAAGATTTGGTTGAAAGATAACTCAAGAAATAAGAACAACACAATTCAAATAATGCTATCTCTAAGAAGAGATGTTTTATTAATCAAATTTGCAGATCCAAACATATGCTTATCTCTAAGAAGAGATGTCCATTTCCATTTCAGGTTACATCTTTATTTATACATGTTTTGAAGGTGGAGGGAGGATGTGGAAGGTCACCAATATCAAGGGAGATGAATTGGTTTGACTTCCACAATTTACAATAATACATAATTCAAAGAGTTACTATTTTTAGAAACTTATTATTTTTAGACTGCACTACTAAAATTAAAATTTAGGGCACTTATATTGGGTTTTTAAGGGTCAATATTCATTAATAAAAGTTCAATGCCATCTCGCTGCATTCTCCTCAATCTTATCTTTTCAATGGTTCAAACGGTGAATCAATTGGAGCTACAGTGCAAAAGTTATGGCTCTCAAAAATTTCATCATCAATTGGGGTGGATCTATCACCTGAATTATCGCCCAGATCATTCTTCCCTCCTAGAGAATCAACGGTCCTCATTGCATCAAGATTTGTCATCAAGTGTGGTAGTTGTACTTCTATTTAATTCCTGATGCAAACTTGGAATGGATTGTGATTTATGGAACTGTGCAGGGCTCACTTATTCACCATTTTTGTCTGACCATCAGTCTGTGGATGGAAGGCCGTGAACTTCTTTAGCTTGGTATCTATTTGATTCTATTTTTGTGTTGTTTATGTAGTCAGGGCTGCAACATTAGCCTTTTTGGATTCTTATGGCTTGATCAGCATGAGAACAAATTTCATGGCACTAATCAGAGAGACAGATGTAGAAGGTGGTACATCTGATACCCTACAGCACTATGTTCTAAGAGTGAGTAACCCTTTGAATTCTTGATTCATATATGCCATGTCGATCATACATGAATGGCTGACCAAAGAGTACATCACAAACATCTAGATTGACCAATTCACATAAGACCTCATCTTAGAAAGGTTTTATTGCATATGAGAGAAGACATTGGTGCGTGACACAGAGGTTTCTCCCTAGACTCAACCATCCTACACTGTATGACTTTGGGTGAGGCTTCATGGATAGATTTAGGATTTTCATAATATTAGTAGAGATTAAATTCTTTTGACTTCTACTATCAAGAATTAAATGTAGAGGCCTACATTTCACCCATAACTTACAGTGAAACAACCTTTCCTTGTCATCTAGCCTCTCCTCATGGGTCTATGATGAAACAATAATGGCTTTGGGCTCAGCATCTATAATCTCTTCTTCAACCTCTTTGAATACAAGGTCTGTATGAGGTAGAGCAATGGATGTTGAGGATTGTGACTTAGAAAGTAAGGACTTGATGGCTTGACATTCTTCTTTGGAGTGAGTTTCAGATTTGTGATAATCACACCACTTCCCAGTCTTTCCTTCCTTTTGCTTCCAATTTTGGCCTCATGTTTGACCTTCTTTGTCACTTTTCCATTTTGAAGCTGACTCTTCATATTCATTCTTCCATGCTTCTGCTCAATCTTTACTATGAAAGTGTACGCTTCACCAAGGGTTTCCAAATTGAAGAGTTCCATTTCTCCCCATATGTACCATTGTAGTCCACCGTGGTATTTGAGAACCTTGTGTTTCTCACTTTCTTGGATTTCAAATATCATAAATAGAGAATGAAAAATGTCAGTGTAATCTTGAACAGACTGTTCCTTACCTTGGAAAAGTTATTATCACTCTATATACAGATCATCATATGCTACAATGGCTTAGTATTCTTCCTATACAACTTCTATGAAATCATCCTAGGTAGGTTCTATCTCAAGGCCAATATCATCTGCACTGAATCTTTTTGCATACAAGTCCCACCAATTTTTGATAGGCAATGATGTTTTTAAAAGAGCAAAAGTGATCTTCTCTTTATCAGTGAATTTATTTACAAAAAAATAAGATGACAATTGATCCAACCAATTTTCTACTACAATAGCATTGATTTTGCCTTCAAATGTAGGGATATCAAAATTCCCCTGAACCTTGATGGGTGTTGGAAAACTGAAAGGATGTGGAGGTGTGGATGAGATGCCAAAATTTTCCATTGAGATTTGTTGGAGAATTTGAGTGAATTGTTGTAGCATCTGCACTTGCTACTATTAGAGGGCTTCATTCACCATTTCATTGAAAGTATTAGATGTCTCGGTGTTGTCCACCATTTGAAGTCATTTGGAGTGAATAGGTGGATAGTCTGCTAGTTCTATTTCCACCCAAGCTTTATGTAATCTGGCTTCATCCTCAGGATCATACACTCTAAAGACAAACTACTCTGATATCACTGATCCAAAACTTGAAAGCTTTGGTTGAAAGATAACTCAAGAAACAAGAATAACACAATTCAAATAATGTTATCTCTGAGAAGAGATGTTTTATTAATCAAATTTATAGATCCAAACATACTTATCTCTGAGAAGAGATGTCCAATTTCCATTTTAGGTTACATCTTCATTTATACATGTTTTGAAGGTGGGGGAAGGATGTGGAAGGTAACCAATAATGAGGGAGATGAATTTGTTTGACTTCCATGATTTACAACAATATAAAATTTGAGGAATTACTATTTTTAAAAACTTACTATTTTTAGACTACACTACTAAAATTAAAATTTGAGGCAATTTCACTCAGTTTTATGGGGTCAAACTTCATTAAGTAGAGCTCAATGCCATCTCACCATATTCTCCTCATTCTTAGCTTTCTAATGATTCAAACGGTGAGTCAATTGGAGCGATGGTGTAAAAATTATGGCTCTCAAAAGCTCCATCATCAATTGGGGTGGACCTATCACCTAAATTATTTTCCGAATCATTCCTCCCTCCTTGAGAAGCAATGGTCCCCATCGCATTAAGATTTGTCATCAAGTATGGTAGTTATACTTTGATTTGATTCTCAATGCAAACTTAGAATGGACTGTGATTTATGGAACTGTGTAGGGCTCGAGTGTTCACCATTTCTATCTGACCATCAGTTTGTGGATAGAAGGCAGTGAAATTTTTTAGCTTGGTATCTATTTGATTCTATTGTTGTGTTGTTTATGTAGTCAGGGATACAACATCAACCCTTTTGGATTCTTGTGGCTTGACCACCATGAGAATAAATTTCTTGGCACTAATTAGAGAGATAGATGTAGAAGGTGGTACCTCTAGTACCCTATAACACCATGTTCCAAGAATGAGAGTAATCCTTCAAATTCTTGATTCATAGATGCCATGTCGATCATACATGAATGGTTGACCAAAGAATACATCAAAAATATATAGATTGACCACATCACATAAGACCTCATCTTGGAAAGGTTTTATTGCATATGAGAGAAGACATTGGTGGGTGACATGGAGGTTTTTCCCTAGACTCAACCATCCAATACTTTATGGCTTTGTGTGAGGCTTCATGGATAGATTTAGTCTTTTCACAATATTAGTAGAGATTAAATTCTTTTGACTTCCACTATCAAGAACAAAATGTAGAGGCTTACCTTTCACCCATAACTTAGAGTGAAACAACCTTTCCTTGTCATCTAGCCTCTCCTTGTGGGTCTATGATGAAGCAATAATGGCTTTGGGCTCATCATCTATAATCTCTTCTTTAACCTCTTCAGCTGTAAGGTCTTTATGAGGTAAAGTAGTGGATGTTGAGTATTTTGACTTAGAAAGCAGGGACTTGATGGCTCAACATTCTTATTTAGAGTGAGTTCCAGATTTGTGATAATCACACCACTTCCCAGTCTTTCCTTCCTTTTGCTTCCAATTTTAGCCTCGTGTTTGACCTTCTTTGTCACTTTTCTATTTTAAAGGCTGACTCTTCATATTCACTCTTCCATGTTTCTACTCAATCTTTACTACAAACTTGTATGCTTCACCAAGGGTTTCCAAATTGAAGAGTTCCATTTCTCCCCTTATGTACCATTGTAGTCTGCCACTATATTTAAGAACCTTATGTTTTTCACTTTCTTGGATGCCCAATCTCACAAATAAAGAATGAAAAATGTCAGTATAATCTTAAATAGACTATTTATTACCTTGGCAAAGTTGTTGCCACTCTATATGCAGATTGTTATATGCTCTAATGGGGTAGTATTCTTCCTTTATAGCTTCTATGAAATCATCCAAGGTAGGTTCCATCTCAAAGCCAATATCATCTGTACTAAATCTCTTTGCATACACTTCTCACTAATTTTTGATAGGCAATGATGCTTTTAAAAGAGAAAAAGTGATCTTCTCTTTAGCAAAAGTGAATTTATTTATAGAAAAATAAGATGACAATTAATCCAAACAATTTTCTACTGCATCAACATTAATTTTGCCTTCAAATGTAGGGATATCAAAATTCACCTGAACCTTGAAGGGTGTTGGGGCACTGAAAGGATGTGGGGGTTTGGATGAGGAGCCAAAATTTTCCATTGATATTTGTTGGAGAATTTGAGTAAATTATTGTAGCATCTATGATTGTTGATGTTGGAGGGATTCATTCACCATTTCTTTGAAATGATCAAATATCTCGGTGTTGTCCACCATTTGAATTCATTTGGAGTGAATAGGTGGATAGTCTGTCAGTTATATTTTCCACCCAAACTTTTTGTAATCTGACCTCATCCTTAGGATCATACATTCTAAAGATAAACCAATCTGATACCACTAATCCAAAACTCAAAATATTTGGTTGAAAGATAACTCAAGAAACAAGAACAACACAATTCAAATAATTTTATCTCTAAGAAGAGATGTTTTATTAATCAAATTTGTAGATCCAAACATATGCTTATCTCTGAGAAGAGATATCTGATTTCCATTTCAGGTTACATCTTCATTTATACATGTTTTGAATGTGGGTGAAGGATGTGGAAGGTCACCAATATCAAGGGAGATGAATTGGTTTGACTTCCATGATTTACAACAATACAAAATTTGAGGAATTACTATTTTTAGACTGCACTACTAAAATTAAAATTTGGGGCACTTTCATTGGGTTTTTGAGGGTAAATGTTCATCAAGCAAAGCTCTATTCCATCTCACCACATTCTCCTCATTCTTAGCTTTCCAACAGTTCAGACGACAAGTCAATTGGAGCTACGATGCAAAAGTTATGGCTCCCAGAAGTTCCATCATCAATTGGGGTGGACCTATCACCTGAATTGTCATCCGGATCAATTAATGGGGAATTAGGATAATGAATAGTGTTGTAGTAAAGTATATCTTTCAGGTCATGGGCCTAGTAATGCACCTAGCTAGCTATCTAGGTTGGATATAAGCTTTCTCTGGAGGGGTGCAGACCCTAACTATGCCTATGGCACTCAAAATATATCACTTGGTAGCTCATGTATCAATATACATAAGGTGCAAGCCTTACATTCTCACCCAAAGTATAACAGAGAAGGGACTAGGGTTTGTTGGGCTAGTTGTGCCATGATGTAACTCTTTTCTAAAGGGACTTGGGTTAGCACAATGATTGGTTGGCCATTCAAAGGTGCCAGCCTTAGGTTTCATAGGCTCAATGATATTTAGGCATTTGAGGGCCAATTAGGAGTTGGGTTAAGGGGTCTATCCATGGTCTTATAGCAAGGTGTGGGATTCATTTAGGGACAAGGTTGTTACCACACTTAGCATAATTCCATCATGGATGTAGGAATCATTGTCAATTATAGGTTTACCATGAATGAACTAGGTTAGAAGCTCATGAGGACTCAATCATGCATTTGATAGAATACAACATGCACTTAATAACTATTAAAGACTTAAAGCATTAATCCATTAACTATTTTGTGTAATGTATTCTTCATTAACACATTAAACCATAGTGAATACATAGTCCTTATAAACTAAGTAGTGATCTACATAAACTATTAAGGCCCAAGCTCACAGGTGAGCTTGGGTGTTACAAAGGGGAGCATAAAAATGCATCTCATGCTAAGTTCTAAGCTTCAAATGATCTTCTAGTAGAAATTTTATAGAGCTTCACTATTTTATAGTTTACCTCCTTCTTTAGCTAAACTTGACTTCCTTTTATAAGCTTTAGAACATCCTAGGTTTATGGGGAATAGATCACATCGACTGTTGAGCTGATGGTGA
This sequence comes from Torreya grandis, assembly GCA_037957365.1. Classification (NCBI taxonomy): domain Eukaryota; kingdom Viridiplantae; phylum Streptophyta; class Pinopsida; order Cupressales; family Taxaceae; genus Torreya; species Torreya grandis. The sequence goes on along the minus strand of JARHVA010000297.1, from coordinate 2,591,199 downwards.
AGGTACACATCCCACTACCTCCACTACACTTTGTCTTCAATATGTAGTCACTATCACATGTGATCAATTCCCAATGCTTCATGATTTAAAAAGGAGCTATTTATTTTAAATGGCTAGTCACTATCCCATGCACCCAGTTCTCGATACCACTTGGAGTTGTTTGCCACCACCCAACTGGTGCCATTAGAGGACAAAAACAACAACCATCTAGAATGTTGCCTTGTACCTAGATGTATATCAAGTTAGCATGGATCCATTACTTAGCATGAAATAGGGCTCAACATTTACCCCATACAAAAATGTTAGTCCACCCTTGGACTATCCTTCAAGAGCCTTAACTGCAAAACATGGGTACAAAGAAAGAATGAGTGAAAAAAACATAAAAGGGTCAAAAATTCATCCCACTCCTTCACATGGATATATTATTTTCAAGATATAAGGTGTATCCAAAAATAATCCATGCCACATGCTTCATGGGGTCATCTTTGACCATGTATAAATCATCTTTAAAAAGTTTGCACCACCTTCAAGTAAGGTCACATGGAAAAAGTAGATGTCAACCTAAAATAGTGATTTATGTCTCTCCACTTAGCAAAAGATTCTAAAAGGAGTAGGTTTATCTTTTGTAACTATTCATTCTAGTGAGGTGTCCACAATACTATTATTGAGTACTTGGGTGGCATGGGTTGAATTTATCATATGCGGCATGAAAAGAGTGGGCAAAAGATAAATTCACTCTAGTGAGGTGTCCACAACACTACTATTGAGTACTTAGGTGGCATGGGTCGAATTTATCATATGGGGCATGAAAAGAGTGGTTAAAAGACAAACCTACCCCTTTTACAAGCTTTTTCTAAGTGGAGAGACATAAATCACTATTTTAGATTGATATCTATTTTTTCCATGTGACCTTACTTGAAGGTGGTGCGAACTTTCCAAATATGCTTTGTACTTGGTCAAAGATGACCCCATGAAGCATGTGGCATGGATTATCTTGGGATACACATTTTCTCTTGAAACTATTCCCTCCATGTGAAGGAGTGGGATGAATTTTTGGCCCTTTTTTATTTCTTTCACTCATTCTTTCTTTGTACCCATATTTTCCTACCATTATAGTGTTAAATAGTTGGAAATTAGTATTTGCAAACACTTTATGTATTTGACCCTTACCTCTTAAGAAAATTATGATTATAAATATCCTTATTTAACATCCTAAGCAACCTACAATCACTTTTATACTAATCCACACATTCAGTTTAGTTATCTTTACTCTTTGGATAAGGTTGTACTATTTGGACTATCCCACTCCTTAGTACTATTCAATTTTGATAAATGTGTCCTATAAAACAATAACAATTTTCTCAAATTTGAATTCACAAAATGGGTCATCCTATATGTTTTGAAATATTGATCCAAAAATAATTATAAAACTATCACTATAAAGCCATATTTTCGTGCCATTATCCACTAAAACCTCATATGATTGAACATTACTAGAATATCTAACTGTACATTAAGATAAAAACACACGTTTTTCCAATTCAAAGTCCACACAACCCTAATAGCCCTAAAATAACTCTACATACACCTCTAAGGTCACAAATTAGTCTTGAAGCATCTAACCACACCATGATTGCACCAACATTTAACATTTTTTACTAGTATTTCACACACACCATTGTAACATTGGATAACTACATGAAGTTTGATCCCTCTTTAGAATATTGGTATGTAGGGAATGTAACTCAACACAGGGGGTATTGAGATCAGGAAAAAAAATTAACCACTAACCCCCTTTTCCCCCATGATTATGCTCATCTTATTTTGTCATTGAACTAGGGTTTTAGTGAAGAATAAGGCATATAATAGTTATTGTGATGTATCGAGAATGTTTCATAGTCAAATAGGTCACACAGGTAAAGGTGAAACTACCATATTAGTCATAAAGAGATATCCCTTAATGGACATTAGTGATCCCTAAGGACACGCTGCACCACACCCCTATCCAATTACAAAGGTCTTGTTATGTATCTTAAAGGAACCATGTTATTGATTCACAACATCATCACATAGTTACATAGTCATTTTTAGCCTTGGTCTTAGTCCCTCATTCTTATTTTCCAATTAAGTTATTTCCTTCTTACATTTTTTATTTTTTAGCATCTTTCCAAATATAATAAATTACATATCAGTGAATGCTTAATTTATGCATATATTTTACATCCTGATTTAGCTTAGTTCATTTTATCTAATTATGATGCATCTCTTATTTTCCCAATTTTTGATAAACCATATCAGTGTACTTGTTTATTTTTAAACATTACACAAAACCTAGTAACATTAGGTTTCTCCTTATTTCACTTTAGCTTCCCCATTAGGTTTTAAGGTTATTGATTTTTTAATTTTTTATAATAGTAAACATGATAATAATGACTAAATCCATTTATCATTTTTTAATTCAAAAAAATAAGTACTTTTTGCATGTAGTTTTCCATTAATGTGAAAAATATTTAAGTTACATGTAAGTCAATGGATGCATAATTTAAAACAAAAGATAAAATCTAATATAGACCAAGACTATAATAATGAACAAACCAATGCTGTTTATTGATACCTGGTTTAGTTGGAGTTTCCACCTATTACTACTCAACATCAGATATCTATTACTTCCTTTAATTCCTCCCTCCCCTAGATCTCTCAATTATCTTAGATATCATCCCATCTCTATTATTCACCTAGGATTATATTATATCCTACGGTCCATGTTGTTATCACTAAAATAGGTCAGGATCCCCATCATGTAACGTAGGATCGAAGAACTCATGGGTTTAACATCATTAATTAGTTTCATACCAAAATAGGGATTTCAATCTTAGAGTTACTCTAATAGTCAAATATGTACAAGGATATTATATATGTGACATTACATGGCACTATTGTTCCATAAAATGTTAAACCAAATTATGTGGATTCTATCGCTAACACATTATGGTGGACAAAAGAGTCTATATATTTCTGAAAGGAAGATCTGCCACCACAACAGATTATTAACTCTTATTTACCTTTATACATTCAGCTCATAATTGATGACATGGGAGTTAAACTAGTCTTAGTAAACAACTGTTCATGTTTGAATATTTTGAATATTACCTTCCTTCAACTACTCAACATACATTCCAAAAACTTGGACCATTCGAATATGATTATTAGAAGCTTTACCAATACAGTCCATATAAGTAAGATTCATACCACTAAATGAAAATTTAGCTATAAAAAGATCAACCTAATGTTTATCCAAGTAGTTACTAATTTTAGAGCTTCCTTTTATCAAGTGTTGTCCAAAAGTATTGGCTTAAATGGAATCATAGTCACATACATGGTCAATATAATATATAATATCTATCAATGGGTAATATATCAAGTCACAAAGATAATTCAATAAGTTTCATCATTATGCCCATAAAATCAAAAACTGCATGCCCTTCACAACCTATCTAAGACCATGGTATGTTGAAGTTATATTTATGGAATATTTTTACAACCACCTTATAAATTTATAGGACAAGTAATGCATAACTTGGGAAAACAATCTTAGGGAAAATAAAATTAAAGCTATATATATAAATAAGCTATAACCATATAAAGTGTAGATAATCAATACCTAACTGAATAAATTGATTTTAACTAGCATTTCTACTTTCAAGATTAATATTCATCAAGCTATAGGGTCACATAAATGAATTTGGGAAAACTAAGGGCCATTTTTAGCCCTAAAATCCATTCTAAAAAGTGTTTAGTATTTCCCCTATGTACATAAATCAACAATGAATTTGTAGCTATCTAAAATTGTGATAATACATTGGGGCATTTCACTAAAAAATTCACATAGATATAAAGTCACCATATAAACATTTCATATTCATCTAAAATTGCCACATTATCTTGAGACATTTCTAGAAATAATTTACATGCTTATAATTTCACCAAATTACCTTGATACATTTCTAAAAATAGTCTATATGTATCTAAAATAACTAAATTACCTTGAGATATTTATAAAAATAGTTTACATGCATCTAAAATAACTAAAATACTTTTATACATATCTAAAAATAGTTTACATGCATCTAAAGTCACCACATTACCTGGAAAGGTGAACTTGACTAAGCAGTTTCTCTTTTTACATAATGAAGGTGCATGAAAAATGAGTATGTAAGGAACTAATGTTGATGACTAAAACATTTTCATTCATTCCCTAACTCTGATATCTACCTTCAATGGCTATCTAAACTTTGATTTTATTCTTTTTGTAGGTACTTGCTTATCTATATACCCTTTCTCTATCATGTCTTGACTAGGCACCTAGGCCTCTTGGCAAACATTGTCTTATTGTCTCTCCTAATAAATTACTAATACTTTATTAAATCAGATGTGTTATTCATTGAAGGTAATAACTAATATTTCTATATGTTTATTTTATAGATAAATAACTAAGCATTCTATGTGTTTATTTTCTAGACCATAGGTAAAATCAAGCTCACAATGCTAATTTTCATATACTTCCTTGAGAGATAATGCTTCTCTTTATTTCATAACCATAGAAAGAAATAATGTAATTCTAACTTGAAGTCTTCAAAGCCCTAGATTGTGAGCTTGATTTCTTAGATAACACTATCTATATCCATAGAGGAATCCTTGAGCATGAACACATCCATTTTGTCAAGTTATTTCATAAAGTCCTCCAGCCTTTCCTTATCTTTTCAGACCCTACCATCTAAGATAGAAACTATTCAATCACCTTTGTCTTGAAGGTGTAGAAAATGTCCTCCAAATATTACTCTTGGGTCTTTAGTTGGGAACTGAATGTATTTACTTGCACTATTATCTAGGTGTGTTTGGCCTTGTTAATAGTGAATGCATGCTTCATCAATACATCCTTCTCTTCTTTCACCTTTTTGAGGTGCATGTTAATGACTAATGCTTGAGTGGAAAAGGTTAAAAATATGAAATTTTCATCATATACACACTCCTCTAGTATTATGAAGATGTCCTCTACCTCATCAATCTTTTTGTTGATCACTTTTTTTATTGCTTCATAAGGGTCCTCTTCCTTTTCTTATGCCAATTTCATCTGAGGGAGCATCTAATTGACCAATGTACCTTAACAAATTTGGATAGATTGGAAGTGTTAGTATCATCCAAAAGGGATGGCTCTACCTCCTTAATGTTCTTAGTAAACTTTTTGAGTTTAAGCTTCATGATACTGATTTCTTCTGCCACCTTGAGTGCAATATATTTCCATTTGGTAGCGTGAACATCGTTAACGATATTCTTGTACACCACCTTAGAGTCCATGTTAAGGAGGAAATTACTAACCTTATAGGGTTCATGTCTTGAGGGTTGACCAGTTGGTAGTCATGACCCTCTTCTAGCTTCTCAATGCTTCGTATTGCCTTGGTTGATACCTCAAAATGAGGCTCATCCATATAGCAATCAAGTGTGAAAGATACTTTATGGCATGCCAAACTTATTATAGCTCTTGAGGGCATGTATTCCAACATGTAGAAGTTCTCATCTATGGTGAACCCCTTATACACCTTTTCCTATTATCTTGGCTCAAATTCCTCCTTTTCCATGGCCAACTCCTTCTGATCCTATGCTTTTTTGCTTGCACTTCTTTCTTCTTCAGTGCCTTCTTCTTCCTCTTTTTCCTATAGGGGTTCTTATTATTTGGAAATTTTCCCTTAATATAATTCTTCTTGTTCTTGTTCTTATCCCTTTGAGGTTTCAACATCACCTTCTCTATCCCTAGGTACCCCTTCTACACTAGGGCATGCCTATTCTATATCTTTTTCTATTGGGTTGGTGTGGGCACTAGGTGCCTCCACTATTTTGTCCTTAATGGGTTTCACACCTATGGAAACCCTATTCTCTTATTCCTCCTTAGCCTTATTTATATAGTCCCTCTTTATCTCTACCTTTGTCTCCTTAATGGTTATGTTGGTCCTCTCTTCTTTGACCCTTATCTCCTCAGCCTCCACTTTATTGATTTCAACTTGGGTCATGCCCTTGGCCCTCATGTCCTCTAACTTGTGGTACAACTCTAGTTCCACATTGATGTGATATTGATCTAGGCCCATGCCCTTCTAATCTTCTTTAGTTGGTGTGCCTGATGGTCCTAACTTTCTAAGTGTGGTAGTGGTTCCACCTTGGAGAGCCTCTTGTACTTTTTCTATGATGAGCTCTTCATCTACTTCTCCTTTCATCAAGTACTTTTCTTTGGCCTCAACTTCCTTACTTCAATGTTCCAAACTTACTTATTCTTTCTTCCTCTATAGCTCCAACACCTTTTAGATGTCTGCTTTGCTAAGGCTAAGATTCTTTCATGCTTTTTCCTACCTTACTTCCTTAGTTTGGGGTGGTGGGAAAGTTTCCTCACTAGATGAGGAATCTTCTTTAGGCAAAATATATACACCCTTCCCAAATACTTCCCTCTTTTATACTTTTTCCTATGCCTCTATGTTTGTAAGGGTGATAGTGGGCATCATAAACAAGAACTTTGGCTTGTCTTACTTCTCCTTTGAGACACGAGAAATATTTGACAAAAAAATTATACACTTATTCATTATAGCCAATGGAGATGCTTCATCACTTGAGGATATTTTGAACATTATTCACTCCTCTATTTATTCTAGTGTCTCCCCTTTCTTCTTCTTGGGAGACTTCCTTGTTTCAATTAGTACTGGTAAGCCTTCATCATTGATCCTAATGGGATGGTCATCAGTTTGCTTGGTGATAGAACTAGGGCCCTTCCTCCTAGGCTTTATCTTATAGTAAATCTTATGCATGTAGCTGAGTATAGTTAAATTTTGAAGAGGGTATATGTCAATGCAATCTGACTCATCCTCTTCATCCCTTGTTGCTTTCCCATTAGGGCACATGAACTCGTACCATAACCTATTCCATTCCATATCCAATTCCCTTATTAGAATATCTAATTGTTGAATGTTGTGGATCCTCTTGAGTGCATACCTAAAATAATTATCCAAAAAATCATATGGGAACTTTAGCCAGCTAGACTTGTTTTCATCAACCGCACCAAGTGAACCTTGCAAAAATGTTACATCACGATAAAGTTTTTTGTCCCATACATGATCTTAGGGAGCTCAAATGGGATACACCACTCAATATTGAATTTATTAATGTATTTATCATACCATTTCATCATGCACACCTTATAATTTGCATTGAAGGAAGTAGGGTAAGTGAAATCTTTATACTTTTGCATTGGGGAGTCATTATGCTTTGGGAAAACCTAGAGATTATCCTCATCCCTATTTGGTATGCCAATATCCTCCATGATTATTAGGATGATAATGTAGCCCCACCTAAATATCCCCTTAATCATGTAGCAATCTAGCACATTCTTCATGAACTCTTAAGCAATAAACTTGGAAATGTTGAATTTTTCACCTTATGCTATATGATAGGCAACATAGAGGTAAGTTTTTATCACATTAGTCCATCAACCACCAGGGAAAAGTTTTGAGCTCATGAGGTATGAAGCTTCCATCATACCTAGGTCTTAAAATCTTTGATGGGGAAGGCAAATCCTCCTTCTAATAACTTAGGAGCTTTACCTTATGATCCACTTCATCATCACCCATCATCTCAGGGATGTCTTTTCTGGCATCTGGGAGCCCAATAATCCCTCCAATGAGGTGCACCAATATCCTCATGTTCCTCCTCGTGAAGTATATGTGATCACCATAGACATATGACATAAATAATTTCATTAGCTCTTCTAGTTTTCCAAAGCATGGCAACTTGTACAATTGAGTCATTGAAAGCTATCAATTTATCTCGAATGGTGACATCAAATAATACCACACCCTATTTTGTTTCTCTCCTTATATCTACCATCCAATCTAGCATTAGGTCTTATATATTGCTATAAGTGTGATGGTTGTATTCCTTCAGCTAGTAGGTATGCATAAACGAATGCCTATTTTCCCTTATCAAAACCTCTAGGGAGAACTTCATGACATGATAATACACTTTAGTTAGCACTTCAGGGTTGAATTATGTGATGCTGACCCCTTCTACCATCAATGATACTATTATTACAGGGGCCACTTCTACTACCATGAATGTCTGATTTAGACTTTATTACTATGGTCACATTCCCTTCCACTTATTATCCATCTTAAATCTATTGGTATTGAAACATAGTAGGTTGGGTCTACTAAAACCTTGAAGTGTTATTGGCACTTCATAGTCATGAGACCTATAATTGTACCTTCATCTCCAAGCTTTACAGGTTGTTAATGGAATCCCTTGGTGGAAATTTACTTTTATACCAATTGTTTCCTAGTGAAAACTCTTCCCACACCTCTCTTATACCAATCTCACCATGAGCGCAATCTCGCCAGTGTCACAAATATTCACTTTAGGTGCCTAAGGATGGTCAAATTATTGATCTAGTAGGGTCTCTATATTTTGAATCTCTATATTTTTGGTTCACTTTAGCTCTCTTGACATCTCAAGTTTGCACAAAGTTTGTAATGGAAACTGATCAGCTGCATGCTATTTTATAGCGTATTTCCATCTACCATCTTTGATGTGAGTGCATTAATGGTGTGGTGGCATCTAGATTTCTTGAACCCCATGAAAATCCATGAAATAAATAAAAAAACTCTACCACCAACTCATTTATTATGTATCTTTATCCTCCACTATCACCACATTTAATGCTCCCAATGGTATTTTAGTGAAGTGACCTGTGGTTCAAATGGTCACGTCCCAATCAAATTTGGGTGGATATCAACTATCTATGATAATTCCCCTTCTAACCTTTATTCTCTTGGCATGACCTTTTCATTCAATATGATAACTTGGGCTCAGTGCCTTACATGCACATGATTCAACCTCCTCAATTCTATCTCTTCTAGCTGTGCTTCTATTTCAAGCATGCTTATCTATCTTGGTCAGTTTTTTATGCTTCATATTTGCCTTGGCCCATCCTACCCCATAAAAATCCTTTGCACTAGTCCTCTATCACTTTATTTTTATTTTTTGGTTCTCTCATTCACTATCATATGGTGCATCTTCAATGTATTTTTTGCACATGATCTAAGTTGTGCATCTTCACTTGACTCCTATTTCTACCAAGTCTGGCAACCTCCTTACACCTAAAAACTTAGGTGTCTAACCCTAGGTGCTTGTAAATAAAATGAGTTTGACTCACCTGACTATCATTATATGTGAAAATGCTAGAGTATATCTCCTTTGGACCTCTATAGCCCTGTAATCTTTCTCTTGCACACCTAGAGTTTGTGCATCTTCCTCTCAATTCTAATGAGTTTTATGCACCCACCACTTAAATGTCTGGCTTCAACTGCTTTTATAAACCATAAGGGCTTAACTCACTAGGTTATATTTATGCATGAAAGGCAATACAAACTTTTATCTAGGGCTTGAAATCTCTCTAAAACTAGAATCTAGTGCATGGTGTTTGGTGTTTGGTATACTTTCCTTGTCTGATGGTGATAATCCTCACATACCCATAACTTAGGTGTTTGGCCTTAGGCACTTAAAAAGTACAAGTGCTCAACTCACCTAGCTATAATTATGAGTGAAGTGTTAGTAGACTTTCTTGACAGGCTTTAAATTGCTACTTCCTTACTCTTTACAGTACTGCCTAAGAGAAAAAAACAAAACAAAACTATATGGCTTATGCAAAATGTTATACTAGTCATCTCAACTCAAACTCACTAGTGACTAAGAAGTTAGTGGAATTATGGTGAAAGTGCCACCCTATTGCCGATATGGATTCAATTTGTTTTCATTGAAATGCCTAGGGAGCATGTCACCAGTCAAAGTGTACAACTTATATGCACCTATCTCTAATATGCGGTGGATGATATAGGGACTCATCCATTTTATCTACAGTTTGCCCAGGTGCTTAAAATACTTGGATTCATAGAGAAACATAAATGCTCATTTTGATAGCACCTTTTTATTTATATGCTTGTTGTGCCAGAGTTTTTGGTGTGCCTTTTCTATTAATTAGCTCCACTTTACTTGGGTGTACATCTCATCTAGGTGCTCCAAGTCATCCAACCTTGAATTTAGTGACTCATGGTCATCCAACCAACCAATTCATGCAATTTGCAATGATGGTACCAATAATTCCATTGATAAGATTGCCTTAACATCAAACACTAGTTAAAATGGTGTATCCTTGTTCAGGTGCTTGTAGGCTATGTCATATTCCCATAGTACTATTTACACTCGATCATCCCAATCCTTGTACCTAATATCATATATATTTGTGAGGCATGTTCCCAAAATTTGGTTAAATACCTCAATTATTCCATTTATTTTTGGATGATAGGGAGTCATTTTATGGTGCACTACCATATACTCAACTAATAAGATGCACATCATTTCATTGATAAAGTGAATGCCCCTGTTACTAGTCAAACTAATTAGGCACCCATACCATATTATTATGTTGTCCCATATGAAGCACGTAGCTATGGTGGTTGTGTAGTCTTTTTTCAATGTATCCTTGACCCACTTTGTGAAATAATCAATGGCCACTAGAATATACCTTACACCTATGCATCATGTTGTGGGAGTTATTGGCCCAACAAAATCAAAGGCCTATTTTGAAAATGGCACCTGGGTAAGAATGGGGATGAGGGGAATTTCATCTTGATGGTTGGGTTTCCCCATGCACTAGCATATATCACATGCCTTGGCAAAGTTCTTCATATCTTAGAATGAGTTTGGCCACCGTAATCCTAACTACAATACTTTTTTTGCCATAATGTCTTTCTTGCAATATCCTCCTACTATGCCTTCATGCACCTCCTTCAAGATGGAATCTCTTTCATGCTCCAAGACACATCATCAAATCAATTCATCTCTACTTATATTATACATTTCTTCACTAATGAGCTAAAAGGGTATGACATGAACTACTAGTTGTTTCTTCTCTTTATTCATCATAGGCTAAGGTGCAAATCTAGATGTTAGAAAGGTGATGATCTTGGCTAAATCTTTAGGGATGCACTAGAATCTATACAATTGTGAATTTGGAATATCATCCTCAATAACCACTATCATATTTCTAGAATTGATGCAGGACAAATGGTCTGACCCCAAATTCTACTTTCTAGGCTTAACCACAATGGAGAACTAGAACTCCTAAAATAGAACTATTCATCTACATATACACCCATGTAAAATAAGTGTGTTCACAATTTACTTGAGCACTTCATCATCATTGAAAAAGATGAATGGGCTTTCCAAAAAATATTGTCTAAATTTTTGCAAGGCATAGACCATGGCAAGCACATCACATTATATGGTTATGTAATTATGCTCTACTGAGGTCAAATTTTTGCTAGAAAAGGAGATGGGATGATCCATTTCCCCTTCTCTAGGATATACCAATCGTAGATCCATAAGCATCAACATGGACATGAAAAGGTGTTGTCTAATCAAGAAACTATAAGATAGCCTCACTATCCAACCAAATCTTCAGGGTCTTGAAGGCCTTCTCTTGTGATTCACCCCATTAAAATTTTACATCCTTACATAGAAGCTCTTCTGGCAGTGTAGAGATATTCACATAACTCCTTATAAATTTTATGTAATATCCATAGTGGCCAAGAAAGGTGTGAACATCTTTCTATGTGGAAGGAGTTTGAAGTTAAATGATGATGCCCAAGCAAGGTTCTGAATGGTGTTGCAAAGATGCAGTTCTTTAGGTTTAGGGAGATCTTAAGCTACTTACACCTCTCAAAAATTATGCATAGGTTTTCATAATGGTCCTTGACAAGGACATATGCTTTCCAATCATCTAGATACATTTGGAGGAACTTATGGATGAAATATTTAAACTTGATAATTACCACTCTAGAAAACATGGTTGGTACATTCTTGAGTCCAAAACAAATCATGTTGTAAGAAAAACAAACCCATTCGGTCATAAAGGTTGTTTTGGGCTTATCGTCTTCTTCCATATGGACTTGGTATTAGCTAGAGAACCCATTAGTGAAAGTGTAGATCTTGTAACCTATGATGCCTTTTAAGACTTCATCAATGAACAGAGTTGGAAAGGGGTTATTGATGTAGGTGGAGTTCAACATTATGTATTCGATGTAAATGTGAATGTACCTATCTTTATTGATGCTTATTACCATTGGGCTTATGCACTCAAACTCTTGCATAGGGTAAATGACTCCTATGACCAACATTGCATCAATCTCTATTTTCACCTTAGTATGGAGGTTAGGATTCATCTAGTAGGGGAATTTTTTGACCAATCTTATACCATTAGTTAGCTTTCTGATAATATTTCATAGGCATGGGTAGATGCCATTCATATCTTGATAAGTCTGAGGGAACAAATCTTGGAATTCCTTTAAGAGGTCTATGATTTGTGCCATCTTTACATCAAACCAATAGAGTGCTTAAAGTATCCATATTTATCTCTCTTTCCATGCTAATATCCACTTTGTTGGTCTTAAGTGGGGAATAATATGGTTCATTCTTCTCCTAATGAGAATCCTCAACCTATTGGGTTTCCTCTATTATCTCAACATGAAGATGAGTGGGGTTTTCTTCACTAAGAACACTATCATCTAATTAGTGCATGAACTTTCTTCTGTCAATCAACATTTTCCAATATTTCTCCTTATAAGTCTCATCATATTCCTCACTAGAGTCATTATTGAGTGTTTTTTCCTCAAATAAGGTTTGGATTACCAACCCCTTTTCTCTAAACATGTATTTCAATCACTCCTTGAGGATGGTTGTGTGTTCGAATACTACCCTTTGAATTACCTATAGTGCTTTAACCAAATCCAAGTTCTATGAGGAAAAGGAGAAGGTGTACACAAACTTCTCCTTAAGATCCTCTAAATTGGGTATCTCTCAATGCATCTCATTAACCATGTACCATGATTGCACCCATGTCTTTAGAGTCCTATAAAAGACATGCACCTACAAGTTCTCTGGGGAAGTGATGCCACATTCAGTCCTTGTCTCTTTTCATAGGTACACATGCACCATGGGGTTAGAATCACCAGAGTATGCTAAGATATCTAGGTTTTCATTAATTTTCCTAAATATATTATACATGGCCACCTTTACCTCTAGCTAGGTTGGAAAATTAGACCTTTATACTACCCACCAACATGTGATAATGCTCCTCAAGTTGTACACAAGTGCACCCATTCTGTCTATCTCCTTGGGGATATGTGCTTCAAGGTCATTGACATAACTTTCCATTGGGTTTATACCCTTAAATTTTGGGAACACCACAAGTTTTCCTTTGTTAAAGTGGAGTACCTTATTTTCTTTCTTCTCCTAGTTCAGGACACATCATTTTAAAGTGTGATCAATCTAAACCTAGCTAGTTCTTATGGGCATTGGTGTCTTTTCATGCATAAATTCTACAACCAATGGTCTCATATTCCTCTTCAATCCATTAGTCATAAGTAACATTGATGGTGTTCAAGGTTGACTATCCATCTTCCCAAGAAAGCACTCAGTGATCAAAAGGATGGAGATTCTTGATGCCTTACAACATGATGTTATAAATATGGTTGAGCTCATCCTCCAAATCAATGCTTTCCACATAGGGGGTCCTTGGTCACTTAAAATGGGGATTACTACTCTTTCCTTGCAATTCTCAAAGTTCATGTAGTGCTTCTTGAAGTACATATCTATATTATTGGCATAGCACTAAGGCCTTCCTAGGAGCATCAGGTAGTTATCCTATTCTACTAATTCGATAACCTCAAAATTAGTGTGGAGTTCGGTACCCATACTATCTATAATAGCACCCTGTAAAATTTTGATCAGTTACTCTTAGGTCTTGTTGACCATGAAGAGTACATGTGGAGAAGGTCTTAGGGATAGCCTACCCATATTCTCCCATGCACTCTTGGTCAAGATATTGACCTCTAAGCCAGTGTTGATCAACACCTTATAGATGGACCATCCATAAATTGTGGCATTCACTAACAATTCTTGGTCATACTTTACATTTTGGTATGCCTTACTTCATGCCTCTACTTCATATGCGGTGCAAAAACTTCAATTACTTGGTTCTCAACAACTTCATTTAGTTTCTTCCCTATGTGCTCTAAGAGTAATTTTTTTAGTAGGGGAAGCATCCCATCCATTTTCAAGAGGCACAAGATTTTGGTTAGCTCTTGTACCTTAGCCTCCTAGCTATCTTTCTTTCTATGTGATGTGGTATCTTGCACTTTCAGATATGTGGCCAACTAAATTTCTCCCTACAAATTTTGTATTATGTGCATGGATTATTACAAGACATCCTTTTGATGTGTTAGGTCAAGGTAGGGTGCAACTTTTGGTTCAAGTTGAGATATGCACTTGGTGTGACTTAGTTCACTATATTCTAAATATAATTCTTATGTTAGTTTAGTGGGTGGCTGAGTGGTGAACCCACTCCATGTGGTTGCCTACACCTTGATTGGCTCTAGGCAGGTTGGCTGCACCTTTGAATCCTATTTTGTATCCTAAGGTTCACACATGATCATTTTTACACCTCTAACGATACCCATTTTACCTCAGGCCAACTTCTTATATAAGTCAGGGCACTCATTTACTTCATGTGTTCCTCGATAGTACTTGTACATTGGATACATTAGGCTATCATGTTGATAGTGTTTAGTCAACTTGTACTTGTAACAAGATCATGGGGGAATCTTCCTTCATCGTGTCCTCCTCCCCACCCTCTGGCACCTCTTTGGTTACCATATCTAGCATATTATTGACCATAACCATCATTTCCTTTATTTTATAACCCTATAGCTATTATAGTTACCTATCATGTGCTTCTCTTTATATTCTATCACATTTCATCAATCACTCAGTAGTCAGCTATGTTATGAGTGTAGGCATCGCACAACTTATAATAGATGTTTATGCTGATCTGACTAGCATATTGAAATAAAGGGTAGTTGTGAACATCATGAACCTCATGATAAACTTCACAACTGAGAAGTAGTGCATGCACATTCCTCTGAGGGTAGTTATTTTGACTAAGGTCTTTTATTTCATAAATCATGCAACACAACCTACTCTGAGTATCTTACAATGAACTAGAGATCGGTTTCTATTGCTAGGAGGTAATAGACATAATCTGTACCTCCATGAATGGGCTGATCCTTGTATTGGTACTTCCACCCACCTCAGCTTTGAGCACAACTTCAAGTACTTTTTAGTGGTCTATGAATGTTTTCATGAAGACCACCATTCTAAATGGAAATAATAGTTCTCCAACAAACCATTGTATATGTTGGGAGGGGTGAATGTCATAAGAGAGCTTAGAGAGGAGCATCTTAAATCTAGCATCATACAATCATATGCTTTTTTATAATCCCTAGTTTACCTCCTTGATCATGGCGATGCTCTAATATTCAAACTCAGGTATATCAAACTCCTTTATGAATGCTCCCTTTAAAGTGTTATAATCAACCATAGCTTGGTTAGGATCAAATTTTCTATACCAAGTATGGGCATGATCAATCAAAGTTGTCACAAACTGAGTTGCCTTGCACATGCATTGAGTTATTCCTAGATCAACTCTCTTCTAAGAGGACTTGGGTTACCATAATGATGGTTGGTCATTCATAGGTGCAAGCCTTAGGTTCCATAGGCTCAGTGGAATTTAGGCATTTAAGGGCTAATTAGGAGTTGGGTTAAGGGGTTTAGGCATGGTCTTGTGCTGAGGTACAAGATTTAATCAAGTGTAGGGTTGTTACCACACTTAGCATAATTTTATCATGGGCATAAGATTCATTATTAGTTATATGTCCATCATGAATGGAGTAGGTTGGAAGCTTATGAGGACTCAATCACACATTTGATACAATAAAACATTCACTCAATAATAATTAAAGACTTAAAGCATTAATCCATAAACTAGTTTTTGCATAGTATTCTTCATTAACACATTAAACCATAATGCATACATAGTCCATATAAAATGAGCAGTGCTCAACATAAACTACTAAGGTCCAAGATCACATGTGAGCTTGGGTATTACAAAGGGGAGCATCAAAATGTATCCCAAGCTAAGTTCTAAGCTTCAAATGATCTTATAATAAAATTTGCTAGAGCTTTACTTTCTCCATTTTGCCTCCTTTAGCTAAACTCGGTCTCCTTTTATAAGCTTCATAACATCCTAGGTTCATGGGGAATGGATCATGCTAACTGTTGACCTGGTGCTAGAGGTACATGTCCCATCACCTCCACTACACTTTGTCTTCAATGTGAAGTCACTATCCCATACACCTAATTCCCAATGCCTCCTGATTTAGAAAAGAGCCATTTATCTTAAATGGCTGATCACTATCTTGTGCACCTAGTTATCGATGCTACTTGGAGTTGTTATCCACCAGCCAGTTGGCATCACTAGATGATAGAAACAACAACCATCTAAAATGTTGCCTCATGCCTAGATGTCTATCAAGTTGACACAGATCCATTACTTATAATGAAATGGGGCCCAATAACTAGGAAGGGGTTAGTAAGAATAAACTAGATGGAGTTAGATAAGATAGATAATTAATAGATGAAATTAATGTTGACTAATAATAATATTAGTGATGAGAAATAAGGTCAAAAAATTTAGGTGCATAGAAAATAAAATATGTCAATTGATAAAGAAATCAATTATCTTATATTTTATATAACCATATTATTGTAATAAACAAACCAATTACCATTTCAATATTTATAAGCCAAGAGAGTAATTATAAGGTTCTTTTTTGAAGAGCATTCTAATTTTTAAGTCTATCTTTTGAAGAACATTCCAATTTTTATAGATCTACTTCAAAACTTTCTTTTTTATCCATTTTGAAAAATGATGTCTATATTTAATAAATCTAACCATAAAACTACTAACTTTAAATTTGAAAAAAAAACATCTCTAATAAAATTTCAATAAAAAAATATCGTGAAAAAAAAATCTCTAATAATTTTTCCATAAAAACATTATTATGAAAATATAACAATCTATAATGCTATATATTGTTGATAAAAATTATCAAACAATTAAACTTATTTTTATTAGCTTCCACATTTTACATGCATGTTTTTGTTACAACATTTGAAAATCCAACATCTACCCCCCAAAAAAATTAGGTTTCTTTTATAACTTTACATACCTTGCTTCACAACTCCCACTTTGGAACAACTTTGGAGGATAATATCAAATATTGTTTTATTTGTAAATTTATGAATTAAATTTACATTTGTGAGTGATATATGATAAGACTTGACCTGAGGAAAAGGAGGCGAGAATGGGAAACTAGGCCTAGATGGTGTTGTAATGATGACCTCTATTTTGGAGGAGGAAATGATGGCTGGATTAGGAATTTGTTCTTGCTCTTATAAAATGTTGAGAGAGTAAAAAATGAGATGAGGGATTAGGTGGGAATGAAATTCTTTTATCCTAAACTTAATATTGTATCAAATTATATGCCAAATGTGGGACTAGGTGTTGTAACCCTAGAGAAAATACCTTCTATAACAAGACCAGGTGTTTTAGGAAGTGCCATCCAAGAGGGATTAGAAAATGCATAAGTGTATGAGCTTATCTAGATGAATTATGTAAGGACTTGATATGTTATTGGAAAAAAGGTTTGGTTTGTTCTTATTTTTTGGCTTGTACATCTAGACAAGGCTTTTGACAATGTTTAGTTGTTTTTATTGTTTTTGACTTGGAAGGAAAATCCTTGCTTGCTAAAATATAAATGTTGAAAGTAAGGAAATGAAAAAACTAAAAATGAAGTGAAAGAAAAACATTTTTTCATCATTTTATAATGATTTGACAATGCATGCAAAGGGAGAGAAAGAGATCTTTCCTATCATGCAAGATGCTAATTTTTTCTAACTTTGTTTAAATGCAATTTAGATGCAGGTGTTTTATAGTTTTTCTTGTGTTTTTTTGGTTGATTGTGGAGATAAATCTAATATGAATTAAGTTTTCCAAATGTGTAAACAATGTAATAAATAATCTAATCTATAACTTCAACCCTCTAATGATTTTTAAAAAATTCTTGCAAACCCACAAGCTAAGCTAGTTCTCTAACTTTCTCAGTTATTGCATGCAAGTTTTGAATAATTTGTTTGAAAGAAAAAAGAAATACAAATTATAATTTTTCCTATTGGTTCAAATAATAATAGCATTTAAATTGACTTAAAATAATGAGAGAATCATACATATGAAAGCCTCTTTTTTACCTAAAGTTTCTCTAATATATTGTTTTTTTTAGTAGATTTGTCTTGTGAGAAATGGAATTCATTTTGAAACTAAAAACTAACTACTGTGTTATCTAAAAATGTGTGAAATGATTTTTATAATCTTCCTAAATTTTGATTACAATTTTGAATTCTAATGAAAGTAAATCTACTGTTAAGGATGTTGACAAATAACGAATCTATGTACTACTTTTTTTAATTAAAGACATGAAAAATGAAGAAAGATATTTCTCCTATCAGATTTGGGTTTTTTTTTATTTTTTTAAAATAAAAATCTAAATTATTGCTAAAAAATGAAAATTATTCTAATCTACTAGAATAAAACGAATAAATATAATCTATAACCCTGAACCTGATACTTGTGTACACCAGTTGAAGATGAAAGTTTTGTAGCATTGTGGCCCTTAGTAGGCTAGCTCTTTTGCCTCAAATGAGGGTGTCAAGGTATCTTTAAAAAAGAGGATGAATATATGGCTACAAAAGTGGGAGAATGAAAGGATAGATAAATCTCCAAATAAGTAACTATTGTCAATCAGACTCACACTCTTGTGAAGGTAGTTTTAGGCCGTCACAATCTGATGAAACATGGAAACAATCCTAGGTTGTGGGTGACCTAATCAATAGATTGAATCTCTAGATTGTAAGGGATATCCCCCTTTGGTGTATCAATTAGAATCTTAATACTCTACATTACAAATTCCCTAGGAAAAAAGAGAAATAAAATATGAAAGAAAATCCTACCTAATGATGGTGATACACCTGAATGATTGGTTTATCTACTTATTTAGAGCTCCTAAAAAACATTGATTTAGACAAGAAAAGGGTTGAAATTTCAAATCTAATTGACTAATATTCATAATTATTTCATGAAAAGTTTTAATATGGTGATTAAATCTTAAGGGAAATGATGGGATAGGTCTTATTCAAGACACTAACCAGTCATTGGCATCCACTAAAACTTCAACCAAAAGATGCTAGACACATAACATGACCTACATAAAATGACCAGTTAGTAACTAGGTAAGAATCAAGACTTGTCAAGGAAGAAAAATCTATCATTTAAGCAAATCACTGACAAAAATACACTATACGAGTAGCTAAAAATTTAAAATTATCCTTCTATTGATCTGAAAAAAGGTTATAACTCAGTCTTTGGCAAAATTTGATCTTGCCAAAAGAGGGATATAATTCAAGCCTAAAAAGCCAACTTATATAAAAAGGACTAAAAAATCCAAAAGAGTGGCACTAAAAATAGAATATAAATCAACTCCAATTCAACTTGTGTTATACAAAGATTTAAAAATAAATCCATGTCTTATGCTTGCATGAAAACTCCTTTTGGTGTTGAAAAATAGATGGTGAGCTAATCTCCTTCATGCATGAATAACATGCTAATTTGAATGTCTAAACTCAATCTTGAACTAACTTGAAGCTAAATTGGAATGTGAGAATGTATTCTATTACATGGAGAGCATGAGTAAATGTGACACTTGTCAATTATTCAACTAGAGCTCAAGACTAGTCAACCTCTAATGGTCTTCACTTGAACTGTTAGACCGTTTGAAAGGCTCAGAACAAACAAGAGTACATGCATGAAATCTCTTGTTAATCTCTCCAACATTAAACTCCTTGAGTTCTTCATGAAAACAAGTCTCTATTTTAGAACTGAAAGTGTTGTGTTTGAAACGATTGCATGTCTTGGACATGTCTAACCCTATTCATGGCTATTGAAATCTCTTACATTTTTTAGTTCTTCATCTTCGTCCATTATTTACTTTTATTTGTATGTGTCTTTTCCTTGGACTTTCCTTATGCATGTATTTTATCTTCTCCCCTCAGATTAATCATCCATGACTTTTCTTTTCCTTCAAAAATACTTCCTTGATCATTCATCTTTTGTCACTTTCCCACAAACAAATTGTACACGAGAATTGTCTCTGTTCTTTTCCTTTTGAACTTCCCAAATTACCCTTTGGACCTTCTCTTCCTTTTATGAAGGAATTCCTTTAGACAATTTATTTAAAGGAATTCCTTTAGACTTTTTGAAGGAACTTTCCTCTTGTTTATTTCCTTCTTCGACCTTTTGTCCACTTTCTCATGGATAAATTATCCTTAGGAACTCAAGTCCTTAGACTTTTGAAATTAAAACCTCTCAAGATTTTTGCGAATAACCTTCTCAAAGGGAAATAAAACTTTAAGAAACATGTAACGGATCATTTAGAATTAATGAAATGACTCTTACCTTTTAAAATTTGTGAAGTGAACCTTCTTGAATGGCACATACCCTTCAATATTTTTGCCAATGTTCCTTAGCATCTTTGAAAAGTCCTTTTTACAAGGAATAATAACCCTTCATATTTCTTATTTTAAACTTTCTTGAAGGGTAGATACCATTCAGGATTTTTGTAATGTCCCTTCAAAATTATGATGTGAACTTTCCCAAAGGGTAAATACCCTTCAAGATTCTTGAATTGGGTCCTTTGGATAAAAGTCCAAAGAATTTGTTTCCTTCAAGACTTTTTTTAAAGACTTTCCTGAAAGGAACATCCCTTTGGAAGAATGAAATAGACCCTTCACTGAGTACCCTTCAGAAAAATGTTAAAGTCCTTCAACATTTGGAAAATGGTCCTTTTGGCTGGTAAAGTGCCCTTCGAGAAATTGTAAATGGTCCTCTTCCCATTTTAAATGTTCTTTCAACTTTTTTGTAATGGGTAATTCCTTTGAAAAAATTATTTGAAGGAAATTGCCCTTCATTTACTTCCTTTGGACAAAAAGTCCAAAGGAATTCATTCCTTTCTACCCTTCAGGTTTTTTCTCTCAAATGTTGAAAATTGGCCTTCAAGTTTTAGACAAATGCCTCTCCCTTTTTGAGAAATTCCTTCTTCTTAAGGGCATATACCCTTCCGGTTTTTGCAAATGTCCATCTATAATTTTGAAATGTTCCTCTATCCTAGTGATCCTTCGAACAAAAATTCTGAAGGATTTAAACCCTTTAGAACTTTGAAATGATCTTTTCCCCTTTGTAAAACCACAAAAATTCCTCTTTAGAATTTTCTCCAACTACTTGAATCAACATTTGTTATTTCTTGTGGGGAAAATTGTCAACAAGAACAACTAACTATTGTTGGTTCAAGACATTGTTTGTAAAGACTGGGTTGTAAGAAAAATGGCTCTCACTATCCAAAACTTTGTAGTCAAACATGAAAATAAAAGAAACCAAAGATTAAAATTAATTATAACAGGATATGGTTATAAAAGTTTCAAAACTCTTAAGCTTAGAATGTAATTTTTTGGATCTAAAATCAAGATAAAATTGTCTTACTTGTATAATATCAATACAACTCACATGAAGGAGTTTAACTAAGTTGAACTATGAGTTAAACTTGGGAGGGTCTCAAAATGATAAAAAAAGAAGAGGGAATGAGTTGGGCCTAATTGAAGGTGAAATTAAGATGAAACAAGTAAGAAGAATGATAAAAAGCATGCAAAATGTGTCAAGGAATAATTCACGAGAGTTAATTTGGAAGATGGAATAATAGTGATAGAACTACCTCTATTTGTATGGGGTGGTTACATAACTACCATTTATGAGAATGAAACAACCACTATAAAATATAAAACCATCCCTATTTTAATATAAAACCACCTTATTAGAATGGAATTTCCATGGTGGTTTAAAAAACCACTATGATGAACTCATCATGAAGGCGAACATTATGTAACCTTATAGGGTAATTATGTGACCTAAAGGGATGGTTTTGACACCAATGGGAAGGGATTAAAAAAAAATATGAAAGAAAATATAAAGGCCAACAAAAGAATGTTTTAGGAGACCTGAGAGAGAGAGGGAAACAAAAAGGGAGGAGGTATTAGAGAGTTTTTATTTGAACATCATTAGGAGGTCATTGCATCATAATCAAACTTATTGTGTTAAGAATACTACATTGTGTAAAAATTAGGTGCATAAATATTTCTCCCTCAAGAGGACACCTTATCATGGATTGGAAATGATGTAGTCCCAAACAGTGGGAAATGGAAAATAAATAGGAAGTTATAAATACTTACCTTACTTACCTTGGTGGCATAGAGAAGCCAATCAATACTCCACATAACTTACAAGAAAAAGATGAGAATCAAGCACAACATGAAAATAAATAAGAAAATTTATTATGTAATCAAACTAAAAATAGGAATATTTACCATTTATGCAGATAAAAACATACTAGCTAAACTGCCCCATCGAGGGGGATGAATTTTGGTGCTAAGTGGCTAATAACCTATAAAACCATTTAAATATGCTATGAAAGCTATATTAAGCAATTAAAATGTTATTTTTATAATCATGAGTTGTAAAATCCAACAATAATATGACTTTAAAACATGAAAAACATGCATGTGAAATGTAAAGAATTACTTAAAATGGAAAGTTTTAAAATTAAAATAGCTAGTTTGGGGGTCAATATATTTTAAAACTTGATAAAAAAAAATTCAATTGTGCCAATTGTCTATGAGATTTATTAAACTCTAGTTTATCCATGAAAATTTTTAACAAGAAAACAATCAATGAAAATAGGACAATGAGAGGATGGAGAATCTATCAATTGGAGGAGCTACGGGGTAGAATCAAGTAAGTTTTGTTGTTTTTCCCTTTTGCCCCAATTTTATAGTCTTTGATCAAATCTTTATAAAAGGGTAAGTGCACAAATTTGAGGGACAAAAAAAGGCTTACCCATGGACATGATTATTTCAAAATTTCAGAAATTTAAACTTCTATAGATAATTTGAGATGGTTACACTCAAAATTTGAAGATGATTTAAGAAAATGAATTATAACATTTCTAGCCTAGTTTTATAAACACTAAGTTTTTTTTTAAAATGGTTAAATATAACTAGGTCAAACATATAAAATTTAAAGAGTAACTTCTATTTTTTAAAAGAAAATAGAGTATATAGCTTTCCATGCAGCCCACCATTTTTTTAGCATTGTTTAATATTGTTTGAAACCCTTTGGTGAATATTTAGATAAGATACTCTAGTTTGTGACCTATATTTTTTATATTTTTTCAATGAATATATTTTTAACTAATTTTAAAAGTAAATAGATCCTAAAAACTAACAAAAAATGGATAATCGACCTTGAAACCCCCCTACCTACCTCAAAAAAATACAATCAGATTTTTTTTGAATATGTGTAGAATTACGCCTAGTTTGTGACCATATAATTTGTTTTTAACTTGGATCAACAAATAAAAAATCCATAAAAATGAATAGGTATGTATATTTACGGTATGTAGTGGCTTAAAAAAGGTATAGTTATAAATTAACATTGTTTGAACCCTTAAAATAGTCCAAAAATTATAAAAATCATATGTTTGGAAATAGGAGAACGTGATCATTGTCATGGTAATAATATTTTTAACTTTGTTGTTGAAATACATAGTGTATTTGGTGATGGAAGTTGAAATTTGTTGTTTTCTATCAAAACTCTTAGACTTGATTGTAGATTGATAGGTACAAGCCGTTTATGAGCCAAAAGTCTTATTTTTATAATTTAAATTTAAATAACATGTGCGCATTATAACACATAGACCCTATTTGTTCATTACATAAAAAAATAAATTTTATCTATGGGTACATGTGTTTTTGATTATATCTATGTTATTGAGCTCCCTAATAGTAGTGTATCAAATAATTTAAATTGTAAATTAAAGTGTATCATGATAGGGGAAAGGTCTCTAACTTTGGATAGTGAATTAAGGTGTTGTGGTATCACATTAAACTTCACAAATTTTACCCATTTTAATATTTCAACTTAACTACTTGTAATTAAGGTTTTAAGGTCTAACCCATTATACTTATTAAAATATAACCAATTTTATCATGAGAGGTCATAACATAATTTTTTTAAATCTATGACCAGCACTTAACCTTTGGACAACCAATCTAACTATGTATTAGAATACCAATACTTGAATCTTACTTGTCAAGATGTGATTGGTTCATTTAAATTTTATAGAATAAATGTTAAACAAGTATAAAATATATTATGTATTCTCAACTTTTGTGACACTTTAATATTTATACACACTAATACATGTTATATCAATGGATCACACCTTAAAAACAAGATTGCTTGGTTATTGGTAGGAGCAGGTCACTACTTCTACCTTTCCCCTATATACCATATCATAAAAAAGATGCAATTATATTTTGATAGGATCTATGGCATCAATAAATAGGTTATGTGAAGATATGATGAAAATGTCTAAATGTGATAATATAATGAGAATATTTAATGTGCAGCCTAAGCCAAACATGAGACATCAAGAATTAATTCAAGACTAATGTGTCAACCCCAATGTCATTAAAACATATAAATAAAATAGTCAAACATGGCTGAATTTGAAGCAAATTAGGATTATTTTGAGCTCCTTAAACCTAACTTCATGACATAAAATGTGATTTGGGGGTTGAACACCTCCAATTTCATCAAATATTGAATCAAAGAGACATTAAATGCAAGTTTTACATGTAAAGATGTTGTTTTGAGCTCAATAAACTTGAATGGAGCATCATATAATGAATGAAAATGTCAATTTTTTCCATTATGGATAAAATTAGGATCAAAATGATCCACATGAACATATTTTAAATTGAATACATGATGTGATTTGGAGTGAAATTAACTCTAGAATGTCATAATTTATAATGAACTAAAGAGTTGATTCATTCAATAGAGGAGGAATTTTAGGCCAATTTGAACCCCTTCAACATAACTACAAGAGCATGTGATATGGTTTGGGGCTAAATTAAGTTTGATTTTGTCATGAATTGATCTAATTAGTCAATTGGTACAATTAGGGATGTGATTTGGATAAAATTGAGCCCCTAAACCAAATTTATGGCTCAATCAATTGTATAGTCTATGCAAGATATGGATTAACTGACCCTAATTTTATTATAAATGTAAACATGAAGACAATTATGACCAATTTGAACCTATTAAACCTAAATACAAGTCTAGAGTGTGATTAAAGGGGCTAAATTAGCTCATGTTTCATGACATGTTGACCCTAAACCCTAATTTTATCACAAATATAGTTCCCCTAAACCATAATTTCATCACATGTATATAAACCCATTATAATAAACCCTAAACCCTAATTTTATGATAAATATAACCCTTAATTCCCTAATTTCATCACAAAAACATTTCCATGAAGGTAATTGGGGCCAATGTGAACCTCTTGAACCTAGTTTTAAGAGTCTAGGATGTGATTTGGGGAAAAATTAGCTCATATTACCTTACATATTAACCCAATTAGTTAATTGTTACAACCATAAACCCTAAAATCTAAACCCTAAACCCTAATTTTATCATAAATATAAACATGAAGGAAATTAGGCCAATATAAACCCATTGAAAATGTACATAAAGTATATAATATGATTTAGAGTGAGATTAACTTTGATGTCATCATATATAATGAACCAGAGATTTGATTCATTCAATCGAGGCATTTGAGGCCAATTTAAACCCCTTCAACCTAACTACAAGATCAGGATATGATTTGGGGTAATATTAAGTTTGATTATGTCATGAATTAATTTAATTAGTCAATTGATGCAAATAGGGACATGATTTGGGTGAAATTGAGCCCTTAAACTAAATTTATGGCTCAATTGATTGTATAATCTATGCAACACATATCTTAATTACCCCTAATTTTATCAAAGATGAAAACATGAAGGTAATTATGTCTAATTCAAACCTATTGAACCTAAATGCGAGTCTACAATGTGATTAAAGGGGCTAAATTAACCCATGTTCTGTGATATGTGTAGGCCTTAAACCTTAATTTTATCATAAATTGAATGCAATTTGGACTAATTTCAAATATATTTTGGGCTAATTGAATCTAATTTGGACTAATTGAGTCTAATTTAGACAATAGAATATATTTTGGACTATTGACATCAACCAATGGACAAATTGAACCCAATTTGGAGTAATTGAATCTAATTTGGGCCTAATTAAACCTAATGTGGACATGAATCAAATGAAGGGAAAAATGCATCATATGATAGTCTTATTGCATAGTTATATTTATTATATAGACAAAACTTAGTTTTCAATGATTATTTTAAACCCAAATCAAATTTTTTGTCCCCACAAACATTCTCTACATACTTTTTGTGTAATTTTTAAGTACTTTTTCCACCCCACCTTTGAAAATATATCAATTATCCAATGAGTGACATATCACATTCAAGGAAGAGGAATAAGTTGAAGAATAAAACACTAAAGAAATTAGAAGAGTTGAGAGAAAAAACAAGGTATGAATACAAGTACTTTGTTCTAGACAAAGTACAAACACTAATTTTGATGAGCCAAATGTTGTATATAATGACACAATTGACAATAATGAATTGAATAATGATAAAATTTATAATAACGAATTAGATAATGTTTGAAGTTCACATTCAAAGTATAACTTTTTATATTTTATTGATAATGAATCTATGCATGATGCTTTGGCCTCCAATAATGATGAAAATTTCATGGAAATAAATAATGATGAAATTGAAAATGAAGAAAATTTCATGGAAAAATATAATGAAGGAATAAACAATGAATAAAATGTCATCCCTCCACTAAAAAATGAAAGCAATAATGATTTTGAAACACCTGTTGACCAATTTTTGACCCCAAGTTTGAAATGGTCAACCCATACAAGTCAAAACTTTTCATAGGGTTATTAAATCTTGTATATGGTATTATAAATGTATTTTAATGGTCTTATAATGGTCTTTATATGGTCACATTAGTCATTGTCTAGCTTGGTCCAAGGTTTGGTCTCATGTGTACTTGTCTAGTCCTAAGAGTCATTCATGAGTCATGGTCTTGTCAAGTGTGGTCAAGGTCATGTCATGAGTTTTAGTCATTATGTAAGGTAATTTTTATGTCTTGAAAGATATATTATCATGTATTAACCTTTTACTATGTTGATATGTGACAAAAAGTCATTTTGGTCACGTTTTGGCCTAATTTTGAGGATTTGTACGTACCATCCCAAAGGAAAAATGTTTCAAGAAACCGACTAAGATATTTGATGTTAGACATGGGTTAGATAATGGTTAGAATGTGGAACATTTGAAGTTCAATGCCTAAACTAAGAAAAATACTCCTTTATAAGAACTTTTGGGCACTTTTACGAACTTAGGAGATCAACTTATACATGAAAATGGTTTCATCGAGTCTACTAGACTTTCATAGGTTATTTTTAGGCTTTAAATCAAGTTTTAGGTCCAACAAATGCATTAGACACTCTCTCTCCTCCATCACTACCTTCACAAGCTCAGAAAGGCAAAAATTAAATGCATAGTATGACTAGGAGAGAAATTTGTAAGCTAAAACTTTGGAAATTTTTAGGGGCCCTAATGAGATTCAATTTAATCTCATTAGTTTGTATATTCATGGACCCCAATTTATGAACAATTTTTAAGAGTAATAGTAGGTCACTATGCCTTGTCCATTCAAGCAAGGTCTGGGTTTGCTCTTGTTTCTTCATGTTAGAATTTGATATAGGAGAATGATTTTTGGAGTGTTTTTAGAGGATAAAATTACCCATTTCATGGTAGTTTAATCAAGAAATTAAACCTTGGTTTATGTATTCAATAAGGATAAAGGTGTCTCAAGTGTGTGAACAAATATGTGTTTAATTTATTTGAAGTGTTACCACTTTAAGATAAGTTTAAAGTGTCTCAATTTTGATGGAGGATCTATCAAATTTATAAGATTCATGTTCTTCCCCTTGGAATGTGATCCTTGTATATAGTCTCCAAGTGTCTTGGTCTTTAAAAACATGGTCTCTATCACAAACGGTCTGTTACAAGCTTAAATGCAATATTTTCCCAATTGGTAATGAATAAAAATGATAAAAAATGATAATAACACTACTGAATAATTTGTAAACTCAATAGAGGAGCATTAAGTTCAATTCACTCTCCAATTAGAGCTTTAAACAAGTTTCATTCACTTACATGTTTGCAGACTTGTACATAGACATTCATGAAGCCTAGGTTTCACTTTGATAGTATTTTAGAAATGGAGAGAGGTATCATAGACTCATAGACATCCATTTGACATTGATATAACCCATTGTGTCATCAAGAGGCATGAACTAGATTAGAAACTCCAACTTCCATTTATATACCTTACATATGTATTGATTGTATGTACAAGAATGTACAAACCAAGTGGACAAGTTAATGATGACAAAATGCTTGATAAGGAGTTAGATAATCTTATTAAGAGGGTGATAAATAAATGGGATAATATTTAACAATATAAATGTGTCCAAAATACTTAATATACTCCCTCTTAATAGTTATACAAGCAAAATAGAGACCTACATATTACACACCTGTAGGTCCCCCATTTTGAACCAAAAAGAGCTAATTGCCATCAAAAAAAGAGTAGAGTTAATGCATGACTCAATGTAGATGCAAAGATGAGTTATGTAACAAACATATGAAATTACCTAAGTGTTTGAAGTCCAATGAAGGTTAAGATGAGAAAGAATCTACAAGCTAATACTCATGCACAAACCTGTGTATGAAGGTAAGAAAGAGAAAGGTTTATAAATAACTATCAAGGAGCCAATGAACATTTTAAGATAGTAGAGGGAACTTTCATGAAGTTTTAATACCTTTAAAGTGTCAATTATGGAGTTGAAGAAGCCAAGTTCAAGACTCAAATTTCAAAATATTTCCTAGTAGTCACCTACAACCATCTCTTAGATGAACTTAAAATATATGAATGATCTTTTGAAGGTACAACCATTAAAAGGGGTGGTAGAGTTATAAGGAAAGATTCTAGGTTTATATTAAAATAAAAATAGTCCTTGAATGTTTAATAAATCATATAGGAAACTTGGAGCTCAAAATGCATTTAGTCACCTTCATGATTAACTACAAGCTAACCTAAGCAAGAAAAACCTTTTGCAAAACTTGGAGAAGAAAATGCCACCTACATTCAGTGAGAGGGAAGTTTGGGTGAAGTGATAGACAATGTATGGAGTCAATTAAGGGTAAAATATACAAAAGGAAGTTAGAAAATAGTTGACTATCAACAAATCTCTCTAAATCCTCTATACACAATCAAATGGTGTTTATAGGTCTACTTGCCCTCATGAAAGTTTTTTCTTGATTTGAGAAAGTTAAAGTCCAAAAATAGGTCTAAGGTAAGGAAATATTTTGATAATTATTTCATAGTGATACTACAAATCTAGAACTCTCAGTTAATATAGAGAGTGAGGCTGACAAAGATGAGTCATATATAAGCCTAAGACCACACAGAAGCCCATATGAACAATCATAGAAAGGGTAGCTTGTTGAGGGTAAAGTGGAAGTATGAGAGTTTTGATAAGTTCATATACATAGTAAAAACATTCAAAAGTCATCACAAATGGGGGAAAAATAAGAAAAGTGTAATTTTGATCTTTGAGACTATCTCAAACTCCTCTCATGCAAGACTAAAGTTTAGGACTCACCTTATTTTTCTTGTTGAGACCATGATCTTATGCATGGATATAAATTAATTTTAGAGGAGGTAATGAGATATATATGTTGAAATATTATGGCATTGGTTGTTGGAGTGAACCCATCACATGTATAAACAAAGGATAATATTGTCAACCCCTCCAATGGCCTATTTGCACACCAAGAGTCAAATTCTTACACTTAGTACTATACAAAAATGATGCATGGGATCATAGGCACCTAGGGATAGTTAATGGGGATAATACAATTGAATTTTTTGGCATTGGTTCAGGGATTGAGGGCCTAAGGTTTATAAACAATTGCTAAGAACCAAAACATGTTTAAACCCTCCTAAAACCCTAGTAAATACCAACTAAGAGAAATGGTCTCTAAATTACATTAAATGACCCTAGTTTCTCCTCTAACCTCCTAAAAATTGTTACAAACTCAAAGAAGGTTCCAACCATGTACTTGTAGCTGTACAAATTGTTATAAATACACTATTTTGAAAGTTTTTTTGGTGTTTTGTATGGATTTAGAAAGTTGTAAACTTGAAAATTATTGAAAGAGTAAATTTGGGATTTGTTTCATATATTAATTCCTAAAATTATTTAATGGACATTCTGGAAGTGATCAAATAACTTTCATTATTCAAGGCAGTCTCAAACAAGCCTAAAATGAGACTAGGTTTCAAGGCCATTTCATGGTTCTCACACTTACATAGGGTCTTAGGGCATTAAATTTGGCATGGAGGTTGGTAATAGGCTATGTAAAGTTAATCACACACTTTTGGGTGGTTTCACACATGTGGGAGAGATATGGAGTAGAAGATTAGGCTTTTAAACAAGGTGGCCTAATTAAGGAGAGAGAAAGGAAGAAAAAGACACTTCTACTCACTCTCAAGACCTAAAACATGACAAATATTTGTAAATACATAATTTGTCTATAAATATTCTCTTATTTTTTTATTACCATCCATACACTTCCCTATATGAGGAGGTTTGTATGATTTTAGGGCTACAAGGAAAAGAAGCTTAATGAGAGATTGAGTAGCAAAATGGAGTCTTAGGAGTTATTCTATGAACCAAAATGGATTTATTCAGGTCTGATAAGTTATTTTAATTCCTTTCATGGAGATATAATTATTTAAAGAATATGAACTCAATATTTGAGCCACTTAGACAAGGCTAGGCATGGGAGATGAAGAAATTTCAAGACACTTAAGCATATAAATGATGATTATTATTGAAATGCATATAAAATAAGTTTCTAAATGTAGGAAATGTGTCAAATAATATGTATGAAATTATTGCATGGTTAATTGATGATGAAAATGTCCATTTATCACTTCTCATATGTAAATAAGGGCAATTTTGAAGAATTGTGCAAGGTTTCAAGCTAAGTTTCTAACTCCTATGCCACTTGGATGATGGAACATATTTAGAGGAGAGACATATGTCCTTAATGACCTTTTTAAATATTTTTTAACTCCATATTATTTATAACTCTCATGTAGATAGTTGTCTCTTTCCTTTTACGCCCCTCTCTCTCTCTTCCTCATTTCTCTATATAAGCTGTCACTTTTAACCATGTAATGCATCCACATTTTGGTATGGTAAAGCCCTGTTAATTTTTATAATATTTTTTAATTTGACTAAAATATTTAAATTTGGTTTTAATTTACCAAATTCTTGATTAAGTGTGTTAATTAGTTCATAGTTGAATGGAAGTAATAGTTATCTCTTCTTATGTTCATCTTACTCTTTCATGATTGGTGTAAGTAATATGACTTCTAACAGGTCACATGATGTGTAATTGGATATTTTATGTGTCTTTAAGTGTGAATAATACCACTAGTGTCTATTATTATACCTAATATTCATCTACCTTGAGAAACATATTGCATTCTACCTTCATGTTGGAACACTTTTGTTAGGAGAACCTTGAGTTGTGAGATCAATTTTGTGAATTGCCTTTCATAGTGCAAGTTAAAGTAGGCTTATGGAGTTAATATTGGTGCATCACCTCTATTATATTAGTTTTAATCTCCTTATATCCTTTTTACTTCAATGTAATTAGGTTAGTGGTTAGTTGTAGTTGTGGTACAAGGGAGTTAGCCCTTCAATCTAGAGAGTCATCTCTCCCATAGGTCACCCACAACTTGAGATATGTTTTCATGTTACATAAAATTTATATAGGTTAGATTAGACCTCCTTAGGGTTAAAATTTTATTGATAAAAACACCCTCTTAAAAAATTTCACCATTAACAACACATCCAAGAATTGTGCGTAGAAAAAATAAGTATTGAGTTGAAGTCAATGTTTTTTTTTGAAACCAATGCATAAAAAATGTTTGACTTAAATTAAAGAAGATTCACTCAAGAAATTTGAGAAGATTCTTTCATAAATTGGATTATTATATTCAAATATGTGAATTTTTATTTCATTGATGAAATTGATTAAGATGAGACCTACAATGTACGCATTAGGACTTAGAACATCTATAACATGGTTGATTAAAATAATGAAATTATTGAAAATATACATGATGCATGTCATATTGTATGCTTGAAATCATATATTAAATATTTTAATGTTTTTCAACATATAATTACAACTTTTATATTAAGTGGTCAAATAAGAAAAAATGGTTGATTTCAAAAACAAGCTGAACACTTGATATAAATAGAAAAAAATTAATGAAATCAATTGGAAGACTAAATACTTAATGAACCCAATACCAATGAGCTTTAGGAATTCTCTGATAGACTTCCATGAAAGGACAAGGCTATAACCAATTCCCTCAAAGAGTTATTTGCAGAATTTTGGAAAGATAAGACAAGAGTTTTTCCCAATGCAAGAGATGTAGTGAAAATAAGAGATGGTTCTCGTAACCATGAACTACATCTAAAATATTTATTAGATATGACTCAAACATAATTATACTCTAACTTTTTAGAAAAACATCCACAAATTTCTATTAGTCAAATATTTTTTTAGATGGACAAACCTTTTTATGTAAAAAAAATAACACACACACACACACACACACACTAACTACTAGTTGTTGTAGGCACGTGTTTAAATTTTAATGCACTATGATAATTTTTTGCCATATTCATTGTACTTTATGTCCTAATAACATTTTTTAGGAGTGTGGCATAGAAATTCTACCAAAATTAGTGAGGAAATTTATTTCATTTTTTTTGGTGAAAGACCAGATGGACAATTCTTTTATAATAAAACATGTTTGTATGGAAATTGAAGCATTTGTAGTGGACTGCCAAAATTAAAAAAATGCATCCATGAGGAGCATACAAGTGTAATT
Source organism: Torreya grandis (assembly GCA_037957365.1). Taxonomy (NCBI): domain Eukaryota; kingdom Viridiplantae; phylum Streptophyta; class Pinopsida; order Cupressales; family Taxaceae; genus Torreya; species Torreya grandis. The sequence goes on along the minus strand of JARHVA010000297.1, from coordinate 2,558,012 downwards.
AGACAAGAACTAGTTAGTTTGAAAAAATACAAATTTGTGACTTATCAATTAAAAAATGGCAAAGAATCTAAAATGTGTGATCTTGTTATAAAATAGATACCTACTTCAGAATCTATGGTCAAGTTCAAGGAAAAAATTGTTTATGAGTATATAAGGCACACACATAGGGATAGATGGTTGGATGAATATTTAAAGCTAAGAGAAGACACATTCCCAATTGATTCAATTATTTTAGTAGCTGACTTTGCTTAAAATTGCATAATCAAAACACAAATGGAAGTTCAATCATAGTATTAAAACTCATCACAAATTAACATATTCATGCATATAGTAGTCATGCATGCACTTGATAGTATAGACCAAGATAAAAAAATTATAAAGGGAGTACCATTTATATATAAGTGATGACCAATCACATTTTACAGATTATGTGCAAGGCTATTTTAAGAATTTCTATGGATGATTGACTTAGAGGAACATTAATTTAAATCATCATTACATTTGGTTAGAAAATTGTACTTCATAATTTAAGAATGCATGGATGTTTTAATTATCAAGTAGGATACACATTACCACTGGCATATAACATATTTGGACTTTTTTTGAGGCTATCCATAGAAAAGGGGAGAATGATAGTGCTGGATCATGTGTAAAAAGAGCCATTGTAAGGGAGGAGTTAAAATTTGAAGTGGTTATTAATTTTACTGATAAAAAATTGTGGTTGAATGGTGTAATGAGAACATGTGACGTGATGCTTGATAAAATTCTACTATATTTAGACATTTTTGGTTAATGGAGGAAGAACACTTGGAAAACTATGATGATTTTATGAGTTTAAGTGAGCTCTACTCGTTTTGTAGCTCAAATGTAGGTTCTTGGACAATTTATACAAGACACTTGGAATGTTTCTATTTTACATGCATGGAATATATTTGGAATGAGTGTGTATCATAAGAGTGGGTAGATGACTAGACTTATAGACCTCTAATTCCAGCCAACATATATCCAGTTTCACCAACATTATAATTTGTAGATATGACATTGTTACATGACTTTGATCATGTATCTAATCTAGTGTATCTAGGTAGAAGATTAATCATTATGTACTATTTATTCTCATTATCTATCTTAATAGTGTCATCAATGTTTACTTCTTGTGATATAGGGCATGTTTTGTAGTTATTATAGATGAGGACAATGAAAAGGGACATATTACTACTTATGTCAGTATGTAGATGTAAATAAAAAATTGACTTCCTCAATCATAGATGGAGAACACATTCACAATTCCACTAGGTCTATGGTAGTTATTGGAAATTGGCTTTGATGATATCCTATCAAAAATTTAGATGTATGGTTTTTTCAAGACTTTAAAATGCACAAGAAGATACTACAGTATTCAAATTTAGTTCTTACAATAAATATTAAATTTCAAATATATCATGGGAGGCCATCAAACATTAATCTATGGAAAGTTCATGAGTAATACCATGAAGTTATTCTTGATACTATCAAGATTAGATCATATCCTAGTGGTTTGTTGAATTGAAATGTACAGGTATGTTGACTTGTAAAATGTAGATGTAGTCAATTCTACCAAATGTTTTTCATTTTGTAGGTAGTATATGCATAAATTTCATTTTTAACTACTTAATAACAATGTTTTATAGGTTATTGGTGCCAAATAAACTTCCACATTCACATGGTTAGCACTGTTAGTAAATAATTTCATATTCTTGAAGCTAAGAGAAGCTTACTAAAAGTACTTGGTGTTTTTGCACTCCTGAATAGTAGTGAAAATATGATTTCAGGTGGACTTGGACATCATGATCATTTTCCTATCTAGATGTGATTGAAGTAATTAATTTTCACCTGGGGGTCCTAGAGGCAGAAATGGTAGTTAGAGCTTAAGAAGTTGTCTCTTCATTGCCAAACAATCATATTTTACGACTCATTACTACAACTTATGCCACATATTACTCTCAAAGTTTATATGAACTTTATCTAGGGTAAAATTAAGGGGAATTCACATGCATAGGATGGATCTTATAGTTTGTCCATATTACTTAATTTTTTTGTTTTATGCATGTCTAAAGTTAGGTTAAAAATATGCATTTTTCTTGTGCTGGGAAGGGCATTCTTGAGCCTAGAATGGGTGGTGGGTTTTTTGACTGGGCATGATGGGAGGATAATAACTTATTATTATATGTTATATTCCCATTCATACATGTTGACAATGTAAATTTTTAGCCAATAAGCATAAAAAATGGAGTTCTCCAACTATAACTTCAACTTTGACAACATTTATTGTCAGTATTTTTGTGCTCTTGAATAGTGTTGAAATGTGATTATAGGTGGACTTGGATGTCATGGTAATTGTAACACATGTAATTTACATGTCTGTGTGTGTGTGTGTGTGCATGCACGCACGCGTGTGTGCATGTGTGTGTGTGTGTGTGTGTGTGTGTGTGTGTGTGTGTGTGTGTGTGTGTGTGTGTGTGTGTGTGTGTGTGTGTGTGTGTGTGTGTGTGTGTGTGTGTGTGTGTGTGTGTGTGTGTGTGTGTGTGTGTGTGTGTGTGTGTTTGGAGTGATGTATTTTCACTTGAAGGTCCCAGAGGTAGTAATTATAGTTGGAGCTAAAGAAGTTGTCTCTTCACTACCAAAAAGCTGTATTTTAAGACCAACTACTATAGCTTGTGCCACAGATTGATCTTAAATTTTATACCAACTTGATCTAGGGTTAAATTAGAGGTATTTCACATGCATAGGAGGGGTCTTAAATTTCATCTAGATGACTTACATGTTTTGTTTATGCATGTCTAAAGTTAGGCTAAACATTTGGATTTTTATTATGTTGGGAAGGGCATTCTTGAGCCCATATGGGTGGTGAGTTTGTCGACTGGGCATGATGGGAGGCAAAAAACATGGTCCTATATGTTATCATCCCCTTTTGACATGTTGGAAGTTCCATTTTTCAGCTAAGAAGCATTGTAAATAGAGTTATTCAATTACATCTTCAACTTTGACAATATTTATTGTTAGTGTTTTCACGCTCCTGAACAGTAGTGAAAATGCACTTCAAGGTGGAGTTGGACATCATGGTCATTGGATAACATGTAATTTTCCTATTTATATGGGCTCATAGTGATTTATTTTTACAAGGGGCTCCTGGAGGTAGAAATTTTAGTTGGAGCTCAAGAAGTTGTCTCTTCACTACCAAAAAGTTGCATTTTAGGACATGTTACTATGACTTGTACCACATTATGATATCTAAGTTTATAACAATTTTATCTATGATGAAATTAAAGGGATTTAATATTAATGTTATGTATCTTAGTTTTTTTCCATATGACTTATATTTTATGTTTGATGCATGTTTTAAGTTAGGCTAAAAATATGCATTTTTCTTGTGTTGGGAAGGGCATTCTTGAGCCAATAATGGGTGGTGGGTTTGTTGATCGAGAGTGATGAGAGGATAATAAATCATTAATATACATTTTTCACTTATTTATGTGTTTTAATCACCATTTTTAATCCAAAAATAACCAAAAATAGAGTTTTGTAACTGGAACTTCAACTTTGACAACTCATCCTATCAATGTTTCTATGTTCTTGAACACTATTTAAAATGCTTCTGGGTGGATTTGAACATCATGGTCATGTAAAAATGTGTTATTTGTGAATATATAAAATTTTTATAGCTTTAAAGTCATATATAACTTGCAATCGTATGTGAAGACATTTGCTTTTCTCATTTTGCATGTCAAATAGGGAATATGATGCAAATGGCCTATATCCACTTACAAATAGCCCATTTATCCACAATTATACACTCTATGTTTGTTAAATTTATAAGTTATTACTCTCTTTATGGCCAATATTAAATTTTTTAGGCCTCTTCAAGGTTTTCCATTAGGTCTAGATGCAACTATAAGTTTGCATCTTCTCTTTTAGGTCTGACTACTTTTTTGAATGAAGAAACTTTCTTAGATTATCTTATTAATTGTATACAATTTAATTTTAATTTTAAAATAGATTATCTTATTTTATTTTTCATTTCAATACTAATTAATCTTATGTCAAATTTTGCATTTTATTACTCTTTGTTCTTAATCCTACAAAACTACTCTATTAGCCACAATGCAAAATGCAAAGGTCATGAATCAAAATTCAATCTCTAAGGGTATTCAATGACATTTACATAATATAATACATAAATTTTGAAATATTATTTAACTTAAAATTATAAGGACTAATTAAAATTATCTCCTAAACCTTTTTTTGTTTTTATTTCTATGTAGACCTATTGACTATGTTTTGATTATTTATCTGTCATCTGGAGGTTCCAAATCATGAAATTACCTTTAATAATTTATATAAATCATGACACATCATACTAAAAATTTGGAATAATTCTAAGTTCTTGCTAAAAGAGTGATAAATCAAGAAGGTTGAAGTTGTATATGGAGTAAGAAAACATCATAAAGTGGGGATAAAGCCTTAAGAACGCGAGTTGAGGTTAAGATCCATAGAGAGGACTAGGAGCTATTGAAGAAAGTTACAAGATATAGGTATAATAAAAAATACATAATATAATTTTACTCCAATACTAAAATGACAACACGTGAAATGACCAAAACAAGTACTCAAATAATACAAAGTGGTTGTCATTTCATAAATATAAAATTCACTCAAATGAAAAGTTTTGGGCTAAAAAACTAAATATTTACATAACTTGAATAAATGTGTATAATTAATTTTAAACTAGATAAAGTAATATTATCATGGATTCCAACCCTAGTTGAAGCTAATGACCCTCAGGTGGGTCCTTCCTCTTAGTTCTACTATGTTTTCCTATTTTTTGTTTCTGCTCTAAGTACTATTTTTTACTTTTTGGTTTCTCAGCCCTAGTTGGCCTATTTAAACTTTTGTAATGCACTCTTATGGTTCCAAGTCCCTATAAAACTTGGATTTTACCTTATCAAATAAAAAATATTATCATGGATTCTAAACATAGTGTTATGTTTGGCACCCCACACATCTTGACATCCTCTAACATGAATTCAAAGTATACATAATGTTCCTTTCTAAAATGTGTATCAATGATCAAACATTACACTTCATTATTGATAATGGAAGGAAAAAAACATAATTTTTCATAAATTAGTCTTAATATTTAACTTGCCATTAATGACTCATATAAAACCATAATCCATTATATGGTACAGTGTAGGATCTATGTATTTTTACAATAATAATAAAAACCATAGAGGCATACAAAATAAGAACATAATATAATTTTAGGTGAAATCCATATAGGCATACAATGTGAATAATACATGCATTTCCATATAGGCATATAAAACATTACATCATATAACAACATAGTATCTAATGTCAGGTGAATGTCATATATGCATACAAAACCAAAAATGCATACATTGTCCTATAAGCAAATGGAAAAGTACATCATCTAAGATATCCTAATAATCAAATACCCTCCCTCTCTTTTCCAAATAAGATTGTCCTTAGGATTCCCTACTTGTAGATGGAGATATCTCAAATGCCTTGGATTGCTCTAAGGTCTAACTATGGGTCCTATATTGATAGCTCACTTTTAGTTGAACTTGTTCAAATACAAATATTATTAGAAAATTAACATATTATACATGAAATCAAGTTAATAAATTAATTTTAAACCGATATAAAAAATAATTTGAGCATGCAGTTACTACAAGGTCATAGTCCCGTTCAATCTAGATTTTATGCTCAACTAGATCAATGATAGGTCAAGTTACACGAACAGGCATGTGAAATGAGGAAGAAAAATGAGGAGGTATTTTAGTAATTATCTGAATTAGACTGCTAGATGTCAACTAGAAACACTGCATACAAAATACATTCACATAAGTTATATTTGTCCAAGTACATGTAGTAAAAATATTAAAACAAATCTATTTTCACAATTCAAAAAAACAAGTTAATATGTACCTCTGTGAGTGCCTGTGCAGATAACATTGCAGTATCAATGCCAATGTCTATCATGGATCACAATGATATAGGAGTGTCTACTCTAGTCATCAACTAAATAAACAATGTTGCTTAGTTTTATAAAAAATATTGAAGATATATGACAATTTTTCTCCTTTATTAAACCACCAAGAGTGTATTTAATAGTAGTGTACTAATTTTGAGATCCTTGATAGATAAATTTGACTTAAGTATAAGACAAATATACATAGAGTAAATGTACATAGATTATAATATTATCTCAAAATTTTACCTTTGTATATGTAAATGGTGTTGTACTAACATGGATAAAGGCAGTAGTGGATGGATCACTAGCTAGCTCCATAAATGTAAACATAGGTTTAATAAGATCAAATAATGTAGTTGTGGACTACGATGATAAAGGCATTATCTCCTTTTATAACATAAAAAATACATATATATTATTTAATTTATGTAAATTAATTTTTATCTTTTTAATTTTTCAAATATAACTTAAATTTAACATGAACTTTATATAAAAGATACCTGCATGTGTGTAGAGGCCAACATGTGCACACCAAACATGGGTGATAAAAAATAATCACTCAAGAGTATATCATCCAATCCATATGAAGCACCATTATCATTATCTAAAGGTCTAATTCATATAACACCACAATATTTTTAGGGGTGGGGTTTGGTACGCATACTAGGTGGAAGATCTCCAACATCGACCTTTAAAAGACTACTCACATGCTGAATGAGTGTATTAGTAAGTGTACTAAGCATATTTAGAGTGTCATTATCCATGACCTCATCCACCATAGAGGTAATGTCAAGATGAGGTTTATAAGGCACATGACATACACTTGGTTGATCTTGCACAAAGCCTTTCCCTCAATCGTGAAACTCACCATAGTTAAAATAGTTTGGAATCTCATTATGGACAAAGTCACAATAGAGTTTCCTCAAAAATACAATGGGACATCATGGTTATTACATGGTGGATAATAAAACACCATCTACCATTAATATTAGAAATTGGATTTAATCAAATTATGTTGGCATCAATGGATTGGGAAACATCTAGAAGTTAGTGGAAATAGTGCATTGGTGGATGGGTCGATGAATAAGACATAAATTTTATCTTTTCTTATTTCTTTTTTCTTCACCTCATGTGTTGATATTTTTTTATCATAGTAAACCTTACACGTATCCCTATACAATTTCCATCGATCACTTTGACTCATTATCAAGTCAACTTGACCTAATATAGACTCTAAGGTGTTGGAAAGATAGGTTCGGTAGGTGTTGGTAGAAGTGATGTCCCCCATTCTCCTAATTATTTGTTCAATTTCAATTTTGTTTTCTATTATGTGTGTAGCTAGATTTTCCTAATTGCCTTGGGGATAATATGGAATTGTAAGAGGGATAGGAGGGTTAGGTGAAGGGTTAGGAGGATTAGACATAGGGTTAAGAGGAAGACTAGATTGATTGCCTCTTGCACTAGAGCAAGCTATTTAAAACATAAAATTTACTAATTAAATAATGTAAATAACAAAAAATTACCAAAATTTAGGGTTATTAGGTTTAATTTTTTATCACTTATCTCCTCTCCATAGTGGCATTGTCAATTTGGCAAGGTTTTGGGATTTACATAGGTAAAACACTATCGAGGGAGAGATAAGGAGAGCAAAGTGAGAATGAGATGGATTCAAATTTTTTGGGGCTTAGTTTTATGTTATTTTTGATAATGATAAATATGTGTATGCATTATGAATCGACATCCCAAGCATAGATTTCAAAAAATGCATATGAGTTATAGACATAACATGTATGCATTATGTCCAAACACATGCATTACAGGTAATGCTCATAGAATTATCCCCCAACTCTATGCACATACACAAAAATCCAATTAATTTCATAAATTATAACCTTAAAATTCTTGTTGGGATGGGTATATTAGGAAAATGTAATTTTTTTAATTGATTATGGTAGTTTTAGTGGGTTTTTGATGGTTTTTATAGGTCATGTGGTTGGTGGACAAAACTGATAACTAGGAATAAAACCACCACCCTTTATAGGTTGGTAATTTTGTAACTATTACAGTGATTATGTAACTACCATTATCTATAAAGAGGGTTGTGTAACTATTTTTGAGGGTGGCTATCTATTACTTAGGTAAGTTACATAAATACATATGGAAGTTACATAGCCACCACCTAAGGTGGTTATGTAACCACCATGGTGGTTTTGTAACCATCACCTACAAATAAAGACAACTTTACATAGATATCTCAACCATAACAACAAAGACAACTTTACACAGATATCTCCACTACAAACCTTATTAATAAAATGGCTTGAAAACATTATTATATGAATAAACTCTACTCAATGCATGTTGAGCTATAAAAAATACAAAACATTTGAAACCCACTATAAAAAATATTTCATTATTGATGACCAAATAACCAAATCATTACCATGAATAATTTTGAGGACAACCATCCACAAACATTTTCCACCATAAAAACTATTTAAAATATGTATCAATACCAAAAATAAAACTTACACATACAAAATATTCTCTTCGTATTCATGCAAAGAAACTAAACTAAACATAACCAACCTTGTAATGGTTGGAGACCCAATCCTTAGTTTAAGTAGGTATATCAATTAAAAATCATCCCTTCGCTATTGCATAATTTAATGTTTCACTATAAAAAAATGAAAAAAATAATAATAGATTTTTATTTCCACCACAATGCTAGAGAGAAGTATACACACATATTTTATACCCCAAACCTTACAAAATATTAAAAGACCTGAAAAACACTACATGCCCAAACTATGGTCTAATAATGTTGAGCTATCAAAACTACATTACATTTAAAACCTAGAAAGATATGCAAAAAATTTCAACCTCAATTGTCATTTTAAATAGCCAAAAAAGATTGCATGACCATCATGTTACAATGAAATCATAACCAAAAATCATTTCTAGATTTATGGCCTTCACCTTCAAAACTCCATGCTCTTTGCCACATAGATAAAGACACCTATCCACAAACATTTTTCACCACAAACCTTATTAAAAAATAAATAAATGTACCAATGTTAGTAATAAAATCTACATGCAATATATTCTCACCAAATTAAGGTATAAAAATTTACCCAATATTGGCTCACCTCGTAATGGTTACATGCCCAATCCCTAGTTTATGCATGCACAAATATCACACCAAATAACCGAAAATAATTTATCATTTTGGGAAAACCCCATAAAAAAATGTCTTTTCCTCAAACCTTCCCACTTAAAAAAACATATAAAAATAATTAATGAACTTTAGTGAAGTATCATCCTTGTGTATCTTCCACCTCATCATCGACGAGCCAATGCACCCCACCAATGACCTTTATTTCTTGAATGAAATTACAAATAACTTTGGAAAGGGGTTATAAATAGTTTTTTAATGTCCTCATGGGTTTTAAATTCATGTAGTTTTGATAGTTTTCTATTTATAAGTTTTATGGTGAAAAATATGTGTAAAATTCTCTCTATCCCTTTTTATAATTTTTTTAAATATTTGCACAACGAAACATTCACATGATTTACTCATTGTGATAGTGAAGGGATATTTTTATAATAGATTTTAATTCATTGAAATATGGAAAACACACCAAATCACAACTAAAAATAATCTAGCCTTTCCACCACAATGACATAGATAACTATATACACATGTTTTTTTGTTGTAAACCTTATTACTAGTCTATCCATTTCGAGCTATAAAATATTTAGGGCATTTCAAAACCACTATCAAAAACCCATTTTCAATCTCCATTTTCATCTTAAATAATTATAATTTTTTTGAATTACCTATGGCCAACAAATTAAATCATAACCAAAATTTGTATTTAGGTTTATGGCTCTCACCTTTGTAATCCCATGCTTTCTGTCATGAGGATAGGGACATCCATCCACAAACATTTTATACTAAAATCCTTATTGTAAAAGAGAAATTTTTGATATATGTAAATAAGAAAACCTACATATGAAAAATATTCTCATCTCACTCACACAAATAAATTGGTTTGAGCTTAACCCACCTTGCAATGGTTGCATGCCAAATCTCTAGTCTATGCATGCACTGTTATTGTATTGAATTAAGAAAAAATGTTTTAGTATTTGAAAACCCCAAAAAAATAGATTTTTTGTTATCATTTCCAAATTTGAATTTTTTTAATAAGTATCATTAATTTACTTTAATGACCTATCATCCTTATATGGTTATCACCTCATCACCAACAAATTAACACCACCCCACCGGTGAACCTCATGCCTTGTAATATGGTTGCACCAAAGTGTGCCAAATGTCAATAATAGAGAAATGTGATTACATTCATATTCAAATTCCAAATGGAGTATTTCAATCAAGGGTGAAATATAGGGATCATTCTGATAGGTGAATATTTATTGTCATTAAAATAATATTAATGAATAATCCCTTCTAAAAATATGTTTGATAAAATAATATAAAACCCATTTAATTTGAATAAAATGAATATAATTATTTTTTATAAATATTCAATATATTATAATGTTAGACATAATTATACATCTATTTAATCTGATACATTTAATTTAAAAACTAAATACTACTAATACTTTATTTAAAAAAAATAAATCTATTTTAAAAACTCATATATATTCATATATATAATTGAAAGAATGTGATTTATTTAATATAACTTAAATAGATTACATGATTGATTAATTAGATAGGTGGGAAGGAATCACACCTCGATAAATAGTTCTTGAAAAAAAGGGAAAATCTTCAAAGACACAATAATAGTTTGGGTTGGTCATACTACTAAACCCATAATAAATCATCATTTTTTAGATGAACACATGGTTTTCTCTTTGCATTCTTCCTCCTCCTAAAGATAGTCCCAAACTACAATCCTAAATGGAATTTTGGATATATCCATCTTTTCAAGGTTAACATCAACATAATTTTTTAAGAAAGTCTTTACTCAAAGATTCCAAACTCCTATTGATTATAATTTTATGTGCGAGAGAAGTATTCTCTATAACTTGGGAGAACACTTCATCATTCTTTTGAGAATCTACCTTTTTTTTTTCTTCACTTAACTTCAACTAGCCTACCTCTCTTGACACCTCACTTGAACCTTATTCAACTTAATTAGTTAACATTTCCCATTCCCAAGACTAGCCACCAAGAAGGCTAAGATTTTATATAATTTCAACATCTAGTCCATTACTACATGGCTATGATTTTCAGTCTCAAACCCTAACAAGTGAATCAACATCTCTAAATCTAAATTCTCCTGATGCACTGTGAATGACCCAACTACATTTGACACTAAATTCACTCCATTGATTTCTTGAGTAATATCAAAGACATTTTTGCATCTAATTGATCGATAAGGGTCTATCACGGATTTGTATCACCTTCACAATCTCTTGTTCTTCCTACTTATCAACCTTAGTCATTGCCTACCACATATTTTTTAGCCAAATTATCATTGGTGGATTACGAATATCCTTGTCAATATGTATGGTAGATTGATTTGAGGTTTCATCCCCTATCAACCACTCTGAATATGTCACTTGATGTCTTACTTTGGTTTTTGGATGCACCTCTGTCTCTAGCTTCACCCTTTCCCCTTCTCTATTGAGGCTCTATGTATTAATCCAGATGCTTATTCATAACCCTACATTGAATCCCAAGATGAAATTGAAATAAATGACATTTACATGGATATCACCATTTTGTCAACATTAAAAAACCTGACTCTTGATATAATTGAGTACACATTCACTGCACACACCACCCTATAGAATGATTATCCATTATAAATGCTCATATCTCTTATATCTCATGTTCTATGTCACTCACCACCTCACAAAGTTTTCATTCATCATACAACCAACCCATATATTTTTATTACTCATTTAGTTTCCATTGAATATTCCCCCAATTAACAATTTTATTTCCTAAGGCTTGCTATTAGTTTAACCCCTCCATGCTCAACTTGACATCTTGGGATAACAATTTCAAAAAATCATTTAGAAAGGGGGATTTCATTCCATATAACTTATCTTATGATTATTTATTTGATTGATTGATATATTAGTATCCCAATTAGGCACCACATTCCCCATCTATTTTATATGCTAGAACTGTACATGGTTTGATCCCCTTAAACCCTTCATTTCATCTAGGATAATGCACATCTTTTAAGCTATGGTCCTGTGAGCCCTTAATTCATTGATAAAAATATGAGAGTATCCTTCCATAATCAAATTCTCCTAACCATGTTCCACTAATATTTGAATTATTTTTAGCACAACATGAGCCTTTACCATGTTTTTCATCTCGACTCCTAGCTCCTGGGAAAAAAATTAACATTGGCTGACCAGATCATGGCCTAAAAAAACTCCTCCTACTCCTAGTATAGGGTTGCCTATAGATGCCCCATAATAATTTAGTTTTAATTTACCCATGTTTGGGGGTCTCTAATGATGGTTAGGAAACAAACAATGCTCCCTATTGTCCCAAAGCCCCTTATGAAGCATATAAAAATCATACCAATTCTAGATTCATTCATACTCTCTTGGGTTTAGGGATAGATCCCTCACCCCCCATGCCACCATAATCTCCTTCAGATATTTTCTTACCACTTGCCAAACCCACCCTATTGTATGGGAATAATCTTTAAAAATTATTCTATTCCTTTCCAACCAAATATTATAATAGACCACCACCATAACATCCTCCCAAATCTAATTTAAGCATGGGGATTTTAGTTTGGTCTTCCATTGAAAGAGAAATAGCCTAAGGTTCTAGGGAAAAGGTAACTAAAAATTAAAACTACCTTAAAATAATGTCCATAATTCACAAGTAAAAGATCAATGAATCATAATGTGATCACTCATTTCATCCTCAACATGACACACTGTATACATAGATATATTGACACAACCTATTTTCATTAACTGATCAAAAATTTAGATTATATTAAGAGTGGTTATCGAGAGAAATAAGTTTTCCATAATAAATCCCTTTAGATACCAAACAAAATTCCTATGGAACTTGCTACAGATCATTCATTCCATCATTAAAATAACTTGGTGAGTTGAGTCAACTAAGACCTACCCCGAGGGGTAGCCTTCCCAAATTAGACTATTTCCCTCTTCTCTACTGGGAATATGAAAGTTAATAAATTCTAACATAATATCAAAATCATCTTGCACTAAAATATCATCTCGCCAACTTAATTATTTTCACTTCCAACCTAAACCTATCTTATTGATATAGTTTGCCACCTTATATCCCCATGAGTTCTTAGCTTAGGTAATTAAAGGAAGGAATGTATCACACTCCACCATAGCCTTAGACCTTATCCAAGAATCTCTCCAAAAGGATATACTTAAACTATTTTCAAGATTCCCTATAACACCAAAAAGCAAACCAAAATGATGGGACTTCATAAAATTCTAAATCGCTAATCCCTATGAAAATTATAACTAAGTAAAAAAATGGATTAGTTCTTAGAGATATAGATATTTATGTTAGAGAAATTGGATCCATAAGTTCTATTTACATTAATACATCTTCCAAATCATCTTATCCCCAAGATATTCATTCATTATATCCATTTTACAAAGGCCTAGTCCTCCCTAGGACATAGGTATTAGGTATTTTTGGTCCCCTTATCTTGTTAAGTAAAGGGTTTTTGCCAACATGACATCCACATAGACACAAATATATAATTTTGTATAGTGGTTACTCTTTTTAGCATTTTATAACCAACTAGAGGGTGAAGTGCATACCTTGCACCAACTGGCAAGTGGATAACTATCTCCAAGATTTTTAGGGCATCTTCTAGGATTGGTGATACGTAGTGATTACAACATAAATTTTATGAGGTTATGGCACTGATAGGAATGATGACCAAATTTATAACCTGACACTCAGTGTGCATCTTACACCTTGGTGAAGATGCTCTTAAATTCTATTTAAGGATCTTGAGATAAAAAAAGTATGGAGATAGAGAATTACAGTAGAGCTCTGGTAAAATGCAATTTATCTGTATATATTAATTTAGTAACCATTAGACTTAGGAGTAATATGGATGCTATGAAGGCTCTATTTATAAGTATCCAAGCTCATCTATGATCCTCTAGGTCATTAATTAATAATAAATGGACATATTTTATTCTATGAACTCTCTACTCTATTTTAAACTATAATTAATGGTGAATATTGTTACTGCTAAATATGACGTGTCTAGGTTACGCATATTTTATATTACTAATGAAATGTGTAATGGATGTAATGTTGTAGTGTCATTTCATTTATGTTAAGTAATGTTCATGTGTGATTCTAGTTCATGTTGTTAATGGAATCCTTGTAAACATTAATGACATCATCTGTAACGTACATAAAGATTAATTATAGAGTTTATGCCAAGTATTCCCATCCTTATTAGGAGCATGTGTCTAGTATGAGTAGTTTAAGTAAGTGAAGATTTTTGACCCTTCAAGTGCATATATAACACTACGCTTAGTCTAACAAAGGCTTTCCCTCATATGACACTAGGCTTAGTCCATGAAAGGCTTGTACCTATAGATCTACCTAGAGCTTTTATTGAATTAATCAAGTCCCCTAATTGAAATCTTGTGCCATGGCACAACTATCCCAATGTGGACCCTGGTTCCTTCTTAGCTACACTTCAGGTGAGTGTATAAGGCATGTGTCTTATATGGATTAATTTAAATTTAGTTGAGTGTTCAAATTTTGAGCATAAAGGGAATATCCCATGCTTATGCCAAGTTGTAATAAACCAAACATTGATTAAGATAAATTTATATGCTTTTATTTAACATTTTAGTTCTATTGTCAAGACTCATGTTAAATTTTTTTACTATGATGGTATGATATAATGATGTACTCAATTTCTCTCAAAAAAATTGATTAATGGCTATAACAGGTGACATATACCTTTACACTAAAGCATCCAAACTGTAGAGGATAAAAGCTAAGAAAATGGGTTTAACACAACCTATATGATACTTTGTATGAGGTCTTTTTATGTGAACTACTTAAGCATGTGTACTAGTGGTTGGCTACATATTCAATCCATAGAAGAAGAAGTTATGGACAATGTTATGAGTGGAAAAAAGAGTTCCTAGAAAGGATTGAGACCCTAGATGCTACTTGGATTAGATTAGTGGATAAATGGTGGTAAGGAACTCTGAATAGTTACATACTTGAGTTCATAGTCTGAATGTACTAGTGCCTTGAGGAAGTAGAGTACTATTTTTTACATGACCCTTGAGGCATGTTTGTCAAGAAATTTGGCATAGAGATAAAAAATCTAATGGTGGATTATGGGTTTGAAAATTTGGGAATGGAAGGCTAACCTTTCGTATATGGGAAACACAAAGTAGGATAAGGGGATGTGTATTTGAGGCATAATGGAAGGGGATGATAAAATTGACACTTGAGAGCTTAGAAGATAAACCTATAATAAGAGATGACATATAATGATGGAAGATATGGAACCTATAAGTGATGAGAGAACTCATACTGAGTAGAAAGGGCATGGGAAAGGATCTCTTGAAATACAATAGTGTAAGGATGAGAGATATAATGAAGCGATGGATTGAACTCAACACTTAATAGGTGTAGAATTCACTCAGTTCTTATAATATTTGGTGACTATAGATACACTCGATATGCCTACCCCTTTGAACCTATGGTACATTATCACATGCTAGATCCCTCACTTGAAGAATGTATAGAAATAATAATTGAATCTACTAATGACTTAGATCTTAGATGTTTTTTAGACTTGGATTACAACTTTATAATTGAACAGATTATTTTATACGAGGTGAATGAAACTACCTCTAGACCAGTGGGTGCTAGCTCACCATAATAGAACTTGACCATGGTCATACCAACTCAATTAATATTAGTAATGCAAAGTGGGAAACAACCCATAAGAAGTGTTTCGACACCACAAGTAAGTAGCACAACACCAATGACATCAACTAAGTAGAAGTAATGATGGGAACAATGATTAACCCTATGATTAGAGGCATTAGAAAACCATTGCCAAGATAGGTACCATGGGGACAAGCACCTCAAACACTAGTTGCCCACCCAGTAAATCTAATATGAGATGGATATGCACTTGTCAAAGTATCATGACATAGATATTTCTACAAAACATGTACTAAAGTGTGAACTATAATGGTGCATGTGAGGCATTACCCAATCTAAGTGTAAGGCTACTTAGTTTGTGACTAATTTACTTGATCATGCCCACACTTGGTATAAAAAAATTTGATCCTAACTAGGCCATGGTTGACTATGATACCCTAAAAGATGTATTCCTAAAAGAATTTGACATATCAAAGTTTGAACAATAGAGCATCACTATGGTAAAATAGATTACCCAAGGAATCTTAGAGAGTGTGTACCTATATGATGCAATGTTTAAAAATCTCCTATCAAAGATCCCATATGATATTCACACTTCCCAACATACGTAGTGGTTCATTGGATAGTTTATCATGTTATTCTAAAGAGCACTTTTAATGAAGACTTTTATAGACCCTTGATAAGCGCTTAAGGCCGTGCTCAAATTTGAGGTAGTTAGAAGTGTAGATACTGATATCAACTCATTTATGGAGGCATATATTGCATCCATATCTTCCTAACTACAAAAGCTTGCCACTTTCTCTTTGCATGATGCTCAATGTGGACTATGGTATGCCGACTACAGATTAGAAGGCCATAATAGGACTATCTTCCCATGAAGGAATTATGCACCTTGATTCTAAGCTACAAACTCTATTGAGAGGCACATGACATCTAAAAATACCCTTTGTTGTAATACACCAGCCAAGTTAATACAACCATATATTATTGATTGTGTGATGCCTACATCCATACCACTTTTGATTGCCTTGTGATTGATGAAATACATAAGAACATGGAAAGAGGTGTACAACAGGCCATCATAACCATCATAGGATAAGTTAACCAAGGTAATGAAGGTTATGACCAAAAAAATATAGGCTTTAAGATGTAATGAGGCATTATAGGGTGAGGTGGAGGATGTGATGGTGGTAGGTTCCCATCATGCTCATGTTATAAGTGTGGATCAATAGATTATTATCAACATGACTACCCTACACATCCCAAATGTGGGTATTGTTGAGGGACCCATAAGTTCAAAGAATGACTTGACCCATATAAAAAGTTAACCCAAGGTAGGCCTAATGTAGATAAGGGTATAAGGATGATTAAGTGCAAGAAAAAGATAGAAATATGGACCCTAAAGGCATAACCTACATGAATAAAGGTAGTCAAGGTACATGAAACTATGTAAAGTGGATTCACCACTCATCTTCTAGTTGCGCTAGTACTTGAGTTATGCCTATAATATGTGGATAAGGGTTACAAAGAGCAAATAACACTAATTAAACCCAAAACTATACCATACCCAAACCTAATGCACCAAAAAGATATGTTATAATAGGTTATGAGTGTCATCTAAAACCTATAATGGGAGTTCTAATTAGTGTGAGACCTAAAAGCACAAGTTTCCACCTCTCGTAAGAAGTAAGATAGATAGGAAACTAAAATACAAGAATTAACTAAAATCCTATGCCTCTTACAGATAAAAGTAATGCTACCCATATAGAAAAACTTTCTCTTAGAGAACACAGGTTAAAATCAAGTTGAGGTTACCATGTCATGCATGGAGATGGCATGAGAAGTTTGACATATACAAAATGTTGAATATGACCAAGAACTCCTAGTGGATGCCATTGGTCTATTTATGAGGTCCTTGTAAACATAGGTGTTGAGGTCAACATCTTGACTAAGAATGCCTAGGAAAAATTTGTAGCCTTGATATCTTCCCATTTGTTATCTTCATAACCAATAAGACATGGGCATAACCTATTAGAATTTTGAAGAGCATAATTATAGATATCATGGGCATTGAATTTTGCATTGACTTTAAATTGATTGAGTTAGTAGAGCATGACAACTATCTGATGATTCTAGGAAGGCTATGGTGTTATGTAAACAATGTAGATATGCACTTCAAAAGGTGATACATGACATTTTATAATGGAAAGGAGAGGGTAGTTATACCCCTCTCAAATTACCAAGGACCCCCTATGTCAAGAGCATGGACATTGAAGATGAGATCAACTATATCTATAAAATCATGGAGTACGACACCGACACTCTAGACCCAAATGATCAAAGAATCCCTTCTTAGGAGGATGTAAAATCAGCCTCAGACACCATTGACATTACTTATGACCAATGGGTCAAGGAAAAATATGATACCATTTGTTGAAGGTGTCACTTAGTATGCACAAAGGTACCAAAACTAGTAAAGATAGGGTGGGTCAAGATTGATCATGATTTTAAAAGATGCATCCCTTGTGACAAGAAAAAGGGAAAGAGAGTGTTTTATCTAAGTAAGGGAAAACTTAAAACATTCCCAAGATATGAATGGAGTAATCTAGTGGAAGACTATGTCTATGACCTCGAGTTATACATCCCAAAAGAGGTGGATAGAATGGTTATGCTAGTGTATACATTGAAGATCACTGCCACTCATTGGTGGGCAATGCAAAAGCCTATATTTCCAACTTGGAAAGATATGATGGCATCCCTTTTCACTATATTTAGAAAGAGTAATGAGGACATATAAATATCAACCTACTATGGTGATTCTGACCCTATAGTGCATGTGCATCTATGTAAATAAATGTGGGCTATCTATGAAAAAAATGCCCCAAGGAATATATGGGTATACACCTTCTATAATACATTAAAAACATGGGCATGGGCATGACACATATTCAATGAGATGCATCATGAGATAGCCAATTGGAATGCCCTTAAGAAGTGATTTGTTCACACCTCTTTTTCTTTGAAAAACCTTGAATTGATTGAACCACTATAGGTAATTCAAACGCTAGTGTTTGTAGACACTATAATATTAGAGAAGTGCCTAAATGACATGTTCGATGAAAAAGGGTTAGTGCTCCCAAACCCTCAATAGAGACTCTAGTGATAAATATGATGACACATAAAAGGTACACAACTAGAAGAATTTGATAGGTAAAAGTAAGTTAGTATGCCAAGTTGAGGATAACACCCTAGAAGAAGAAGACCCTACCCATCTTTGGATAGAAATAACTAAGGGTAGAAAACAAGTCAAGGATTCACACTTGGATAAGAATGAACCCTATCACATGATGTTAAAAACTATTAAGGTAGATATTAGTTTAGAAGGGGAACCAAATATTTCCACTCTTTGTGCCTATTAGTCTAACATAGAGCTAGCATGTATTATGGACCTCCTAAAGGAATTATAGGACATGTTCCCTTAAAAATATAGATGAAAATCACACAATCGTCCCTCAAGAATATGGACATCAAGCTAGTCGACAATGTAAGACCCATCAAGAAGTGAACTTACAAGGTGAACCTAAATCTTCATGCTAAAATCAAAACATATGTTGATGACATGTTAGCTATAGGCATCATCTACCCCATGTAAAAATATAAATGGGTTATCCCCATAGTCATCAACATTAAAAAGTATTTGTACATCTGAATTTGTGTTGACTATAGACTATTGAATACTGCCTACGTGACTAACCCCTTTCCAACTTCGTTCAATGATGAAGTATTAGATGGAATTGTAGGTTGGGATATGTACACCTTTACTTATGGGTTCTTAAGATACTATCAAGTCTAGATCAAGGAGGATGACAACCCGAAAACCACATTTACAATTGAATGGGGTTATTTTGCATACAATGTGATGTCCTTTGGGTTGAAGAATGTACTAGTTGTGATCTCCCCAATGGTGATCACCACTTTCAAAGATATCATTCACAAGTTTCTCCAAGGATACTTAGATGATTAAATGGTGTAGGGGTTAGTTAAGGATCATTATGACAACTTGTTCCTTATATTTGAAAGGTACAAGTAGTTATAAATTTCTTTAAACCTAGAGAAGTGTATTTTTATAACACCATTTAGCACTTTGCTTAGGCACATCATCTACAAGGATGGTCTGCTCATTGATCCAACAAATATTACAATCATCCTTCAAATTTAAACCCCATAAAATTAAAAATATGTTCATGCATTTATTGGACATTGTGGGTACTATAAAAATTTCATAAGAAACTATGTTGATATTGCGACACTACTAGAAGAGCTTTTAAAATAGGCTGGCCCATTCTATTGGGGCACATCATAAGATGATGCATTTGAGACCATGAAGATCAAACAATAAGTGCACTAATATTTTAATTTATTAACTAGATAGCTCCCTTCCATATCCACATCGATGCCTCTAGTACCTTAATCGGTGCCATCCTAGTACAACCAAGTGAAGGTAAAATGGATCACCCCATTTTTTTCATAAGAAAAAAATTAACCAAGGCAGAGAAAAACTATACCACAACTAAGCGCAAGGTGCATGCCATGGTATATAACATATAAAAGTTTAGATAGTACTTATTAGATACCCCTTTCATCTTATTCACTGATCATGAGGTGTTTAAGTACCTAATAAACAATCCCATTTTACATAGGTGCATTTATCAATGGATTTTTTTGTTTTAAGAATTTTAATTCTTAGTTGTAGTAAATATTGGAAAATAAAACTCGTTAGACCATCTATCCCACATCAACTCTAGCAATATGATAGTACCTATTGAATATGATATGCCTGATGCACAACTTTATAGGTTCCAACACATCCCCAAAGACTCGGTAGAGATCACCACATTTATAACCTTTAGATCTACACCCCATACCATGATGACTAAGGAGAAGTAGCTCATAGTTCATGCCACTCCTTTTCAAATAATTGGTAGGTAACTATACAAATTAAGCCATTATGAGTTCTTATGTTGATGTTTCCTAGAGTAGGAATGGGACTCAGTGTTTTAAGGCACATGAAGGAATTGTTAGAGGCCAATGTGTTAGAGATTTTATGATGTAAAAGGTACTACAATCAGGCTTATGGTGGCCAACTCTATTCTATGATGTAAAATAATGTGCCAAATCATGTGACATCTACAAGTACATGGGAAATCTAAACCATGAGGATGAGATGCCTCTCATCCCCATCCTTTCCCAGGTGCCATTTAAAAAATGGGCCATTGACTTTGTTGGGCCTATTACTCCCACTATGAAGCACATAGGTGCACAATACACTCTAGATGCCACAAATTACTTCACCAAGTGGGCCAAAGAAGCATCAACCAAAAATTGTACCATTACCACAACAAAAAGATTCATCTAGGAGAATATCATCAGTCGCTATGGATGCCCACTTAACTTGACTAGAGACTGAGGCACACACTTCATCAACAAAACCATTAAAATACTAATGATTGAGTATATGGTGGTACACTATAAATGACACCTTACCATCCACAAGTGAATGTCATAATAGAATCATTAAACAAAATATTGGCAATGTACCTCATAAAAATCTATGATGTTGGTCATAAAGATTGGGATGACCATGTGTCAATAGTATTATGGGCCTATCGCACTATATACAAGTGCCTAAACAATGTTACACAATTTTAACTAGTGTTTAGCATAGAGGCCATTTTACCTATGAAATTCATATTTTCCTCATTTCACATCATGTGTATTGGTCAATTATATGACCAAGAGTCTTTAAACACACTCTTGGAATACTTGGAGTGCTTAGATGAGACACACAACCAAGCATGGTGGAGCTAGTAGGTATAAAAGGTGCACCAAAAGCTATAGCATGATAAGCACTTTAAGTGTAAGGTATTTATAAAAGGTGCACTAGTTTTATGATATGACTCTAAATACCTCAATCACCCAGGAAAATTGTAGATTAGGTGGATGGGACCTTATGTCATCTATAGTATAAAAGAGACTAGCACATGTAAACTACATGTATTGATGGGTGAAATAATCCTTGGGCATTTTGACAACAATAGATTAAAACTATACAATCATAAGGATGGTGTTTGCACCATCAGATACTAACTTCCTAGTCATAAGTTGGTTACTTTATTTTGACCATCATAAAATTTGTTTAGTGAATAAGCATGGTGTTTTCAAGTCCATAGGATAACTCTTATGGTTCTTACATGCATAAGTCTCATCAGATGAGTTAATCACAATCACTTTCTAAGTGCTTGAGGCCAAACACCTAAGTTTTTGAGTGTGTTAAGTTTTCTAGGTTCATAAATCTATGAGTAAAAGTTGAAAAAGGGAGGCACACAAGATGCCAATGTACAAGAAATCAAGGAGAGAGAATGAAGTGTTGAAATACTAGTGAAAGGATTTGTATGGGGTGGGGAAGGCCAAAGTAAGAGACATGAAAACATAGAGAAATCAACCAAGAAGAGAGGCACACTTCTAAATATGCACAACACTAAGAAAAGATGGTATTGAGTAGGTTGAATAACGTGCATGTAAATATCTACACCTAGGTTACCATAAAAAGGGTGAAGGTCATGCCAAGTTGAACCAAATGCAAGAGAATGATCATCAAGATAGATAGCACCCACCCTACGGTCGACATGAAGTGACCATTTGAATTACTTATCACTTTGTTGAATAAACCATTAGCAAAGTTAATGCTACAATGATAAGAGCACAAAGATATGTAATAAATGAGTATTTGGTAGTGAATTTTAGAGGATTTTTTGGGTTTAGTAGATTTAAATAATTCCACATGCCACCACCCATTAATCACTAGCCATTAATGAGGTATTTAAAAATAGAGTATAAAGGGGTGAATGACAAAATTTAATAGGTTACATATATTTGTGATAATTCAAATCGAAACACAAATCTAAAGCCAAAAAATGCTACCATAGAGAACTAGGCATCCACATCCACCCAAGTGAGAATGAATGAACAATGAGAAGATTACATTCTAATTGAATAAAAAAGGAAGTGAGGGGAGAGAAATTTATAGAGAAATAGGGTAGTAAGAGTTCTGTAGAATGACTAATCCATCATTAATAGTGCAAGAAGCTTGAGAAATGAATACAAAGTCACATTTTTAATGATTATGAACAAGTGCCAAGCACTATTGAGGCTTTTGGGAGAATGAACCAGCCATGGTTGAACATTACCCAGTTTAGAATGGGAAAAAAGAGACTGAGCACAAGTTTGTTGTAGGCACACAAAGATGTAAAGAAAATACTGGCAGTAAAAGAAGCAACCATCATGAAATGAGAGTCTTATATGCTAGAAGGCATAAGAATCACAAAGGTAGATCTAGAAGTGAGTGAGAAGCTCACCTATAGATAAATGCAATTCCCCCTAGAGGTCATGGTGGGGAAGAAGTGGGTGTCCTTTGCACACATATACAAACTTAAGGATTATAATATTCAGATGGGGAGCAACACACATGATTTGAACTAGGAATAGATAGTGGACATGGGAAATAAGACAAATGCAAGCACTACACTATTATATGTCTCCATTATAGATAAATTGGAAACAACGGGCTCAAAATAACTATTTAAACTATCAAGCTTTTGTAAGCTTAAAGAGTTGGTATAATTCCTTCTCTTGCATGCATATGATGATCACTTCTACTTCATAGGACATTGCATGAGGATATTAGTGAGCCTAATTAATAGAATCATGGGGGATACTTGATGTAGGGATAGACATCCTTCAAATGATGGAGGCTAAAGTAGAGGTTGAGAGGGTCATAAAGCTCTTGGGCTACTACAAGTTGGGATTTTCATTCCTCATCAAGGACATCTAAGACCTTAGCACGAGGGTAGCAGTACACCTAGTTAGCTACAAACTATGCCCTAGAGGATGGTAGTCTAATATTAGCAAGATCTTCTTATGCATTTCTCACCACATAGTACAAGGGGTGAAATTCAACATCTCCAAGTAATTACTAAGGAGATTATAAAAAATGTGTAAGAGTGCCAGAGAACACATGAAACCTTCAAGTGGGGTATATGCTGATATTAATAGTGATAAAAGAGACAGGTTTTATAAATGATGATGATGACAACCTATGGGTGTTCTCACCCAATCATGAGTCCCCTACAATGAAGTACCAAGACTTCATTTCCCCACCTAACTTCTCATAGAAATATAAGACAAGAGTTTAAGGGTGGTATGATAGGTACATAAAAGCCATTGGGATTGAGTAGTGCATCCCTCAAGAGATTCCCCAAAAACTATTGGGAATAGTAACCTTTTACATAATACAACACTTATGTGTGGTGCACCTCGTGGTCATATATGAGAACCTATCAAGGTGGATTTAGTTACCTTACACATTTTTTACCATGTATTTCAAGGTGGTGTTAAGAAGGATTCCCAATGCATAAAAACTAGAGATCCTGATCAAGATCATGGATCAAGATAGAATCAGGATAGAATTAGGATGAGGCACTAGTTTGTGCATCCTAGGGTCAAGGCCCCCAAGGATGAGGAAGATGACATTTACATGATATACATCCATCCCCTCTTGAGAGTGGTAATCAATGGGATGATCTTCAACCTCTAATATGAAACGAAGCCTTTCAAAAAGGGTGGTGATCCTAGAAAGGATGATGAGTTCCCCCTCTTAGTTGGAGATGAAGAAAAGACTGCAATGAAGATGTAGGAGAAAAATATCCAAAAGAAATGAGAAGATAAACTTGAAAAAATCATGAAACACATCCAATTGAAAATTACCTCCAAGGAGAAAATTGTGCCCCCACATCCAAAGAAGCACATGACCTTCACACCAGAGCGTTATTCCTCTAGTAAGAAGCATAATAAAAATACCAAGGGACATATTTCATTCCCTACTATAACTATTGTAGAGATGGAGAAAGAGGTGACCCTTTCACCTAGAACAGAGGAAGAGACTGAAGAAGATAGAGTAGGGACATATATCCTTTAGATAGAAGAAGAGGAAGATGATCCAAGTACCAAGGATGTACAATAAGCCCTAAAAAGTGGTATGACCACTACACTTAAGGAAATAGAGGACCTGATAAGCCCTCATCTAGCAAAGAACCCTCTACACCACCTCCAAAAATAGAAGAGGAGAAGAGAAGGGTTTGGAAGAAGATGGAATTGAGTGAGGAGGACATTAATAAGGTGTTGGTACTTAAAGAGAAGTGGATACTTTCCAAGGAAAAATAAAAGGCCAAACTAAAGAAAAGGTCCCTGAAGGTTCCTACTAGCCTAGGACTAGTAGTCAAAATAGTCAAGAAAGTGCCAAGTACCCACACTAGGAAGGTAGAATAAGCTACACAAGAGGTGTGCCCAAGTAGTGAAGGGGTGCCTGAAGAAAAATAAGATGATACTGATACCTTGAAATTACAAATAGAGATAGTGGATGAACCCTAATAGTAGCAAGGTAAAACTGGTACGGAAGGAATTTCTATAGAGGTGAGTATTGAGAAACCTCAAGATGAATAAATAGACAAAGGGGGAAAGTCCAAGGAATAAATCCATAAGGATTAAATAGGTGAGTCCTCTAAGGAGAGTAACAAAGAGAGTGATGGCACTAATGAAGAGGAGTAAGTATAAATAGATATGACCTTCATTAAGAAGGATGATAAGGAGTTAAGTATAAGGAAAAAGGCATAAAATGGATGGGTGGATGAATACCTTTATATGTATGAAACTATGCCCCCTAAAGATGTAATGACTAGGATGCATAGATAACTCTCTTGTATGTTCGATCACTATATTTATGAGCCTTGATTTGAGGTGCCTATATCAGTTACCTTGAGCCTAGAAGAGCCTAATGAAGGGCAAGACTCACTCCTTATTAACACTTGTGCCATAAACCCAGTCCAATTTAGGAATGCACTAATCAGATTGGCCACTGAAGTTGCATGTCAGAACCTCATCAATTATGGTAGGGAGAAAAAATTGAAAAATATCCACAAAGAAGCTAAGGATGAAGCATAGGCCACCAAATTCAAGTTGCAACAACTATATGAGCACATAGAGATGGATGAACCATCCCTTCTGGTCAGTATTGATACTTCAGACCTTTCTTAGGTTGACAAAATCTATGTGTTGGTGTATTAGATGCTCCCAAGGTTAAAATTAGAGCCAATGTAAAAAGAAGAAAAAGATCCCAATGTCACATTGTAGAAAGAGCTAGTTGATAAGATCCAAGAGGTAGAAGACCTCTTTTCTAAATTATAGGAGGTCACATATGTAGTATATGTCATCTTATTAAGCCTATCCAACCAAGACTTAGTTATAGATGCACACCTAAAGTAGGCAAAGGAGGAGAAGGAGAAGTTAATGGAATAAGTGTATTCGATTAGCACGTCAAAGTGGGTACAAATCATAAGAAGCATCAATGTGCTCAAAAACCAAATTAAGGATTAAGAGAAAAACCTAGAAGCACTCTTCCATGCTCTATAGACTAAGGCCTGTAAGTAAGGATCAATCCTAGATAGGAGTGTGGAAAAGGTGAAGGCCAATGTTGAGGCCTTATAAAAGGAGCTAGAGAAAACAAATGTGCTTGTGTTCACTTATACATCCTCCAAAATAGATAATATCACTGAAGAAATCAAGATCACTATCAAGGGCTTTGAAGACTTTAGCACCAAATTTAAGGAGAATGCACCTGAGTTTTGCATCCTAAAGAGCTTGATATCCTAGTCTAAGGATGGACTAAAGTTTTTATATGGGGTAATGTTGGGCCCCTTATCTTGTTAAGTAAAGGATTCATGCTAACATGACATCCACATAGGCACAAATAAATCATTTTGTATAGTGGTTTCCCTTTTTGGCATTTTGGCACCAATTGGAGGCTGTAGTGCATACCTTACATCAGCTGGCAGGTGGTTAACTATCTTCAAAATTTCTAGTGCATCTTCTAGGATTGGTGATAAATGACAACTATAGCACAAATTTTGAAAGATTATGGAGATAGAAGTAATGATGACCAAAGTTCCAACTTGTTACTTAGTGTGTAACTTCCACCCTGATGAAGATGCTCCCAAAGGCTATTTAAGGAGCTCAATCCAGAAGAAGTAGGGAGACAGAGAATTGCAGTAGAGCTATGGTGAAATAGAGTTACTCTATATACATTAATTCAATAATCATTAGACTTAGGAGTAGTATGGGTTCCATGAAGGTTCCATTTTTAATTACCCAAGCTCGTCTATGAGCCTCTGCATCATTAATTAATATGAACTAGGCATATTCTATCTTATGAACTCTATACTTTATTTTAAAATATAATTAATAGTGAAGATTGTTTTAGATAAACATGATATGTTTGGGTTACACATATTTTATATTACTAATGAAATTTGTAATGGATGTGTTAAGGACAACATACCCCCATTCCTAAAAATGGTGACACTAGTGTTAAATTGTGAAAATTTTGTACCTTAAAATAAAAGAATTCACTTGATCAGAGTGTCACTAGCATGTTTGCACAATGTCTTTATTTGAAGATCATCCACACCTAGTTTGGTTGGCATTTTTATTCATAATTATGATTTAATCTTGCCTAAAGTTTCTAACATTGGATCTTCATGTTTTAGGTTACAACTCCAATGGAGTCCATTTAGAATGGGCAATGCCTAGGTTTCTTAGTTTTTATACCAATTTGGGCATTTAAATAACCTTTGGTCTATCAAAGATCAAATTAAATTCATGATTGTGCACTTTTAAAACCTTATTCAAATTACCCTAGCTCAGGTCCCTTTGAATCAAATTCAAATTTATGCGAGACTAATTTATGCTGGAAAACTTTAATTTTGCCCAAAACTTAGTTTAATTTTTATACTAAGGTTTAGTCATGTTTATTAACATGAATAAACCTTAGTATAAAAATTCATACTTTGTCCCTTTTTATTTCCCATAAATCTTTGATCAATTTGATCATTAACACAGTCTAACTAAACGAAGGGTCCCTTTTTACTATAGACTTAGCCTACAAAGCTTTACCCTAAAATTTGTTGTATTTTACAACAAACCTTAGCTTAAAACTATATGCTATGTCTTTTATTATTTTCATGGTCCCCTTGATCATGTTTAAAACTTAGTTTAAAATATTTTTCCTAAGGTCTTACCTATGTTAATTAACATGAAATAAAACCATAGTCCAAAAACTTTATGCTAAGTTCTTTATTTTCCGAAGGACTGACTTAAATATTGTTTTCATTCACAAGATCAAGGGCTCACATTACCTAGGGAAATATAGATCTAATGGCACGTGATTAGAGTTAAAAATTTAAGAAGTGGCCACAAATTTAAAGTCCAAGCATGTCTTCAAATATTGATGGTACGCAACCAATCGTATATTTTTTTATCGATGGTGCCTAATAAGTCAAAGCTTTAATGGAGCCTCAAAACAAGTAAGAGAGTGATAGGTGTCACACTCATATCCAAATAAAACTTAGTAGCTAATGGTGTTTGTCCTTGTGGATCAAGATCCTATGGTGCACATTTGCTCAGGCGAAGATGATTAGATGGTATGTAGCAAACATTGAAAAGTCAAAGATGAATGTGAAAATGACACACGACACAACCATGGGTAAAAAATTAAAACTTAAGCATCTCTCAAGCATTGATGGTTTATAAAAGAGCTTACACATTCAAATCAATGATCTATAGAGTAAGAGGTATAACTAAGCAGATCAAGATCAACAGATCATGATTGATCCGTGCAATCAAGATCAATGATGTGAGATCAATGCTGACATTTCAACAAAGCTCAAAACTAATGGAATTCTATCTTACAGATCAAGATCAATGAACTACATTGATCTGTGCAAATAAATCTAATGGTGTGGGATCAAGGTGGAATTTTTAAAGGTTAACAGTCACTTTTTAAATATTAATGAGCAAAGTACTAAAAAATGCCATGGTGATGCCACATTGGAGCCACATAAACTTAATGAGCCAAGCATAATATTTCATGGACCTAGGTAATGCAAAGGTATAAATACAAATATATAAGCACAATCTAAGTCATGAAGGTCACATAAGTTTGAATAATTATTGCCATTAAAGCACTATAAAAACCTTCAAAAAAACACTAGCATGTTTGGAAGCCCTAGTTTGACCCTATGATCATCATAACCAAGCTGAGGAAGATTGGATTATCATCTATGCAAGGATAATTTGATCTAGAGTTGAACTACATATCATTAACAAGAAATTTAGAGAAACTTATAGCCATGACAACTTGAAAAAGTGTCTCTAGAAAAGATGTGGAACTTTATTTGACCTCAGATGTAGAAGGAAGAGTTTTCAAGGACACATAATTTGATGCCACAACTTTAAATACAGGGCATAAAAATTGGTCAAGCCTATTTTGGACTATTGAGAATCAAAAACCCATCATAAGAGAAGAGGAGAAGAATGTGTAAATAATAAGGCTCTACTATTACATAGTTGCCATTCAAATGATAGGTCTCTATTATGTTGCATCAAAACTTGAAGTATTGCATTGTATAAACATTCTCTCTCCTATTTTTAAAGATGGTAAAATTGATAATGGCATGTTAATATGAGCATACTCATAGAAATATAGCTTACATCTATTCTATAGCATTTGAAAACTATTACAAGTTGCCTAATCACCAAGTAGATCAAACTGCTATCAATAATTAGGCCAAAGAAAATGATTTAAAGATGATCCTTACTATATGGTTATATTTTAGAAATCAAGTATTTTTAGACTTCAATGGCAACATCCCCATCAGTTAATTCAGACCTGGGATAAGAATAGTCATGACTATGATGAATAGGTTATGTGGAAATTCAACCACCACTACCCCTTCACTTGGTGAAGTGGTCAACACTTGTTTAATTAGGTAGATCTTTATAGTTAAGAAGAAGACTAGGAACCAATTTTTCATGATGTCATACCTCTTGGATGCCTTACTTGCAATAATAAAGATACCCAACCTCATAGAATGGTCACTTGATGGGACATATATAGTCTCCCAATACTATTCAAAATTACACATATTCAAATACAGGGACCACATCCAATTCATATGTGACTATGTTTATCTAGCCCTAGCGAAGGCCATAACTAGGAACCCAATGTAAAGAGTTAGCCCCTTGACCAAAAATTCAATTGAGGCCATGGGAGACATTTGGTTATATCCAGATTGCAAAATCATCAAGATTGAGGTAATATAATGCAGACCCCTCAAATTACTAGTTTATATGCTAATCAAGTTATCTAAGTAGGAGGTAGCTTACCAACTATGCAATGGGATAAATGGTTTGTGCAAAACCAAGAGGAAGGGACTACTTCATAGCCTCCCTTTAACCATTGGAATGACTATTTTTTCACAATAGGACAACATTGAGTCTACTTCTAGACACAAGACCTTCTTCAATCTCCAAATTGATGAACTAAGGTAGTGGGATCCACAAGGAAGAGTCAATGAGCATCTAAAAGATAAAGGGATCAATATCCCTTATGATCACTAGCTTGGTCCTTTTGAAACCATATATAAAATATCCTATTCATTCTATGAGGTCACCATTAGATTGAAAAGGCATAATATCAAGCTAGAGTCTAGAATGTAGAGGGATCAAAAAGGGAATGATGAAAAATGGCAATTGGGGCCAAGGAAGTACCATTTATTGAGTGGTGCAACTTCTAGACCTATATGAGTCTAGCAATAGATAGAGTCCAGACTTGAGGCAAAACTTGAGCAAAGGCTAGAGGAGATAAGGCCTGGTGAAATTGCATCTTCTTCAACTCAACTAGAGGAGCAAGGATCACCAATAGAGGAGGCTCATATGGTAGCACTAGATCCTGGTGAAATAATTGAAGATGATCTAAAATTATTATCATTGGCCAATGAGTCTAAGGATAAAAATGAAGGAATCTAAATAATAAAAGGGGAAGGAAGTGTTAGAACTAGTTCCTATAAACACCCCTAAAATAAAATTTGAATTGGACATTGTCCCAATTAAGAGCAAGAAGCCCAAGGTGATCTTCAATCATCCTTTGAGTGAAGTCAATCTCTTTAGTAAACAAAATTTGATTCATGGTCAAACCATTCTTGAATGGTTCATCTATGGAAAATTGTAAAAGTTATCTACCATGCACCATCCTTGGATGATGATGTAAACAATTAATATTCCAGTGCATGAGGAAGTTAAGCCATGTATAGATGCATTAAAAAAGGAGGAAGAAAAAGGAATAGCTGCTCTAAGAGAATCATGTGGAACAAAGATGGATACACCAACTCCAAGGTGACATAATCTTCAATTGGTATCAAATTTGACCCAACCACTGCTAGTATATAGAGAGTAACTAAGAAGAAGGCCATAGTTGGTGGAGAATAGTTCACTTTTCAGAAAGTGGAACCTTTTATTGGATTGAATCCAATTGGAGGAAAAAATCTTGATTAAGACCTAATATTTGAAGAAAATGTTCTTCAAATGGCTCAGGCTTAGACAAATCAATTGTAAACAATGATCAACGGCATCTTACAGTAGAAAAAAAATTTGAAATAATAAGCCATCTTGTCAATCTAAGAAAATAAATTCAAGCAATTTGAGGACACCATGGTTGATTTGTTCAAATATTAAAGTAAATCAAGACTAGGCAAGATGCAATAAAAAACAAAGTAATAAGGCTATAGACTAAGTTGGCCAATGGTAGGATTCAAGCTACCAAGTGAAGGATTTGATCAAGGTCTTAACTAAAAATCAAATCCTTGAATTCAAGACAGTTAGCCTAGCCCATCTTAATATGGTTATGGATATATTAATTAATAAGATCAAGGCCCTAAATAGCTGGTCCAAGCAAATGGAGGACATTTCTAAGGACCCTAAGAAACAAGAAGATAAAATATTGCATATATTGCATAGCTTGATCAAATAGCCTACCACACTTAGTCCCTTGGATCTAATAACTGATGAAGATTTTAAACACGTAACTACTCAATTCATGCAAGAGGTAAGGAATCAAGGATAAGGGAAAATAGGGGCTGATAACAAGAAGGTCATGGGCCTACTTTTATAATCAAAAGAAAATATGGGAGATGTCAGGGGCATCAAATAAGCTTTGGAAAGGGCCTAGAGGATCAAGAAAAATAATTGTTCATGAGACCTATCATTGATCTCCAGTTTATCAATGAACAACATTATAGAATGAACATCATACAGGGAAAACAAAAGACTACAACACAACAACGGTCTCCAAGTTAGTTAAGATAGGAATATTCTTTTGTAATTGAGCTAGTATACTTTTGAAAAGAGAATATTTTTTAATAAATGCATGTGAAACTTGTAAAGCACATTTCCTATAGGTTAGTCATTTAGAATGTCTAGAAGTTTCTCAAAGGGATATAAAAGGACATCTATCCTTAAATTTTGACATGACTAACTGGTATACCTCATGAAAGGTCTATATAAAGAGATATTTCCCATTATAAAAGGAGAGAGAGTTTTTTAGCCAAAAATTATTTTGTAACTTTTGAGCAATTAATATAAGCAAGGAATTCTACAAAATTTGTCAGAATTTACTTGTGTCTTTTATTATTCTAGATTCTTTCTCACTTGTTTGCCTGACTTCTATATTTGAATGGTTATTATGAATTCCTAGTGTATATTTAAATGTAGAGTTATTAACTTGTGCCAATGATAGGTTAATTGAAATTTCTTAGGTTCATTTCATTTTCTTACTCTTTTTGCATTTGGGCTAATGTTGTTTGATTGCAAGGTAAATCTTTAAAGTGAACTTGGTTCTTATTTACATTATTTCCCACATTCCTTAGATGTTTTCCTGATGTGTGATAAGATTTGAGCTTACACTACTTTATGTCATACATTAGTTAAGTGCATGTAGGATGTTTGAAATTTGTCATGATGTTTGGAATGAAGATTAACAACATCTCATTTCTAATTTACCCTTCCTTTTGATCCTTTTTTTTATCAATTCACTTTAGTTTAAATTCATTTTACATATTGATGCTAGTTTAGATTTAGACTTAGGTATGATCATAATTAGCTCTAAATAACATAGATTAGTTTCATTTTCTTAAATATTAATTTTAGGCCATAGTGGCTCCCAACAACCAACTAATATAAATTTATGGAATGGTTCATTTTCTCTACCTCTATTCCACCAAAGATAATAGGATTATCACAACATGCAACTCATGCAATGGAATTTTTGAGTTCCAAAATGAGAAGTGTTTACTGAGCACTCTGGACCACATGTGAAACATATTTAGCCATCAATAAGGAGGAATTCTACTGGTGCTAGAAGGAGGGCCTTAGTTAAATCTTTGAAAATTCAAAATATCTTTTTTCTCATTTTTATGAATTACGTTCAAAGATTAATGTATTCTTTATATATTCGTGTTTCTTTTAGCATATTTGTGTAAATATCATTGATCTTTATGGTTTCTAACCACTCTTTGTGTTTATTTAGATAAAGATAGGTGTTCTTTAAAATTTGATGTTGAAATATGGTAAAGATAATTTAATATCTATGAATCCAAGGTGTTTGAGGTTAGTAATAGATATTTCATTCAAATATTGATAGATCCTTTGAAAATTTAAGTTTATTTGAACTTGAATGTGTAAATCATTTGTATTTACATATTTGGACATATATTTGAGATAATTTAGTTAAAAATTGATGTCCTTTATCATCTTTTATACATATTTGTATTAAATTTGCTTAATTTGTAAGTTTGATCATTATTCTTCATAAAAATAAGAATCACGCATCGTATTTTATATAGGGTTTAAAGCTCTCAATCTAGAATTACCAAGGATAAGGACTAGGTCACATTCAAAGACAAGGGTTCCCCTCCTTTCATTATAATTACATAGGAGATCAAGGTGAGACAAAGGTAAGCTTAGACTTTTAAAGTCTCAACCAACTTCACTAGTTCAGGGTGCTCCTATGTTCAATCCCTATCAAGGTATGGCTTAGCTAGATGGTTCTTCAATCAATGTACTAGGTGTGGTACATGACCTTAATCATAATCCTAAAAAATATTTTCCATCATTTATCCCAAATAGTGTTGTCATGACTGAAGATCACATTAAATATTTCAAAACTTCTTTAAGATTGCTAAATGTAGCTCATGAAGATGTAGCATGTAGACTATTTTCATTTACTTTGAAAGATGCTTCATATGAATGTTCTCTCAATATTTCAAAAAATTATATCACTATTTGGAATGATTTTAATAGGATCTTAATTGATTATTTTGGTAAAATCATCAATCCTTGTATTCTTTACCAACAATTCACCACAGTAAAAAGAGATTCTAGTGAAATAATTAAAGCCTTTAATGCAAAATTTTAGAAAATGTTTAGCAGAACCATATCTCTTTATAGACATGATGAGGCTTTAACCTTAGAGATCTAAAATGATACCTTGGATCCCATGACTTCTATGTTTCTCAAAAGATTTGCTTAGGTTATTAACACATTAGCCTTAACATATGTTGAAACAATGATCATTAATAACTAGATACAGCCTCAAGGCCAAATGGCATACAATATTCTAAATATTAATCCCAATTTTCCCATTCTAAATATTATACCCCATGCTAATCAGATTATGCCTACTATAAACCAACTTCCAGTTTTGAACCAACTACCCTTAAGCCATGCTCATCCTAGCCAAAGCCTAGGACTATTGAATAATGTTGCAAGTGGATCTCATCCACAAGACCAAAGAGCTCTGTTTCCAACCATTGTCACTATTAACGCTCAAGTTCATAATTATGAGTCCCTAAAGAATGAAAATGAATCTATCTTAAATATGGTTCAAAATTTGAGTACTGACTTTCTTTAATTATATCAGTAAGTTGGAAATATTGGAGAAAGTTCCAACAAAATTTTATTGTATCAAAGGTTTAATAGGCCTAGTAAAAAGTTTCATAATGGTAACAATAAAAATAATGAATCATCAGGTGAGAACAATAACCCTGAGATTAATATTTGTGATGTTGTATTAACTAAATGTTATAGGGTTCATAATACATCTAAGCATGGTGAGTTGGACTGTCTTGAATTATGTAATGCTTTCAATTTATTTCAAGATGAGTTAACTAATCCTAAAAGTAAAAATCTAATAAAGACAATTTTGTAGGTGCATCTAGATCTTCCAAGTCATCCAAATCTATAGATACAACCCTAATGGTGGTTACCTTTGACTTCCCATTCCAAGAAGAGAATGAGATTGAGGATACTCATTAGGAGGTGCATGCCTTTTATAAATATTTGAATAAGACCTATCCTTTGAGGAATAGAGAGAAGAAACAACCCTTGACAACTTCAACTCCACCCAATGACTTTGACACTCCTCTAGATCCTATAGCTGATAACAACCCTGAGCCTCCAAAGGGATATACCTCTAAACACAATGTTGATTCACCTAGTTCTTTTACCAAAGGTGGGTATAACATAGTTGAGTATATGAAAAGGGTTAAATATAACATCACACTACATGAGTTGGCTCAAAGCACTGTTTAGAGATACTTATTACTTGAATATCTATCCAAAAAGCCTGGTAAGTCACCCAAGACTACAAATGCTAATGTTTCTATGCATAAGAACAAAGAAGGTGTCCCACCTTTCTTGCTAATAGTAAGAATTTTCATAACTATTTATTAGACTCAAGTGCATCTACTAACATCAATCGTAAAGGTATTTGTGAGTAACTTGGTTTGACTCCCATTAAATTTGATAGAGTTGTGACTCAATTGGATAAGTCCAGGGTGAAAGTAATTGGTGAATTATTGAATGTTCACATGTAGATTTTTTTTGAACCAAGGATATAAAAATGCATTTACATTCAAGTGGTAGATATTCTTGATGCATATGGGATGATGCTAAGTAGAGACTAGACTAGATCTCTAAATGGTTAGATGTGTACTGACTATTCTCACATGTGGCTTCATGGAAGAGTGTCCCAAATTAGATCAAGATAGAAAGAGAACCTAAAATGATGCATATGATTATTGAATACAATGAAACCAAAGAGATGGTTAACTTGGTTAACTCATATTTGGGTGTTTACACTCTTGACACCCCTAAGTTATGTGATTCTAGAGAATCTCTTATTATGCCTGGGATATGGAAATTATATTTTGATGGTGTAAGATGTAAGTCTAGATTAGGTGCAGAAATTATTTTAATTAATAATGTTAGGAAATAATTAAATAATTCTTACCAACTCCATTTTTCATACACTAATAATTTTGCATAATATGAGGCTCTAATCTTAGGTTTATAATTTACCATCAAGCACAAAGTCAACGAACTGCTAGTTTATGGTGACTCAAAACTAGTGATTAACCAAGTAAGAAGTAAATACTAATACAAATTGTCTTACCTCAAGAAATATAAGTTTAGATAATGGGACTTGATAGATTAATTTGATGCCTTTAACATTATCTATATTCCTAGGGTAAAGAACCAAGTTGATAATGAGCTAACCTCATCTATAACTAATCTTATGCCCAACCAGGACTCTAAAATTAGAAACCTTAGTGTTGAATTGGTTCCTTATCCCTCAATCCCTGATAATATCAACCATTTATAGGTATTTAGTGATGACCAGTAGATCTTAGACTTCATGAATATTTTAAGAGTGTTTAAGGCCTACATCATTAATGAAGCTGATAAAAATACTCTTAACAAGGGCAATATTGATGACAAGATCATTCAAATGAATGACAATAAGATTCCCAAGGGCATGATTACCCTAAAAATATTATTTTATAAAGATAAAATAGTTGGGAATATCAAGGTTACCAAAGTAAATGCGAAAGATTACAATGGTGTAGACCTAGGTTCCCAAGGTCAACCCTAGCTAATCAACATTGGTACAACCACCACTAGTGGAGAGTTAAGAAGATATAAAGAGATGTTGAGCAAGTATAAATATGTTGTAGCATGGTCATATGAGGACCTAATGATATTTGGTTCTAGGGTTATAAATCATACCATACTGCTAAAAGAAACTTACAAGCCTTTTAGGCAAAAACAAAGACCTATCAACCCTAAAGTCAAGAAATTATTAGATGAAAGGATAGTGTTCCCTATTAGGCACTCCACTAAGGTACCATGCTCTATTTGATAAATATAAATAGATAATTTGAGAAAGA
Organism: Torreya grandis; assembly: GCA_037957365.1. Taxonomy (NCBI): domain Eukaryota; kingdom Viridiplantae; phylum Streptophyta; class Pinopsida; order Cupressales; family Taxaceae; genus Torreya; species Torreya grandis. The sequence continues at coordinate 2,520,805 of JARHVA010000297.1, read as the reverse complement.
TAACTATCCTTTGCCTTCTTTTGACCAAGTAATTTAAATTATTAGTGGTTCTCCCATGATGTCCTTCATTGATGGTTTTTTAGCATATAACCAAGTAATGATGAATAAGGAAGACATAATAAAAAATCTATTCACTACTAAGTGGGGCACTTTTGCCTACAAAAGGATGCCCTTTGGACTAATAAATGCAAGTGAAAATTTCCAAAGAGCAATGAACCATGATTTCAAGGGGCTGATAGGTAAGTGCATTATCATTTATATGGATGACTTAACTATATTTTCAAAGAATAGGGAAGATCACATCATGCACTTGTAGTAGGTATTTAAAAGATGTAAAAGGTATGAAATTTCTCTCGATCCAAAGAAAAGTATTTTTTATGTTACTGAGGGAAAATTATTGGGACATTTTATAACTAAGGAGGGAATTTATATAGACCGAGATACAATAGATGCCATATATAAAATATAACCTCCTAAAAGCAAAAAATAACTAAAAACTTTTGTTAGAAAGATCAACTTTATGAGGATGTTTATTTTTGGTTTTGTATAAATAGTAAGACCTTTGAATGACATGCTGAAGAAAGATGCTAAGATCACTTAGAATGAAGAGACCAAAAAGGCCTTCAAATAAACCAAAGAAGTAATTGGACAAGCCCCTATACTGATAAGTCTAGACTTTATTAAAGACTTCTATCTTTACTCTTTTACTTCTGACCATACAATTACAGCTATCTTAACTCATAAGATAGATGGATGTGATCATCTTATTGATTTTATGAGTACTAATTTTTAAAATGATGAATTGAATTATTATCTTACTAACAAGCAAGCATGTACTCTGGTCAAGGAAGTGAAGTAATTTAGGTATTATATCCTTAGAAATAAAGTACATGTAATACTATCAGACCCTACCACTAAGCTCATGCTTAGTCAATGTGAACTTAGAGAAAGGAGAGGTAAGTGGATGTTTATTCTCCAATAATATGATATAGAGATGAAGATTGAAAATTTGGTAAGATGCCAAGGTTTAATTTAGTTGATTTCCAATACTAATCCCAAACTAAGTGTCATGTAGGTAGAACAACAAAATTTTCATCCCAATGATTATTGTTTATTTTCTAATCAACAAATATTATTCTCTAGGGTCAAATAGAGAGAAAAAGAGAGATTTAAGGCTCAATGTAGTTTATTTCATGATCAAGGATGGAGTGATATATAGGAATAATTTTGAAGGCATTTACCTAAGGTGTGTTTCCAAAGAAGACGTGGCTGAAATCTTGAGCACTTTTCATGAAAATATGGGAAGTGGACATCCATATAGAAGGACAATAGCCTATAATATCCATAGGGATGGTTACTAATAGCCTATTATATTCAAAGATGCTCATAATCATGTGAGATAATGTCACTCATGTCATGCCTTTAACACTAAAGAGCCCAAGGCAACCATGCAATTAAAACTAATAATGGTTGATAAACCCTTCACCCAATGGGCACTGGACTTTATGGAAGTCATCAAACCCAATTTCTCTGATGGTGACAAGTATGTTATAGCTTCTACTAACTACTACACAAGATGTACTAAAGCAGTAGCAACCAAATAATGCAAGACTAAAGAGGTGATCAAATTTTTATAAGAGAACATATGTACAAGGTTTGGGACACCTGTATCTCTAGTCTATAGAAATAGATATACCTTTTTATCCATTAAGATGACTAAGTGGGCATATGACAACAATATTATCCTCAAGGTTATAGAGTGTTAGATTCAATAAATAATAACTTGATGAAATGCATAAATAAGTTTGTAGCTAATAAATTAAGAATATGGCACAAGCTACTTAAGTATGCCCTTTGGGTAGATAGAACTAGAGTTAAGCAATATCTCAAGACATCACCATTCTTACTGGTATATGGTCAAGAACCTATATTTCCCATAACACTCAAGATGTCAACCTACAAGTTCATGCAAGATTACATAGAGGAAGATCAAGAATTTGCAAGTTCAAAGATACTTGACATCATACATATGGAAGATGTAAGAGAGGAGGATTTTATGAACTTTAGCAGACACCAAACCATAGTTAAGAGTTGGTTTGATAAGTGATCAAAGATAAATGTGTTTAGGCAATGAGACTTAGTTTTTATTTAGGACAAGGCATTTGAACCCAAGGGTAAACATGGAAAATTCACTCCTTTGTGGATTGGCCCATATCAGATTATAGAAACATTGGGAGACAATAAATTCAAATTAATTTACTTGAAAGGAGTAAATTTCACCTTACCAATTGATGGGAAATACCTTAAGCACTACTTCTTTGTTGTCCCACCTAGGGTCTTCATGGAGTAAACTATTAGAATAATTAGAGTTAGTGTAGGTAGGCTTTAGATTAGTTTATTTCTTTCTTTTTTCCTTCCCATCCCTTGTTTGTACATAGTGTTTGTAAATAGTTGTTTACTTATTTACTTTGTTTTTGGTTTGTTTACTTTTCATGCTTTATTGATTACATTTAATAAGTCCTTTTGGATAGTCAACTCAAAATACATTAATATTCTCAAAAGGAACTCTAAAGTTCAAGAATGCTGGTATGTTTTCTCATTATTGTTTGATCATGGATTATTGAAATATGAGCTTAATTGTATAGCTTAGAGAAACTAGTAAAGAATAATGGATAAGTCAATTGTTCCCCAAGATTTTAAACCATGTTCTAATGTAAGCTTAGTTTTAAGAAGAATTGCACATGTAGGGTGAAATATTAAATTATTAGGACATAATCATGTTTGCACTTAACAAAAATTATTTCATAGGATAAAGTATGCAACCTAGGATGATTATATAAGGATCAAACACTTGACCAAATCCCTAAGCTTGTATAACTTTGTCCCAACCTTTGCTATAAATTCAAAATGATCTAAAAAATACAAAAAAAATAAATCATTTATTACAAAATGCAAGAGCTTTTTGAGCAAAGGTGATTCTATTAATCTCCACTGGGGTTATGGATGCCTAGATAGAATTGGAACAAGGCCTTGAGTGGAACCAAAGGCATATTTATTAGGGCTATGGATGTCTAGCTGATAGCAGAGCAATTCCCAAGCCTTCCCTAAGCTAAAACATAGCTCTTAATGGACATTTAAACATGTTGAAAGTTAGTGTTATTGGTTAAAATCATGAAATATGGAAGTTTTTCCCAAAATCCCATGAAAAACAGTAAGTGGAATCCAAGCACACACACAACTTGACTAGGTCTTGATGTTTGATCCCAATTCTGCATGTGCAAGGCTTGTTTCAACCATGGATAAATCCAAATAATGGTGACTAATCAAATGTAATAATTAACTTAATTATTAGTCTAAACTGGAGTCTTTGAATTATAACATATTATTATGTTCCCATTGAAGTCTCCATTTGTTGAGGTCAACATACCTCCATTCCTAAAAAATGGGGATCTTAGTGTTAAATTGTGCAAATTTTTTACCTTAAAATTAAAAATTCACTGATCAAAGTGTCACTAGCATGTTTGCATACTATATTTATTTGAAGATCATCCAAATTATTTTGGTTGGCATTATTATTCATAATTTTGATTTAATGTTGGCTAAAGTTACTAACATTGGATCTTCATGTTTCAGGGTACAACTCTAATAGAGTCCATTTGAATGGGCAGTGCCTAGGTTTCTTATTTTTTATATCAATCTAGGCCTTTTACTAGCCTTTGGTCTATCAAGGATAAATTAAATTCATGATTAAGCACCTTGAAACCCTTATTCAAATTACCCTAGCTCGGGTCCCTTTGAATCAAATTCAAATTTACACAGGAGCCATTTACATGCGAACACTTTAATTTTTTCTAAAACTTAGTTTAATTTTTATACTAAGGTTTAGTCATATTTATTAACATAACTAAACCTTAGTCTAAAAATTCATACTTGGTCCCTTTTTATGTCCCATAAACCCTTAATCAATTTTATTATTAGCATGGTCTAACTAAACGAAGGGTCCCTTTTTACTATAGACTTAGCCTAAAAAGCTTTACCCTAAAGTTTGTTGTATTTTACCACAAACCTTAGGCTAAAACTATATGTTATCTTTTATTATTCATAGGGTCCCCTTTATCATGTTTAAAACTTAGCTTAAAATAATTTTTGTAGGGTCTTACTTGTGTTTATTAACATGAAATAAAACCATAGTCCAAAAACTTTATGCTAAGTTCTTTATTTTCCTTAGTACCAAATTAAATATCATTTTCATTTGTGAGATAAATAGGTTGCATTCACTTATGTGATATATATCTAATAGCACATGATCAAAGTTGAAAAGTCAAGCCATAGCCCCAAAGTTAAAGTTTGAGCATGTCCTTGAAGATCAATGGTACACGACCATGTGTATATATTCCAATTGATGGTGTGTAATAAGTAAAAGCTTAAATAGAGCCCCAAGACAAGTGAGAAGGTGATAAGTGTCACACTCATAGCTAAACAACACTCAACAACCAATGGCATTTGACCTTACAAATCAAGATCCAATGGTGCACATTTACTCAAGCAAAGATGATTAGACAGTGCATAACAAACATTGAAAAGTCAAAGTTAAATATGAAAATGACACATGGCATAACCATGGGCCACAAATTAAAGCTTGATCATCTTTCAAGGATCTAAGGTGCATAGAAAAGTGTACACATTCTAATCAATGATGCATAGAGCATGAGGTACAACTAAGTAGATCAAGATCAATGAAGCATGATTGATCCATGCAAACAAGATCAATAGTGTGAGATCAATGTTGAAATTTCAAAAAATCTTAAGAATAATGGAATTTTATCTTGTGGATCAATAAACCATATTGATCTATGTAAATAAATCTAATGGTATGGGATCAATGTGGAATTTTCAAAGGACAACGGTCACTTTTTAAAAATTAATGAGTAAAGTGCTGTGAAAATGCCATGGTGATGCCACAACAGAGCCACATAAACTTAATGATCCAAGCCAAAGATTTCATGGACTTGGGTAATGCAAAGGTATAAATACAAATATCTAAGCACAATCTAAGTCATGAATCTCACATAAGTTTGAACAACTGCCACCATTAAATCACTATAAAAACCTTTAGAAAAACCCTAGCATGTCTGAAAGACCTACTTTGACCCTGTGATCATCATAATCATGCTAAGGAAGATTGGATTGTCATCTGTGCAAGGATAATTTGATCTAGAGTTGAAATACAAACCATTAGTAAGCAATTTATAGAAACTTATAACCATGACAACCTAGAAAAGTGTCTTCAGAGAAGATGTAGAACTCTATTGACCTCATATGCAAAAGGAAGATTTTTCAAGGACACATAAATTGATGTCATAGATTTAAATACAATGGAAAACAATTAGTCGAGCTTATTTTGGATCATTGAGAATTAGTATCTGATAAGAAGAAAAGAGGAGAAGAATGTGTCAGCAAGAAGGCTCTACTATGGCATAGTTGTCGTTCAAATGATGGATCTCCATTATGCCATAGAAAAACCTAAGGTACTACATTCTATAGACAATCTCTCTCCTATTTTTAGAGATGGTAAAATTGATAAGGGCATGTTAATCAATGAGTATACTCAAATCAATATATTTTACATATATACTATAGCATTTAAAAATTATTACAAGATACCTAAGCCCCAAGTAGATCAAACCACTATCAATAATTGAGCCAAGGAAAATGATTTAAATACAATCCTTTCCCTATGGTTATATTTTGTAAATAAGGTATTTTTAGACTTCAATAGCAACATCCCCATTGGTCAATTTAGACCTGGGATAAGAATGGTCATGACTATGATGAATAGGTTATGTGGAAATTCAACCACTACCTATGTGGACAAAATTTGGGTGCCCTTAGTCTAATTTATGATTGAAAAACATCTCGCCCATCCCCTTGGTGAAGTGGAAAACACTTGTTTAAGTAGGTAGATCTTTACATCCAAGAAGAAGACTAGGAACTAATTCTTCATGATGTCATACCTCTTGGATGCCTTACTTTCCAAAATAAAGATCCCCAACCTCAAAGAATGGTCACTTGATGGGACATAGACAATCTCCCAATACTATTCAAAATTACACATATTCAAATAGAGGGACCACATATAATTCATATGTGACTATGTTTATCTAGCCCTAGTAGAGGCCATAACTGGGAACCCAATGTCAAGAGTTAGCCCCTTGACCAAAATGTCAATTAAGGCCATGGGAGACATCTAGTTATATCTAGATTACACAATCATCAGGATAGAGGGAACATAATTAACACCCCTCAAATTATTCAGCAATGTGTCATTCAAGTTAGCTGAGCAAGAGATAGCTTACCAATTATGCAATGGGATAGATGGTTTATCCAAAATCAAGAGGAAGGGATAACTTCATAGCCTCCTCTTAACCATTAGAAGGAATATTTTTACATAATGGGACAACATGAAGGTTTATTTAGACACAAGAACTCCTTCAATCTCTAAATTGATGAACTAAGATTATGGGATCCATAGGGAAGAGTTAAGGAGAATTTGAAAGCTAAAGTGATAAATATCCCTTATGATCACCATCCTAGTCTTTTTGAACCCATATATACAAAATCCTCTTCATTATATGAGGTCACCTTTAGATTTAAAAATCAAAACATCAAGCCAAAGTCTAGAATGTAGAGAGAGCAAAAAGGGAATGATGACAAATGGTAATTGGGGCCAAAGCAGTACCATTTTTTGAGTGGTGCACCTTTTAGAACTCCACTAACCCAATTATAGATAGAGTCTAGACGTGAGGGAAAATTTGAGAAAAGGCTATAAGAGATAAATCCCAATGAAATTACATCCTTTTCAACTAAAATAGAGGAGTAAGGATCATCAGTGGAGGAGGTTCATATGGTAGCACTAGACCCTAGTGAAATAATTGAAGATGCTCTAAAATTGTTATCATTTGCTGATGAGTCTAAGGATGAAAAAATGGAGGAATCCAAATAATAAAATGGGAGGTAAGTGTTATACCTAGTTCATATAGACACCCCAAAAATAAAAGCTAAATTGGACACTATCCCAATTAAAAGCAAGACGCCCAAGGTGACCTTCACTCATCCTTTGAGTGAAGTTAATCTCTTTAGTGAAGAAAACCTAATTTAGGTTCCAACCATTCTTGAATGGTTCATCTATGGAGACTTATAAAAAGTACCTACCATGCACCATCCTTGGGCAATGATGCAAAAAATCAATATTCCAGTGCATGAGGTAGTCAAGCCATGGATAGTTACATTGCATAAAGAAGAAGAGAAAGGAATGACTGCTCTAGGAGAATTAAGTGGAGTATAGATGGAGACACTAGCTCCCAAGATGATAATATATTTATTTGTTAACAAATTTGACCCAACCATTGCCAGATTGCAAAGAGTAACTGAGAAGAAGGCCATGGTTGGTGGAGAAGAGTTCACTTTTCAAAAAGTGGAACCTTTTGTTGGATTGACTCTATTTGGAGGATAAAAGCCAAGGGAAGACCCAATATTTCAAGAAAATATTCTTCAAATGTCTCAGTCTCAAATAGATCAGTTGCAAACAATGATCAAGGGCATCTTGCATTAGAACAAAGATTTAAAAGAACAAGCCATCTTATCAATCCAAGAAGATAGCTTCAAGAAATTTGAGGACACAATGGTTGATTTGTTCAAATATTTAAAGTTAGTCAAGAGCAATCAAGATGAAATAAATAAACAAAGTACTATGGCTACAAACCATGTTGGCTAATTGAAGGCTTAGAGTTACCAAGTGAAGGATTTGATCAAGGTCTTGAATAAAAATCAAATACCTAAATTCAGGACAGTCAGCCTAGCCCACCTTAATATGGATATGGCTATATTAATTGATAAGATCAAGGCCAAATTGGTCTAATAAAATGGAGGACATTCATAAGGAACTAAAGCAACAAAAAGATAAAATTTTGCACATATTAGATAGCTTGATCAAAGAGCATACCATACTTAGTCCCTTAGGTCTAATAATTGATGAGGAGTTCAAACACAAAAATACTCAATTCATGTAAGAGGTAAGGAATCAAGGAAAAGGGAAAACATGGGATGATAATAAGAAGGTGATGGGCCTACTTTTATCATCAAAATAAAATATAGGAGATGCTAGGGGCATCAAAAAATCTTTGGAAAGGATTGAGAGGGATCTCAAGGGCCTATAAGATCAAGAAAAAGAATTGTTCATGAGACTCATGATTAATCTCTAGCTTATCAATGAACAACATTATAGAATGAATATCTTGCAGGGAAAGTAAAAGATTATGACACAACAAGGGTCTACAAGTTAGTTAAAATAGAAATATTATTTTGTAATTGAGCTTGTATATTATTGAAAAGAGATATTCTTTTATAAAGGCATGTGCAACTTGTAAATCAAATTACCTGTAAGTTAGTCAATTAGAATGTCTAGAAGTTTTTCAAAGGGTTGTAAAAGGACAAATGTCCTTAAATTTTGACATGACTAACTGACATACCTCATGAAAGGTCTATATAAATAGGTATTACCCATTGTAAAAGGAGAGAGAGTGTTTGAGCCAAAAACTAGTTTATAACTTTTGAGAAATTAATATAATTAAGGAATTTTGTAAAGTTTTTCAAAATTTTCTTATGTTTTTTGTTATCCTGGCTTCTCTTTGACTTGTTTGTCTAACTTCCACATTTGAATGGTTATTATGAATTCTTGGTGTACATTTGAATATATAGTTGTTGTAAAAGGACAAATATCCTTAAATTTTTACATGACTAACTGACATACCTCATGAAAGGCATATATAAATAGGTATTACCCATTGTAAAAGGAGAGAGAGTGTTTGAGCCAAAAACTATTTTATAACTTTTGAGAAATTAATATAAGTAAGGAATTTTTTAAAGTTTTTCAAAATTTGCTTATGTTTTTTGTAAAAGGACAAATTTCCTTAAATTTTGACATGACTACCTAAGATACCTCATGAAAGGCCTATATAAATAGGTATTACCCACTGTAAAAGGAGAGAGAGTGTTTGAGCCAAAAACTATTTTATAACTTTTGAGAAATTAATATAAGTAAGGATTTTTGTAAAGTTTTTCAAAATTTGCTTATGTTTTTTGTTAACTTGGCTTCTCTCTCACTTGTTTGTCTAACTTCCACATTTAAATGGTTATTATGAATTCTTGGTATACATTTGAATATATAGTTTTTAACTTGTGCCAATGCTAGGTTAATTGAAAGTTCTTAGGTTCATTTCATTTTCTTGCTCTTCTTCCATTTGGGCTAATGTTATTTGCTTGCAGGGTAAATATTTAAAGTAAACTTGGTTCTTATTTACATTATTCCCCACATTCCTTAGATGTTTGCCTAATATGTGATAAGATTTGAGGTTATGCTACTTGATGACATACATTGGTTAAGTGCATGCCTAGAGGATATTTGAACTTTGTCATGATGTTTGGAATGAAGATCAACAACATCTCTTTTCTTCCTTACCCTTCCTTTTGATATTTTTTTTATCAATTCACTTTAGTTTAACTTCATTGTATATATTCATGCTAGTTTAGCTTTAGACTTAGGTATGATTATAATCCTCTCTAATTAGCATAGATTACTTTCATTTTCTTAAATATTAACTTCAGTCCACAGTGGCTCCCACCCACCAACTAATATAAATTTATGGAACAGTTCATTTTATCTACTTCTATTCTACTAAATATATTAGGATTATAACAACATGCAACTCATACAATGGACTTTTTGAGTTCAAAAATGAGAAGTGTTTATTGAACACTCTGGAACGCCTGTGATACATATTTAGGCATCAACATAATGTAATGTTATAGTTTTAATTTATTTATGTTAATTAATGTTCATGTATGCTTATGGTTCACATCTTTAATAGAGTCTCTATAAATTTTAATTACTTTATAGTAAGGATTTTGAGCATAAATGAATTAAACTATGCAATTTAACCACTCAAAAATCAAACTACTAGGTAAAGTCTAGAGTCATTAAGACTAAATGCAATACATGAATTCATAATTAAAAATATCATTCAAATCCCAAATATAAATACTCTAAATCATGATCAAATAGATGAAAAATAAGAAATTGGATGAGATGTTACTTTAGACTCATAAATTAGACATTATGATGGGATGATGAAGGATTTTTGATAAAGGATGCAAGGATTGTTCTGGCATGAAGACTCTATAAATTTTCAATATGGCCTTACATGGTGGAAGTTAGTTGTTTAAATATATTTTGGAAGGAGATATCAATGGTGGAGATTTGAAGTTGGTTGAAGGAGATCAAGGGATGGGAATTATACAAGGAATTTAAAATTTCTTGGAACCGTCTAGATTTAGATGCCTCTAGAGAGGAGGGTGAGAATATAGAAGGTTTTATATTCATAGGGTTCTAGAATCCTTTTTAATACTAATGATGATTATATGGGGGATTAGATATGGATTAGGTAGGTGATTAGGGATTAGGGGTGTATGAGAGCCTATAGATAGGCTTAGTAAGTGGGTAGGTGGGTCATGAGTATTTAAAATTCTCAAATAATAGATAAGTGTGGTTAAATTAAGATAATATAACTTAGAATAAATTAATTTATTGGTGGGGATGAATAAGGTTAGTGGATGAGGGTATAAGTAAATGGGATATTAGATAAATGATTAGAAAGGGGATGATATTAGGAAGGGATTAGTAAGAATAAATTAGATACATGAAATTAGTGTTAAATAATAGAAATATTAGTGACAATAATGTATGTGAGTGAATTTATATGCATATATTTTGCCCCTCTTTGAAAGGGCATTGCGATTGAAGTGAAGGAGTAATGGTCTTTCAATTAAAAACCCTTTCATGGATGAATGTTAGTAGATGATGTTAGTGGATATGATGCCCCCTCGAGGTAACATGCATGGAAGAATGAGATGGATGGCTACTCAAAATAAGAAATGAGGGGTGGGATATGATGGAAAAATATGGGGATGGGATGCTAGATGTTGAGATAGAGGAATAAGATGAATTTGATTTGAGAAATGAGCTAAAAATTGATGATGCCCTTGGAAAAGACATATGCACATGAATTAAAAATGATTATGTTATAGTTGTTGACACATTGTAAAGGGGAATAAATCATAGAGTGATGATAATATTAAGAGGCCATAAGATTTAGACATATCCCAAGCAAGGATACATGCAAGGGAGAGCTATCAAACATGATAAGATTGATTGGATATGATTGATGATGGGTGTATCTCAACGATAAGTTGATCAATATGATGATGAGGATGGGATCAAACATATGAGAAGATCAAGTGACCAAAATATGGGATTAATAGTGATCATGACCCTAGCAAGGACAATAAATGATAAATTGATCAATTAGTGATTGATAGAACAAATGATGGAGGTTGTGATGTGTCATGACCAATTGATAGGTGTGGGTGATTAATGAACATATTAAGGAGATGGTTGTGAGGATAGTGATTGATAAGTATATTAAGTGACGAATCATTGATATTATAACTTAAATATGGGATTGATGTAAGACAAGAGAGATGTGATAATGGATGATAAGGAAAGAGGATATAATGGTCGAGTTATCCTTGGGCACTAAAAAGTGGCCAAGTATTGCCTATATAGTCTTGGATAGATGATGATGAGGAGGGAGTAGTTTTTAGTAGTAGTAGTAGTAGTAGTAGAAGAAGAAGAAGAAGAAGAAGAAGAAGAAGAAGAAGAAGAAGAAGAAGAAGAAGAAGAAGAAGAAGAAGAAGAAGAAGAAGAAGAAGAAGAAGAAGAAGAAGATGATGATGATGATGATGATGATGATGATGATGATGATGATGATGATGATGATGATGATGATGATGATGATGATGATGATGATGATGATGATGATGATGATGATGATGATTAGAGGTTGATTTGAGTGATTAAAGGATATGACACAAAAGATGAGATGAAGATAAAATATTAGATGTTAGTCAAATGGACCAAACGGATTAGATTAGTGATGGAAATAAAGATGATTATATAAATGATGAGAGTGTAGGTGATCAAGCCATCACAACTATCATAAGGTTCATCATAGTCAAATAAATCTAATAAAATATATCATACCCTATGATATAAGCATGACAAAGAGGACATAGTGCCAAAGTGCATTGAATAGGAAAGTAGTTTACTTTGCATCCTCAAGGGTACTTTTGGTGACCTCATAACATCCTCATTCATTTCCCAATGGATAAAAGGTAAGACCATAAACAACAAAACATAAGACCAACAAGATATATAGACATGATGAAAACAAGTCAAATAACATAGAGAATACATAACACACAAAAATATCTACATCACAATGTCTTATATAATGATGGGATGAGTGATTGGACTAAATGATGATTGGGGACTTAGATTTAGATAGGATGATCATGATTAGGATTAGAATGAGGTGTTTCCCATAGTTTAGGATGAAAGGATAGATGCCATGATAAGGTCTTTGAATACTGATTTGGTCTTAAAATGGAATCAAAAAGTGGCCAAGGATGGTGGTTTTCAAAAGTGATGACCAAGGATTACCAATAGACAAGGCCTTATAAGAATTGAATCTAGCAAGGAGACTAGGAGATGATGGGATCAAATACCTTTCATATTATAAAAATAATGATTTGATGGATGTTAGGTATGAAGAGGCACTAATAGGCAATCTATGGGATTAAGTACCTTCTACACTAGCAAAGAGGTGATGTGGTGGGTGATACATGTGAAGAGGCATTGATAGGGAAATGGTGAGTGCTAGATTAAATTCTTTGACAAGATTAGGTGTGCCAATAATACCTAGGCCAAGGATAAAATTAAAGACATGAAGGGATGGGTGACCACTAGGATTGGATCCAAGACTAAATATGGTATCCAAAGATGGAAATATATGAGATGGATGGAGATGGATATGACTAGAGGATTGTTTATAGGATAAGACACCATGGACTTTTTTTTTTGAATTTTTCAAGTTTTATGATTTTTAGGGTTTTTGGAATATGTATATACATTATACAAAGGGGGTTAATATAAAAGGGAATACCAAGCCTAGAAATTAGGATGAGGATGGATGGAATGATGGATGAGAGATAAGAAGATGAGGGTGATGTGGAAAATGGGATGAGGACTAAGGATTACTAATGACCACATCATGAAGGAACTAGATGTTTAGGTTTTTAAGTGTCTATTAGAGGATATGCCAAGATAATTCCAAAACCTTTCTCAAGACATCTTTCACTTCCTTATGAAAGGTCAAGACTGGAAGGAATGAGAGATAGGATGGATGATATGATGGCAGACAATGGGTATGAACAATGGATCAAGGAATAAGATGGATAATGATGGGTGATAGACAAGAGATGGATGGATTTTTAACCTCAAGTGTTGAGGTAAAATGTAGATAATAGATTATTTTATCATGATGCTAGAGATAGGTTTACATCTTGATACTTACCCAAGGTGTCAGAAGAGTAGTTTTCACCATTTTATGATTTATTTGTTTATGATTTTTATGATTTTTTTATTTTTGAATTTTGGATGGTATCTTAATTTATTGGAGGAGGGTGAGATGAAAGATTTAGACATCATTGTGATCTTTAGCCAACACCTATTTTGAGGATGTGTGATAGTAAGACCATGTTGTCTCCACTAGATTTATGAATGTCCTCATGACCTTTGATGATGCTTGATTGTGACCCCTCTAAATATCTAGGCCAAGTATATTCATCACCCCTAGGAGAGACAATGATTCCCAAGAACATGATGGGAGGTATGGGTTGGATTAGATCTTGATGTTGATGAGAGAGTAATGGACTGGAATGGATGATGGGAATCGATGAGATGATAGGAATTGATTGGTTTATGGGCTCATTAAAATTTGGTGTGATGATTGATGAAGGATTAGGACTAGCAGTTATATACATCATTGGTGATGTTGGACATTTTTCATTCAATTGGTGTTAGTTGATGAAAGACTTTAAGAGATCTAAGATATTTTATCTTTGTGGTTCTTATTTGATCTAATCATTTGATGGATTATCAGCTATGATTATAACATTATTTGGATTTTTACTTTCATTTCTTGATGGTGCCTAATTTTGGGCTTCACTAGGGGAGATTGATGTTTGACTTGATATATGATGATTATTTTGACTTTGGTGGTCTCCTAGTGCCTAATATTAGGCTTCACTATGGGAAGACATTTGTAGATTAGGCCAATGATTTAAATTTTGTCAATCATTTATGATTTCTTAAATATGATATTAGACCTTTATTTTTGTGGTACATATGACATTTCTTGGGAAAGATTCCAATGATGTATGTTCTTACTCATCCCCATGAAGGGAGGTGATTAAATGATCATTGATAGGAAGAAAGGGGTGTATGATGGATGAAGGTGGGGGAGATGGTATAATGAGGTCAATGAGTGGTGATAGGGAAACATCATAGGGGTTCCTAGGAGACCTAGTTTTGATATTAGAAAAAATCTTCTCAAGATCAACAAAAGGATCACTAGGACTAGTTGTAGTAGACACATCCAAAATAGGATCAAATTCTATTTGACAATCTAAATCTTGCAATAACTCTATTATGACTTCATCATCCTGATTAGGATCCAAAGGTATTATTGGTGATGTATTGGAGGAATTTGGATTAGGAGTATCCTCAAAAGGACATGCATTATCAATATCTACTATAACATCAATTAGGGATGATACATCTGATTCAAATGCTGGTATTGAACACAATCCTGATGTAGATAAGACTTGTGTTGGATCTGATGCTAACTCTAATGTACATTATGTAAAGCTACTAGTGTAATATTCATTATCCATAATTGACCTCTCAATAGGGGGTATTTGATATCATGGGTGAGAGGGAGATGAGGGAGGATCAATGGATTCAACAAAGATAGGATCATGAGAGGGTTCATGAAGATTAAGTTCATGGGGGATAGACTTATCTTCGATGTATGATTTGTCAAATATGGGGGGATCATGAAAGATGGGTGGTGTGTCTTTACCTTAGCTTGGAATGGGAATGGATTTATCATGATCAGGAATAGAATCTTGGCATTCCTCTTTATGTTCACCTAGGGGTGTAGATGCATCTGGATCATCTTCAATTACTATGTCACCATTGTTTATGAGGTCTTAGACATAATCTTGGAAAAGTAGACATTGATTAATAGTATGCCCTCATGTTTGATGATATACATAATATTGATTAGATTCATACCATGAGGGCTTAGGCTTAGTGGGATCAAGATGTTAGATAGGTGGATAGACCATCGTGTTGGTGGTGACTAGTTGTCTAAAAAGGGATTCCAAGGATATAAGAAGGGGATTTTAATGGCTTGCTTAAATTTTTAACCTAGATGTGGAAGCATTAGAATTTTGATCAGATGGTTGTTGATGTGACTGGGTGGGTGGTCTAATATTAGATGAGGTGGCTAAGATTGGATTCCCCTTGCTAGTATGGGAATGAGCAGTCAATGATATATGACTTATGGATGGAGGATTTGTATGAGACTCATATGAAAGGGCTTGGATGGGGGAAAAAATGAGTTGAAGGGGATCAACACCTTTAGGAAGTGGAATGCCCATCATAATAAGCCTCAAGAGGATATCATCCTTATGGGTAGTTATGTATTGGTTGATGAAGGTCGAGTCTATATTCATGATGATGGATGATGATGAAGATAGGTATCTAAAATGAAAATAGGTCCAATGACTAAGCTAATATGATTAGGTGATGATGGATAAAGAGATAAAAGACTAGAATCAAATTTTAGACAAATAGTGAAATAGGTGCTAATAACTTATCAACAATGTCTAATTGTCAAGTCAGCAAAAGGATTAGAGATTTTATGGGTACCTAGATTCAAAATAGTAAGGTGATGAGTGATGGGTGCTAGTTATGAATAGGCAAGTTGATTTGAATAGAGATTATTAGATTAGTTACTGATGGGTTGATAGATTAAAACTGAAAAAATGATGGGATGTAAGCATGATATTGACTAGGTATGAGATCTGACCAAATGATGAATGATAGTGAACTAGAATGATAGGATGATGTGTATGATTAACAAGAAGACTAGCTCAAGACATTGGATTAATTTTTTAAATATGTGATGGGGTATGATTATGTGATTAAGGTGATAGGATAATAGGACAAGGACAAGTATGATGATAGGTGATGATGAAGTGATGAGGGGTAATGTAAGTGACAGGGGGATGGTTTAGACATGGTTGTGACCTAAAAATCCAACTAGGACAAGATAAGATGATATTAGAGTAGATGAGTGATGAGGTGACTAGACTAAGGCAAGGTCAAGATAAAAGGTTGATTAGGACAAGATGTGGATTGAGGATAAGGTGTGGATGAAAAGACTAGATGTGATTAGGATATGTGAGTGATGGAGGTATGAATAGGATGGAATGAAGAAAAGATGGGAGATGGGGTGAGATAAATGAAAAGGATATACAAATATAATACGTAAAATAATATAAGGTTATATGTACAAAGGGATGATGAGATAATGATGTACAAGATGTGATTAAGATATGTAGGTGAGGGAAGATGATTAATGATGAGTGTATATGACTAGAATAGGATGAGATAAAGGCAAGGAAAATATGTACAAGATGATATCAGGTATGTACAAGATAAGATGTTAGTGATGGGGGTATGACTAATGATAAGTGAATCTAGAAATAAGAGGGGATAAAAAGATGCACAATAATAAGTACAAGAGGGAAAAACAATGATATACAAGATAATGGTTATTATATGGGAGTGATGGGGTGAGGATGACCAGACTCAGGTAGGAAGAAGACAAGATGAGATGGGATAAGACAATTGTAATGAACCGCTACACCAAAAGCCCAGACTATTGGTGAATCTGCCCACCCAGGATCATAACATCCCACCACACTTCCGCAGCCCAAACTCTAGGCTAGGCTTTGCACATGCACATGAGATCCACTATGTGTATGAGCCCCAGACGAACACTGCAATGCTGGTGTAACCCACCTGCTCCGTGACTCGAACACTGGTGGTTGATCTGATACCAAATGTAACGAATCGCTACACCAAAAGCCTAGACTATTGGTGAATCTGCCCACCCAGGATCATAACATCCCACCATGCTTCTGTAGCCCAGACTCTGGGCTAGGCTTTGCACACACACATGAGATCCACTACGTGTACAAGCCCTAGATGAACACTGCAATGCCAGCGTAACCCACCCACTCTGTGACTCGAACACGGGTGGTTGCTCTGATACCAAATGTAATGAACTGCTACACCAAAAGCCTAAACTATTGGTGAATCCACCCACCCAGGATCATAACAACAATATATAGAAATGGATGATGACAAGGATGTACAAAATAAGATGTTGGTGATGGATATGTGACTAATGATGAGTGTGTATGACTATCTTATGATGGCATGAAGGCAATATGGGAGATAGGATAAGACAATGACAAGGATAATATGTACAATAGAATGATGATAAAGATGATATGTATAAAAAGATGATGATGATGTAAGAATATACAAGATGATTTTGTGTAAGACCTAGATAGGTGTGTATAGTTTTGTGTAAAGGCTAACATGGATCACAAATGGTATAAGTTGAGCACAACACACACCCCAGCAATCAAACCACACAACCTATGATTAGTAAACTCAATAGTGTGTAACCTGACGCTCATACCATCAAATGGATTTGTAGGTGAGGTTATAGGCTGTTGACCCATTATAGAATTGACTAAACCCTCTTGACCCCATTTTCACATGATGTCTACTTAGGAGTTGATACTAAATCTGATAATGAGGCACTTGTTATGATCAAAAGATCCTATGCTAGGTTTGTACAAGGATTCTAGGTACATCTTTTATATATGTGGAGGTATAGTGGGGCCTAAGTGTATATAGGATGTTGTCTAATCACCTTGTATCTTGGAACTTAACTGCTCCTCACTCCATAGGACCCTTTATGGGGAATTCCTCTTTGGTTCCAAATGACAATTCTCCTAATTTTTAGACTCCTTCAGACCATGGAGTTTAGCATAGTACGTGGTGGTGAAATCCATGATCACTAGCCCCATAGAAAAATAAAAATGGAATGAGAGTTTATAGGTGGTTTTTGATCCCCAAAGAATAATTGAAAGGATGCACGGGGGAGAGTATACACCAACTGTAGCCCTCAAGATACAAAAAAGCAACCAAACAAGATTAATTAACCTATTAGATTAAGATGTATGATATATTTACAAGATGAAACAATATACAAGACAAATGATTACAATGATATATACAAGACAAAGTGATAAAAATTATTCAAAGATGATTTTTAAATTATCAAACAAGTCTTTGATAGATGGCTTGCAAACAAGGGTTAGTAGTTTGACATTGGTACTCAAAAGAGATAACCTACAAGATAAGGATTAGTAGTTTGATTTAACAATCTTGAGGGGTAACCTACAAGTCAAAATGTTAGAATAAAATATGACTTGTAAAAGGATGATGTTAATTAGAAATAATATCAATTAGATTTATTCCTATAAGAAATAAAATGTCAGTCTAATAGGCTTTAAGAAAAACACCCTGAAAAAATCATGATTTGGATCTATAACTCCTTTGGGTGAGTGGGCGATGATGCGGGGGTCTGGGGGTGGCATCCTCCAGTGGGGCCAAGGGGTATATCCCCTTGAAATGTCTAAAATGAATAAAAATGACTCAAAAAATGCACTTAAAAAGACCAAATTGAAGGCAAAAAATAGTGCAAAATGGAAGTTGCACCAAAGTCACAACCAAAAAGTGCAAAACTATAACTCCAAGGAAAAACCATAGATTGAAAATTATGATTTTTTAGTAGTTAGTTTAACCATTATGGTTAGACTGCAAAATCATGACTATTAGACAAAATGCAACTGAAAGTGGCAAAATCTCTATTAGTTGCAAATTGATAGTTATAGTTTTGTGATAAACTACAAAACCTTAAAATTTTAACACTTGAACTAGATAGATGTATATATAGATTATTTAGATGCAAAATATTTCAAAATATTATTATTTATAGATAGACTAAATATCTATTATATATCTAAAATTTTATAAACATATATTTATTGAAATGTTCTAAGATTCTGAATAATTTAATTAATAAAAGGTGTTTGCTAGTTAGATGTTATCCTATATCTACCTTAGAGTTTTAATAATGATAGCCAGTAGATAGAATAAAGGTTCAAAATGACAAAATATTAACATAAATACAAAATCATTGATATCAAGACAAAATCACTAATGCACAGTACAAAATCATGATTATCAAAAAAAATTGACATATGGTTTTGTGGAAATATGGAAAAAGGTTGAGGACTAGGTTTTGAGTTTTGCCTGTAGATGTTTTTATTTTCCTTACCTCCCTCCCATTTGACCTTGTAAACAACACATATCACACAACAAAATTCATAAAGATAAGACCTTGTTACAAAAATGGGGTCAGTCAACATGCATACATTTAAAGCTAAAAACACCCTTAGATTTCAAAAAAGTTAGATGGAAGACTATATAATAGTGATTCCCTTGAAAAAACAAAAAAGATAGGATAAAAATAGTAGGATAATGAAAATATTTTAGGTATTTACCCAAAATTACATTATCGCAACTCTCAACTATAAAATTATGATTTACAGGACAAGGTCGTGACTCTAGGCTCAATGGTTTTGTAGCTTAAAGTTGGCCTACCCTTGGAACACACAAAACCAAAAATCAATAGGGAAACATCATAACTAACAAGATATATTTGTATATCATGAATTTATAGTTTTTCCAAAAGATATAAATCTACAAAATAGAATGTTAGCAGTTTAAAGCAAAATCATGACTCTGTAAGCAAAATCATAACTCTCCAAATAAAGTCATGAGTCGTGAGTTGTGGTTTTTTGGAAGGGCCAAAATCTATCATGATTAGACAAATGGTTAGTGATCAAGTAACATGATTAAGATAAAATTGCAATTTTTTGGGACAAATTCATGATTACATAGGACAAAATCATGAATACTCATATAATACCACCAATTCCACTTGTATGTGCAAAAACATCAAAAGTCCAAATTTTTTCTAGATTGATCAGACCTGTAGGCTAGAAAAACACCACTAAAAAGAAAACATGATTAATTAGGGATGAAATCTCCCACCATGGCCACCAAAATATGGTTAGGATTTTGACCAAATGGATTAAACTATGCAATTTAACCACTCAAACATCAAACTACTAGGTAAAGTATAGATCCATTAAGACTAATGAAATACATGAATTTATGATTAAAAATAGCATTCAAATCCTAAAAATGATCTAAACCATGATCAAGTGGATGAAAAATAATAGATTGGATGAGATGTTACCTTAGACTTAGAAATTAGACATTATAATGGCATGATGAAGGATTTTTTATGAAGGATGCAAGGATTGTTTTAGCATGAAGACTCTATGAATTTCCAAGATGACCTTCCATGGAGTAAGTGAGTTGTTTAAATATATTTTAGAGGGAGATATCAATGGTGGAGATTTGAAGTTGGTTGGAGGAGATCAAGGGATGGGAATTATCCAAGGAATTTAAATTTTTTTGGAAGCCTCTAAATTTAAAATCTTCTAGAGATGAGGGGTGAGAATAGAGAAACTTATAGATTTGGAGGGTTATAGAATCCTTTTTAGGACTAATGATGATTAGATGGGGAATTGGATAGGGATTAGGTAGGTGATTAAGGACTAGGGGTGTAGGAGAGCCTAGAGATAGGTTTAGTAAGGGGGTCAATGGGTCATGGGAATGTAAAATTATCAAAGAATAGATAAGTGGGGTTAGATTAAGATAATGGGAATTCAAAATAAATTAATTGATTGGTGGGGATGCATAAGGTTAGTGGATGAATTTATAATAAAAGGGGATATTAGATAAATGATTAGGAAGGGGAGGATATTAGGAAGGGATTAGTTAGAATAAATTAAATAAGTAGAATTAGTGTTACCTAATAGGAATATTAGTGATAATAATGTAGGTGAGTAAATTTGGATGCATATAAACATAATTTGTAACTTTCATAAATATTAAGTATAGAGTCTATGTTAAGTATTCCCATCCTTTTTAGGAGCGTGTGTCTAGTATGAGTAGTTTAAGTAAGAGCAATATTTTGACCCTTCAAGTGCCTATATGACACTAGGCTTAGTATAATAAAGAATTATGCCCATATGACACTAGGATTAGTCTAAGAAAGGCTTAAACCTATGGATCTACCTAGATATTTTATTTAACTGATGAGGTCCCCTAGTTTAAGTCTCACACCATAACACAACTAGCGCAACGTGGGCCCTAGTTTCTTCTTAGCTATGCTTTAGGTGAGCGCAAAAGAACTGTGCCATATGTGGATTGATTTTAGTGTAGGAGTGTTCAAATTTTGATTGTAAAGGGAATATACCATGCTTACACTTGGTTTTAATAACCAAAAAATCAACTAAGATAACTTTGTGAACTTTTTTAAAACAGGTGTGCAGACAAATTCCCAAGACACTAGGGAAAACTTTATTTTCCCTTCCAATCCATTCCATAAGAAATCCATTTGAATATTAATAATTCCATCCCTTATCTTATAAGAAATTTTGAAGATGGACATTAAAAATATTGACATATATTTCAACATAGATTCAATGAGTTGAATTATGCTCGACACAAATAACCATTTCCCTTTCCAGGATGCAAGTCTCTTATGAACCTGATCTAAAATAGGCTACCAAAGCATTGAGATGCATATTATAATAAATAAGAGCATACCTAAGTAATATATTAGTATATTACTTTCAATACATTCTATGACACGATCAAGTTTTTATTTTAGTATCTCCTTCACATTTAGAAAGAATAGTTTTGACTTATCCACACTCACTTTTTGTCCTGCCACAACCTCATAGGATTTAAAGATTTCTTTCAAATCCCTAACTTCCTTATCTGAATAACATCCAAGAATAAAATATCATCAACAAACTGGATATGGATGATAATATCCACATTCACACTAAGATTCAATACTTTTAGCCTCTTTTCTAGCTTGAACCTATTCAAATCCCATTCAAGGGCCTCAACAACAATAATAAACATATATGGGGAGAGGGGACCACCCTGTTTTATTCCTATATATGAATTTAAATACTTAACAACTAACCCATTGACAATCAATGAGAAGGAGGATGTAAAAATACAATTCATTACCCATATCCTCCACTCCTCATTGAACCTACACCTTTCTAGCATCTGATCTAATAAAACCCAATTTATTCCATCATAAGATTTTATCATATCTAGCTTGAATCACATCCTAACTCCTTTTGAATATTGGAGGGAATGAAAGGTCTCATGTGAAATGACTATCCCATCTAAGATATATCTACCTATGAAAAAAAACCATGTTCCTCAAAAATGATATCTTCCAAACATTATTTCAATCTCAATTCCATCACCTTGGTTACCATCTTTTATAGAGTATTAAACAAGGATATTGGTATCAAGGTTAATTTTTGTGGGATATATTAAAAAATCCTTGGAGGTTCCCTTAAGAATTGGATTCACAATGGTGTTGAATTAGTCTATAAGGCATATATTTGTTTAGGCAAAACATGTGATGCCATGCAATGAATCATACAAGTTTAATCAAGGTTTTGACCTTTGCATCGATATGGCAAAGATGAATGTCAACATGCTATAGATGAGTGTCTGTACATTATAGATGAGCATCTGCATGATACCAGAGAGTGTCTAGATGATGTATAAAAGTGTTTAAATGATGTAGATAAAAATATGATCAATGTTGATGTGCATTGACATGACACAGAGGATCATCAACATGCTACAGATGAGCATCTGTATGGTATAGACAAGCATCCACGTAATGCTAGAGAGCATCTACATGATACTGACAAGCATCTGAACAATTTAAATGAGTTCTTGATTAATGTATATGCATATACATACTACAGATGAGTGCCTTCATGGTGTAGATAGGTGTCTACACAATGTTAAAAAGTATTTACATGATGAAAATAAGCATCTGCACCATCTTGATGACTGCTGACATCACAAGGGTAAACAAGTATTGATGACATGCAATGATGGTAAGTCAATGTGTATTGATAGTATGTAGACAATTGTTTGCATGATGTAATTTATTTCCTACATAATATAGGTTATCATTGGATGTCTACATCACATAGGTGAACATCTAGATGATGCAGATGCCTACTTGCATCCTTCACCACCATGTAGTTTCCTTGTATGGTGTAGGCAATAAATAGTAGCTTTAAGGGATTGGAGTGAATTTGTAACATGCCATGCCCACAACATACAGATGGTCATTTATGATAGGTAGGTAAGATGCCATCCCAATATGTGTCAAATGATGTTCACCCTTATCTCACTAGATGCTTATAAAAGTTCTAATCACACCTCATTTTGCACTTTTTTCCCATTAATTTCTCTCCTTCCATTATTTCTCTCTATCCTTCCATCTTCCACAAAGCTATTTTTCATCTTAGTATAAACTCAACACCCATGGCTTCAATTTTCTAGACCTCATCCAGTGTAGGTGCAAGAAGAGGCACAGAGAGAAATCCTAAACTCACTTTCTAAAATTTAATATGCACAATCATACAAAGGCTTATGCAATTAGAAGACACATATAGTGAGTGGGTGGAGCCTTGTAAGTTCAACGACATTATCTACATGCTGCAATATGATAAAGATGTTCATTTTCTCAAATTTCTATTACAAAGCTTCGATATTGCTTCCTCCTCATTTCAAATGAACTTGAGGTCCCATAATGTTTTATTTGGAATCCATCCAGAGGATATCTAGAGACTGACATGTCTACCTTACAAGGATGGGGACTCAGTCACAACAAAGGCCTTGTTGAATGATGACAACAAAAAATATTTGCTGCAGCTGGATTGTATGACATTTTTAAATTTATAATTAATCAATTTTTTGACTAATTTTACTTATTTTATTTCTTACTTATTAATTTTTTTATAGATCCTCAATTCCATGGTAAAAATGGGCTAAGAGTTGAATGTGTGAAAAATACTTTTCTGCTAGGGATGCTTGGACTTTTTAAAGAAAGAATTATTTTATAGGGTAGACCATTGGACATTCCATTCTGGTATCTTGTCTATATTCTTTGTACTCTCGATGCTCAACCATTTGACTGGTGCACTTTCATTTCCAATAGAATCAAAGATGATTTTAACTTTGCTCTACACAACAAAAATTCTTATCTTTCTTGTTGTAATCATATCATTGCATTGTATTATGAGGAATTTTTCAATTTTCAAGCAATGATAGTTCCAACTACTCTCAATCCTGCAGTGTTTGTCAACACTCTCTCTCTTGAAGTTTAGGAGTTTAGTTTGAGTTTTAGTTTGAACTTTATACTATAATTATTTTCAAATAATTATATAAATATTGATCTCATTAATTTAAAAATATTTTGATTATTTCTTGAAAAAAAATTAAATGAAACAATTTCTAGAAGAAGTGCATCAATTAAGGGACATCAACCTCCTGAGGCCATGGTGGAAAAGGTCATGGAGGAAGATGTAAAATTATCTCCATAGGTGGCTAGACAACAATTGGTAAGAAGAAAATGCCTGCAGAGTTTTATTGCACCTTCAACACAACCTTCAACTCAAGTTTTTGGTATAGCTTCATAAACTATCTTTGCTTTGATTGAATTAACAAAAATGATAATTTTATCATTTTAATATTTTAATACTCTTTTACATATACAATGACGTAATCTATATTGCAAACACTAGATGAGGCTGGTAGACCTTTCAAAATTCAACTACAATAGCAAGAGCAAGGTGTGCTAAATAAAACAAAGTTTTTTTATTTTTACTATATTCTAATTTAATATCATATTTATTTTATTTTTTGTTTTAGTTGTTTTAGGTCCTTTTATAGGTCGTTCTTCTTCTCAAAGGAAAATTTTCCCACTACCACGATGACCACCACCACCCCATTTTGGCCCTATAAATACTAGAATTAGGAAACACTTATTAATGTCAGCGTAGAGTGGTG
Organism: Torreya grandis; assembly: GCA_037957365.1. Taxonomy (NCBI): domain Eukaryota; kingdom Viridiplantae; phylum Streptophyta; class Pinopsida; order Cupressales; family Taxaceae; genus Torreya; species Torreya grandis. The sequence goes on along the minus strand of JARHVA010000297.1, from coordinate 2,495,592 downwards.
CCACTATTCATGTCATAATGTCATATTTTCCAAACGTTTTGTTTGGTGGTCTACTTAGTGTAATAGGAAACAAAATTCTTCATGATATTTATATGAATGAAGAGTATTTGGGAATTGACAGTGGTACGCCCATGTTTTTTTTAGCCTGCATAATATGATATAGGGATCTCAGCCTATAGATCCTTTATAATGACCTCATACACCTAACTCTCTACCTAGCAGTACCAAAGGTTGTCCCGTGGAGGAGATTCCACAAATAGATGACTAATGTACTTTTTTTTTCCAATTTCTAATTTATTGGTAGAGAATAATAAAGCTTATATTACTGATTTTATTAAAAAATAAAAGCCTTGTGAATCTTTCAAATGCCAAAAAATAAAAATATATGATAAGTTCCTTTATTATTTTTTGAAATTAAAATTTATTTTAAAACATTTAACTAATTAAATGTTGTTTGCTCATTTGCAGACAAAATATACGAGTCTAAAGAAACAAGTTGTTGTCCTTGATATGCATATGAAGAATGCATGTAAAAGTATATCAGTGACAATTTATTTCAAGGAAAAGCTTGTTTGATTGAATAAGAAAAATAATACATTGAAGAAAATAATTTGAGAAAATGGCTTGGACCCTAACATTTTGTTTAAATAGAAAGCTGAAGTGGACCCATCATTGATTTCAGAGTGAGATGTTGTTATAGAAGAATGGGAAACCCTTGCCAATATAAATAATGCAGTGAAAGATCTTATAGAATTAGGGATCCTGATCCTCATAGATAACACGACCACTATCATTCAACAACAAGTAGAAGGACATCTTGATACACAATGAGACTTGAGCGCAAGATTTGTTTTTTAATTACTTATGTTTTGTAATTATTAGAAACTAAGGGTTGAGATTAAATCCTTGAGTTATTTTTTGCTTATCTATTAATAATAATGGAAACTTATGTTTTATAATATTTCAAATATATTTGGTAATTTTGGATTCCTTACTCGAGTCTTAGTTTTTATTGTATGGGTGTACACAAACTTTTTCCCTTGAATGAATAAAATGTCTTGAGACTCATATTAGGCTATGATGTGTAATAATTCATTACAATGTTCAATTGGTTTAATTTATTGTAAACTTGGTTTCAAAGTTATTAAAATCTTGTTAATTTTTTTTTGTATAACCATTTCTTTTGATTTAACAATGTAAATTTGGTTTAAATAGAATGTTAAATATGTACTATTTTTTGTAACTCACCATGTCAAAAATGCTAAAGAATACTATTGTATAATGATCAAGATAGGAAAAAACTTAGCTCAAGATTGAAAACAACTTAACTCAAATCAAATCAATTAATCATTTCATAAATATTGTAATAGATTGATGAATTAAACAACATAAATATTGTTCAGTAGTTTTCATATACATATTACAATGTTATAAACTAACACTCAGGTATCTTAAAAACCCCTTTGGCAACTTGTGATTCATCGTTGACATTTGTAAGTAATGTCTCATTGGCATTTTCACTATCTTCTTTTGTAGTTGTATTCATGACACCTATTATTTCAATTAGAGTACTCCCAATTGAATTTTCTCTATCATATGAAAACACTTCCACTTCATAATCTGAAACATACAACCTCAAACATGTCTCAAGATTTTTATCTAATCTATTCTGAAGTCTTGATTTAACAAAAGATAATGCACTAAATACCCTTTCATCTTCTATGGACCCCAAAAACATTGTTTGGTATAATTCATATAATTAAAAATATTTAATTATTTCCTCTTGTAAAACATGGTTATGATACAATTTATTCCATAGCCTTGTAATAGAACATATTTCTATTGATTCAGTTAACAACTGATATTGTTTAACCATTGTAATTCTAAAAAGGATTGACTTTTTTTTAGTAAATATTTTTGAAAAATACCCTTAACTTCCTCTCCATTGATTTTTATAGACTTACTAAAATTTTTAATGAGAGTGCCCATATATTTGATAAATAAATTACTTGTTCTTTCTTCCCCATCTGCACTTTTCCAAAATATAGGGTTCACCACCCCCATGGATTCAAACAACTCACCTTTGAAAATGATCTCAAATTTCAACAGATCATATTTTTGAAATGTCTCATTTTCATTCATGTGTCACATATAACATTATCACATAGAACCCTTGTTATAGGTACTTCTTCAAATTTTGATCCAACAATAGTAGTTCTTCTTTGGAGAGGGTGTAATGGTATCTCCTTTCCATTAACAAAAATACAAAGATGATCATGAATATTGAATTTCAAATAGTTTTGAGGGTCCTTTATATTTGTCAAAGTTTTCCAACTCTTAAATACTGGTCCCTTAAAACTTTCATTCGAGTGGTATAATATATCAATATATAGATACACATGTTTCCTCAACTATTTAAAGTCAACAATATATATTGATCTCTCTTGTGCATGTTTTGTCAAACAATGCATTTCCTTTAACATGGGAAGAATACCACATAATGTTAGCAGAGTTTTAAAATCTATCAAATGGTTCAATAAATCTTTAGCCTTGTCAACATCCATCCTATACTTAAAATAAAACTTGCCAATGATTGATATTCTTCAACTATTATGCATGTAGGTTCATACATGGAAATCCATCTAGTATTGACATATTTTAATAGTTTTTTCATTGGTCACTCCAATTGCAAATTTTTAAAACTCTAAAAACCTTTTTAGACTACATAACATATACGCATGCAAATCACAAATAAGCTCATCCACTTTTATGACATTTTAAAATGTGCTTACGATTTTGTAAGTAAGATTCATTTTATGTGTCATGCAATGGATTGTAATCATATATGGGGAAAGTAATGTTTACAGAAAAACACACAAACTTGTTCTATTCCCTTGCATTATTGATGTACCATCCACATTAACACACATTAATTGGGTACCTCTATCATGTTGACTCATACCAAAAATATCCATCAAATTAGAAATAACCAATTTGCAAAGGTTTTCAATAGTGTGATTTTCAATCATTTAATGTATTGATAAAAGGTGAGGTTGCCTTAAATGGTTCTAAAATGTATAAACATGCATTCATACCCATGTTATGTTTTCAACTATTGTTACCTCATCTATGGACAATGATATAAACCTTGCTGCTTTTAATTTTTCTTTCAAATACTCCTTTTCAATCATTGTTAGGCATTTTGCCATCTCTCAAGCACTAATATCTGACCAATGTGAATGTGGAATGTTATGCAATCAAGTACACTAAAATAAAATCTTATAATCTAAAAAATCAAAGATTGGTCTTCCTCTTTTTATAATTTGATATATAAAGTTGAAAACTATATATTTTTGGCAAACAAATTAGACTGAGCAACTTTTTTGATTTGAGCTATAATTATTCCTTCTTTCTCAATGAGGTGTTGTTGATGTTTATGATTATTATGATAATTTGTTACATAAAATTGATACATGCACTATTTTGTATTTTTCCATCTCACTATTTTTTGATGTTTCCATCTTTGTCTTTTACTGACTCATATATTTTGCCACAATGTTTTTCAATTTTGTCCAACTTGATTTGCATTTTGTGGTCCTTTCCAAGTTTCCAACTGCATATTGTGCATTTACATTATGTTGGTGTGTTAGTACTATTTTTTGGATCTATAGGTTCAATGAATGGGTATTTAGATTCCCATTAATATTGAAATGACCTTCCAATTATCCATGTATTTTTCTTCTTCTGTATAGTTTTATTTGTGCCTTTTTCAACTAGAGATTGTTTTGGCTACGTAGGAATATCATCTAATGATTTTATTGGGTGAGTAGATATCTCATTTGGTGTTAGGAACTCGTCATCAACACCACTACCTATGATGTCATATTTCCCTTTCCTTGAATTCAGTGGGACAGTGGGCATTTATTTCTAAGTGACTTCTTTCAGGGGAGGTATATATTCAAATGTGTTATACAAGTCTTCAATACTTTTATCATTGAATTATACATGCAAAAAGGTTACATGACACTAATTTTTAATAAAATCTAATACTAAATTAAAAATTAATACAAATTATTAAATCAAATAATATTTGTAATTTAGTACCTATGTTTAGCATTTCATACCTAGGTACATCTTCTAGTTCAGGGATATCTTCGATGCCTTTATCAATGGGTTCTGTATGCAATATTGTTGTAGACCTTGTCACTATTATTGAATATTTATATGAATATTTAATTAATTAAAAGTATATTATTTTAGAATATAGTACCTTTGTTTGGCATTTCAGATTCATACCCAGGTATGTCTTCATATGAAGACATTTCTTCAAAAGAGTTATCGGTGGGTTCTACATGGAAAATGGTTGTAGACATTTTAATAATTATTTAACTTTAACACAACCAAATAAATAAAAAGCACTGCTTAATTGAAAATTTTATAACTGTGTTTAGTGTTTGTCTAAAATAAGAAAACATGATATTTTGTTTTTTAAATTTCTCAAATACCTTAACATTTTCAATAGAAGCCATATAATCAAGACTGTAGAGTCACAAATGCAATATGATTAAAATAAAAATGAATATGATTGACACCAAAAAAAGACACTTGATAGATGAATAAGGACTCATGATAGTAGATTGCAACTCCATGATGAAAGGTTATGGTCAAATGATTGTACACTACCATTCGATGACCACAAGTTATCATCAAACAACCACATGCTATCATTAGACCAAGGGAGGCTACCAAAAAGTAGCTTGTAATCATCTAATGATATCCTATCATCATTTGAATGCATCATGCATTTTTCTAACTATACCTTGTGGTCATCCAAATATAGCCTATGGTCTTCTGATAGTTGCATGTAGTCACCTGACTATAACTTACAATCAGCTAATGACATCCTACAGTCATGTGATGACAACCTGAAGTCATGAGATGATAGCCTATGGTTGTGTAATGGTAGCCTACAATCACATGACAACACCTAAAGATTAGTAAATGACAATATAGTTAAAAATATTAAATAATTATATTGTAAATAAATCATTGGATACCTTGCTGGAACCTATTGATCCTTAAGATGTTGTTGCAAATTTCAACTAAGGTTTTTTAAATACAAACCAACAATTTTTTTCATAAATTCACTCAAATCCCTATGATACCTTTTAGTTGTATTATTTACTATCATCTGATGAGAGGTTACTATCATTTGATAGTAGGTTGTTGTTGCCTGATGGTAGGTTGTTGTCTCCTGATAATAGGTTACTTCATTACAATCATTTGGCAGTCTGTGACTAGAGCATTAAACCTTAGAGGTTATTGTCATCTAATAGTATGTGGTGAATGCCTCTAGATTGGATTTTGATGTACCAATGAATTACATTTATATGAAGAAATTTATATTGAAATATTGTCAAACCTACCCTCAAATAAATTCAACCCTAAAAATTTAGGTGATCTTGCTTTTTTAGCCACTCCACAAAAATCACCAAATGTCAACTTCAAAAAATCAAATATTTGTATATTAATGAAGACTCACCACTTTAAAAATTCCTTCTATGAAGGAATTATAAAAGGGGCATTCATCCTTTTTAGGGATGATGGCTAAAAAGGTATTATTCCACTCTTAAAAAATGTGTTTCCATTTTTTTGCATTCCTCCACCACTTCCCAAACCTCCTTACTGACCAACTCCTAAAACTTTTGAAAATAACTTGCTTGAAACATTGGGGACTTATTAGCCCCTAGGCTAAAAAACACCTTCTTGACCTCTTCAAAAGAAGTAAGAACCATTATATTCTGATTTTGCTCATCTAAGATTAGATCCAAAATATATTATTGGAACCAATGTTGAGCTTCCTCCCTTAGCATCATCTCCCCCTTCAACAATTCTATAGAAAATCACAACCTCCTTTTTGATATCTGAGATATCCTTCAGCTTTCTCTTGTTAGGGGTGATAATCTTGTCGATTCGATTCATGTTCCTAGATAAAGTAGTTGAGAGATTTAAATGTTTTATATTTCATCCCCTTCCTTCAATGGGACAACTCTTGAGTTTTTTCCATCAAAAAGTCTCCATTGAGTCATAATATTATGTTTCTCCCTCAATAGGCTACTTTCCAAAGATATTAACTCCTCTACCCACTCCCCACTTTTAAAGTCTATCAAAAAATTATGAGTTCCTCCTCCACTATTGCTTTTTTTATCAAAAATATTTCCAAACTTCTGCTTATTCCAATTCAGGGCTACCTTTTTTTACCTCATTCAACTTTTGGGAAATAGCAAAGCATTTATAGCCCCTCACTCTCTACTTATAGTAAGCCTTAATAAGTAGGAGGTAGGTGGGTTATTACATCCACATAACTCAAACTTGAAGGACATCCCATAATGCTTCAAGTCTTGCTCCTTTTTAGTAAGATTGGCTAGTGATTAGAAATAGAAAATCAATGACCTCTATCATGAAAGTAAAATTTTCCTCCAAAATCTAAGAGTTGAGAAGGAATCTATCCAACGTCTCTAGGATCAACTGATCCCCTTAGAACCTATTATTCTAGGTAAAGAACATCCCATAAGAATTGAGGTTAAACAGTCAAACTTTATTACAGAAGGAATTAAAATAACTCATGGAATGGGTCATCTCAATCAAACTTCCCTTCTTTTCCTAAATTCTAAGGATTGAATTGAAATCCCCCTAAGAATTCAATCCTCTACATTATCTCCCCCACTCAAACATAATAACGTGTCCCATAAGTCCTTTTTACCTTCTCCAGTCTTGGCCCACAAACATTGGAAAGTAAGAAAAAGCATTTTTTCCAACTTTTGAACCATTAAATTGATTACTTAATTATCAAGCAAATAATATTGTAATTTTACACCTTTGGATTCCATAATATAGCTAAGCCTCCTACAAAACCATTAGCTTCTTTAGAGATCCAATCTAAACCTAACCAACATGACTTTGTTGCACCTTCCCATAATTACTTTCCTAATTTGGGTCCCTAAAGTAGGAGGATATCAATATTTCATGTCTCCATTAGTCACTTGACCAAGCAAGACCTGTAAGAGTTTAAAACACTCTAACATTCCAACTTAATATTTTCATTATGGCCTAGTGGTAGAGGTAACTCTACCACCCAATTATATTTCAATGAGATTCAACTACTTCCCCTACTCTAAGTTAGATTGAGTATCAAATTGGATCTTGTTACTAACCTTATTCCTTCCCCTTTTATTATGAGGACTTGTGGAGGGGAGAAGCTTGGTGACAATGAATATTGAGGGTGTTTAGATCATTTAATTGAAAATTGAGCCTTTTCCTACAAGTTTAAATTCTTAAAGGAGATAGGGTTCTCTTTCAGGGACACTACTACCATCTAAATAAGGCCCAAACCTATAAGAACTAGAGGTGAGGCTCCCTTAGCCACTTCAAGAAAACCCTCCATTTTTACAACCAACCAAGGGGGGTTGGTTGGTTTGAGAGGGATATTTTACTTTGAATCAAACATATGCATCTTCCTATTAATATTATTTTGAATTTATACTAGTGAAGGAGATTATACCAATATACATCCCTTCCCTTTCCCTCTTCTATCTCTTTCCTCCTCTTTCAAGGGGAAATTCTCAACGGCAGTAGCCTTGGGAGTAGAATTTAAAACATACTTACCTAGGAAGAAGAATTGAGTATGATGCCTCCACACAAACCATTGTTACATACTTTCAAAATTATACTTCCACTTCCAAAACTTCCTAAGACTAGAAGGCTCTTATAACTGCTTTGAAGCCTTGACAATCCTCTCAACACCTTATCTATTGCCCCTTGGCTATATCATGGGGTCAAATATCACCTTCTTTGATCATGTATTTTGAGTACATCCCACCTACCTACATAAGAAAATTTGAAATGGTAGGCACTGATAGTCTAGATCCTATAGCTAATCTTCTCCACCTTAGTTTGACTTGATAACATGGGGTATAAGCTTGCCTAGATCCTTTAAATCAAACACCTCTATCTTCCTATTAAGATAATTTTCAATGTTTTTCATGGAGGGATATTAGACCACTAAACATCCCTTCCTCTACTCTCTTTCATTTGTTTCCTCCTCCTTCAAGGGTAATTATCAATGCTAGTAGTTTTGGGGGTAGAATCCAAAAAATACTTACCTAAGAGGAATAAATGAGTATGATGCATCCACAAAAACCATTTCTGCCTACTTTCATAAGTATACTTTTGCTTCTAAACCTTCCTAACACTGGAAGAATCTAATAACCACTTCCAATCTCTGACATTCTTCTCAACACCTTATCTACAACCCCATGGTTTTATCACAGGGTCAAAGCTCACCTTCTTTAGGCATATCTTTTGAGTATGTCCCACCTTCCTACATAATAAACTTTGAAATGAGAGGAACTCATAGTCCAACTCCTTTAGTTAATTTCCTCCACCTAAGGTTAACTTGATCTAGCATGGGCTATAGGATTTATTATATCCACCTGTGCACAAAATCGTGCATATGAGCATAATTCCACTATGCCTATAGAGTCTAAAACATAGATAAATTATCCAATATTTTTGGAATAAAGTTTTAAGATATCCTCACTCTAATACTTAGGGGAAATTTATACAATATTATCCACATATATACATCATGCATTCATCCTCATCAACATTAAAATTTGGAGACCAATGCATGGAGTACATACCTACATTATAGAAAAACCAAGGCCCACCTTTAAAGATAAAGTCTCTGTTTAAGGTTGACTAAAAAATAATTTGGAAAAAAATCCCTTAGTTAATAGTTTTATCTAAATCCTAGGGAAATGCTTCCAATTCACTCCCATCTAGTTTTTCAAAGTGTCTCGACTAGGCCAAGCTCCTACAAATTTGCATAACAAAGCCCTTTCAATAAAAAATGAAGACTTAGCTTCCAACAACCATCCATTCACACACATTATTGGGATCTCCTCTAACACATGGATAATCAAACCAATATCCATAGAAATCCTGAGTCTAAAGGTCTCTCCATTCAAACCTTATTCTTGATCGATCAAAATTGGGTGGGACTATAACAACCAGTCTAGACCTGTAATCTCATTATATTCTAACATAAAATTCACCTAAAGAATTCTCCTTAACTCTTATGTTGGCACCATATCAACCACCTTAGTTTCCAGGTGAATATTAAATTTCATTTTAATATGCTTGATCAACATCTACCCATTATGTACCTGATCATCTCTTCCCTCTTTAATCACCTAATTTTTCCTGGATTGCTCTTTGACCAACCTCGTCTTCTCTTTTTCCATAATATTCACCTTGTTCCTTTCCAATCCCATTTTTCCTCCACATGCCCGTTTCCCATAAGAATTGAGGTCAGACAGTCCAACTTCATGATAAATGGAATTAAAATCACTCATATACTGGGTCATCTTGATCAAATTGCCCTTCTTTTCCTAAATTCTAAGGATTACTTTGAAATCCCCCCAAGAATCCAATCCACTACATTATCTTCCCCATTCAAACATAATAACTTGTCCCATAAGGCCTTTTTCTCTTCCCCAGTCATCAAACCATAGACATTAGAAAGTAAGAAAAAGAATTATTTGAACTCTTTAACCATTACATCAATATTACTTGATTATCAGATTAAATAATATTGTAATTATACACCTTTGGATTCCATAGCATAGATAAGTCCCCTACAAAACCAGTAGCTTCTTCATAGATCCAATCTCACCCAAACCAACACAACTTTGATACACCTTCCCATAATTCATTACCTAATTTGGGTTCCTAAAGTAGGAGGATATCGGGATTCTAGGTCTCCACTAGTCACTTGACCAAGTGACACTTGTTAGAGGTTACATTACCCTAACATTACAGCTCAAGATTTTCATAATGGCTTAGTAGTAGAGGTACCTATATCACCCAATTGTATTTCAGTGAGCTTTAACTACCTCCCATATTCTAAGTCATTTAGAGTATTAAATTGGATCTTGTCACTAACCTTCTTCCTTCCTCTTTTATTAGGAGGACCTATGGAGGGGAGGATTTTGGTGGTAACATATATTTAGAGGTGTTTGAAGGATTTGATTAAAATTTGAGCCTCTTCTACCTATGATTTTAAATTCCTAGATGAGAGAGGTCTCTCTTTTAGGGCCACTACTAACTTTTGAATAAGGTCTAAGACCATAGGAGTTAGGGGTGAGGCTCCCTTAGCCACATCAAGAAAACCCTCCATTTTCCCAACCAACTTGTGGTGGTGGGGGGGGAGGGGGGGTTGGTTGGTTTGAGAAGGATAGTTTTCTTTGAATCAAACACCTCAATCTTCCTCTTGATATGATTTTCAGTTTCTACCAGTGAAAGAGATTAGACCAACAAACATCCCTTCCCCTGCCCTCTTACATCTGTTTCCTCCTCCTTTAAGGGGCATTTCTGAATGCTAGCAGCCATGGGGGTAGAATCCAAAACATACCTACCTAGGAGGAAGAATTGAGTATGATGCCTCAATACAAATCATTATTGTCTACTTTCAGAAGTATACTTCTACTTCCAAACCTTCATAAGACTGAAAGGATTTGATAACTACTTCCAAACCTTGACATTCCTCTCAACACCATGTCTATCAACCCTTGGATGTATCATGGCGTCAAATCTCACCTTTTTTGAACATGTATATCGAGTATGTCCCACCTACCTACATAAGAAAATTTGAAATGGTAGGCACTCATAGTCCAACTCTTATAGCCAATCTCCTTCACATGAGGTTAACTTGATAACATGGGGTATAGGCTTTCCTAGATATTTTAAATCAAACACCTCCATCTTCCTCTTAAGATTATTTTTAATGTTTTCCATGGAAGGATATTGGACCAATGAACATCCCTTCCCTTGCTCTCTTCCATTTGTTTCCTCCTCCTTCAGGGATGATTCTCAATGCTAGTAGTCTTGGGGGCAAAATCTAAAACATACTTACTTGGGAGGAATAATTGAGTATAATTTTGCCACACAAACCATTGCTTCCTACTTTTAGAAGTACACTTTTTCTTCTAAACCTTCCTAAGACTAGAAGGCTCCGATAATTACTTCCAAGCCCTGACATTCCTCTCAACATCTTGTCTACCGCCCCATGGCTTTATCAAAGGGTCAAAGTTAAACTATTTGGGCATGGCTTTCGAGTATGTCTCACCTTCCTACTTAAGAAATTTGAAATGACAAGCACGTATAGTCAAAATCCTATAACCAATCTCCTCTACTTGAGGTTAACCTGATCGAGCATGGGCTATAAGCTTGCCCAGATCTACATGCAAATAAAAACATGCATATGAGCATAATTCCCTGAATCCCATAGAGTCTAAAGCACAAAAAATCTATCCAATCTCTTCAAAATAAAGTTTCAAGATATCTTCACTTCAATACTCAAAGGAAATTTATACAATATAACCCACATAGATACATCATGCATCCACTCCTCATCAACATTGAAATTTGGAGACCAAGGCTCACCTTTAAAGATAAAATCTTTGTCTGAGGATGACTAAAAAATAACTTGGGAAAAATAGCTTAGTTAATAGTTTCATCTCAAGCCTAGGCTAGTGCTTTCGATTCACTCCCATCCAGTTTTTCAAAACATCCTGACTAGGCCAAGCTCTTACAAACTTGCTAACAAAGCCCTTTCAGTCAAAACTGAAGACTTATCTTCCATCAAACCTCCATTCACACACATAATTGGGATCTCCTCTAACATATGGATAACAAAACCAATATCCACATAAACCTTGAGTCTAGATGTCTCTCCCTTCGAACCTTATCCCCGCTCGATCGAAATGGGGTGGGAGTATAAAAACCAATCCAGACCTCCAATTTCATCATCTTCCAATAGAGAATTCATATGAATAATTATCCTCAACTCTTCTACTAGCACCGTATCAACCACTTTAGTTTCGAGGTGAAAATTGAATGTCATTTCAATATCCTTGATCAATAGTCACCCACTCTCTTCCTGATCTTTCCATCCCTCCTTAATCACCCAATTTTTACCTTATTGTTGCTCCACATCCAACCTTCTCTCCTCCTTTTTCATAATATTTACCTAGTTCCTTTCCAATCCCACTTCTCCTCCACATCCCTCCTTCCCTTTGTTGTTTTCTACCCCCTTCTCTTTTCATGTCGCACTTGTCTTTGAGTCTAATTTCACAATTTTAATTCAAACATATGCAATTTGAATAAAATGATTACATTTATTTTTAATAATATATTCTATATATTACATACTACTAATATTTTTTATAAACAAATAATCCTATTTTTTAAAACTCCTATATATTCATATATATAATTGAAAGAATGAAATATAATTTAAATAAATTACATGCTTGAGTAAAAAGGTGAATGAAAAGGAATCACACCTTGAAAAATAGTTCAAACAAAAAAACCTTTTGAAAGATATAATGACAATTTAGATTGGTCATAATACCAACTCATATCCAATCATCATTTTTTAGACAAATATGTAATTCTCTTTTTACATTCTTCCTCTTCTTAAAACTGGTTCCATATTAAAATTCAAAACAAAATTTTAAATATCTCCATTTAATCAAAGTTAATATTAACATGATCTTTGAAAAATCTTTATTTAAAAGTTCCAATCACCTATTAGTTGGACATTCACGTATTAGAAAAGCATTCTCTACCACCTTACCAACCACTTCATCGTTCTTTTAAAAATCTCTTTTCTCTCTCTCTTCGCTTGACTTTAAGTGACCTACCTCTCTTAACACCTGACTTGAACCGTTCTTCAAATTAATTATAATTACTTTCTCTTCATATTTCAAACATGTTCGATCTATTACGAGCCGCTTATACCTGTTTATTACTTGGATGCATGGAATCGTCATTCAAACGACATAATGACGAGAACATATGGAGTTTGCCGCAGAGTTGACGCGATGAGTCAATACTGGAAAGGATAATTAAATAAATGATTAAGACCTCCATTACAACACGGGAACGCTTAACAAACTGTGTGTTGACACATAAACTCCAATGGATTACATTGTAGGTATGTAGTGGCAAAAAAAATCTAATCCATGTAAAAGCATGACAAAGTGGAAGAAAAAGCTAAATCTTGTCATTAATTGTCTTAATGTTCACACTTTGAAAAGACCGCAGATATCGATATATACATAGTGCAGTAAAGACTTCGATTAGTTTACCATTCTGAGTGGAGTAGGTTTTTGTCCACCCGACACACATCCTTTTCAGAACTCCTATATAATGTTTTGCTGGTCTATCTGATTCTCTACTCTTCACATTGAATGGAAATGATGGGTTCTTTGAAAAATAAAGCTGCTCTTGTTTGTATGGTCCTAATTTGTTTTTGCAATGTTAATTTCATAGCAATGACGAATGCAAGGATTGTGGTTGTGGGAGGACGTCAACAATGGCATTTTGGGGTAAATTATACCGACTGGGCTCTCAAGGCCGCTCCATTTTATGTCCGTGATGTTTTGGGTAAGCATGAACACAATTTTTGCAGAAACTCTTATACTTATTATACGCACTGTGAAAATATTAGATTTGTAATAGTAATATATATTGTGGTTTGATGATGTTTTTTTGGTTCGTGTGTAATAGTAATATATATTGTGCTTTGAATTTTTATTGTGAGTCTTATTTTTATAGGCACGAAGATTTGAATATTGGGTAAGTTTATTTGAGTATTGGTAAATTAGTTGATTTTAGTTGGATAATCAATTTTTTTTAAAATATTTAATATTTCTAAAATATAAATTAATATTCTTAATTTTAATTGAATAATTAATCATAATTTTTTTAATATTTAACATCTTTTAATATAAATTTTATGATTCTGGAAAGTGTGAACCCCAATTTATAAGTATCAAATGTGAATACCAACCACCATCTTTTTATTTTAACCATCTATAAATTATATATCAATGAGTTCCGATAAAAACAGATATTATACTTTAATATTTGTTGGCTAAGCTTTCCTCCAAATTTATTTTGTTGCAGTGTTTAAATATGCCCGTCCTAATGGAAGCATATTTCATGACGTTCACAGGCTCTATGACTACCACAAATTTCAGAAGTGTAGTTTCAGAGGAGCAACACGTCTTGCTCATGAAAATAGTGGCGTTGATGAAGGTTTCAAATATATATTGAAGGAAAAAAAGCCACACTATTTTGCATGTGGCATTCATGATGGGCTTCACTGTTCTGTTGGCATGATGAAGTTCCCCGTCCAGCCCATCTGACCGAATGTAACTTTCAAATGGATTTCAGATCTGTGAACTTTGTTTCCTAGATCATCGGTAAATTGATGTCAACATAATTCTCCATACTTAAATAAAACTGTTACATTGTGGAAACAAGCTTGTACTTGCCTATATGATGATTCAATGTTTACATCACTAAACTAAGCACTGATTTATTACCCATCAAAACCCATCATATACTTATTCACAATCTCAGTGCTGTTAGAAAATTAGATTTTATACAAACAAATCTATCTTTCCGAATACATTTCCAAATTAAAGTAATCAATGTAAGAAAAATTTTCGACAATTTCAATCTAAGGTCACATCAAAGTCGTTTTATGCTTACCAAAATATTGACCATATACTTGGCTAGTTTCTTGAGTATATTATGGTTTAACATATGTTGTCGTATGCATTAATTCTAATCATTTGTACATAAAATAGTTGTTTACAGGTTTAACCAAAAAAAGTAGTTAAAGGTTATGGTTTCGATGTATATGAGCGGTTCAATTTTAAATTTGATCTCGATTTAATTTCAATTTAGAATTTTTCTTCTTGATTGATGGAGATGATTGAAAAAACATAATATTTTGGTTCACATGATAGAGTTTAAACATGTTTTTTTAGATTTTTTAAAAAAATTCTCAATCTAATAATATAATTATATTGATGCTATGTATTATTAATCAATAAAAAAAATTATGAAAAAATAATAATCATGAATTAATATGATATATAATAAATTTAAGATAATCATCTCAAAATTAATATTTCTTAATATTTTTCTAATAATATATTTAAAATATTTATATAAATTTAATTGAAATTAATGTAAAGACATTACATATAAAATTAAGGATCAAGGTTATTTAGATTGTCCAACTGATCTTAGAGGGGTTGAGACATAGATCTTACAACAATTATCGAATCTTGTTTATCTAGCTTCCACTAACATCATCAACTTTTGCATCAAGTTCAACACCAACATGTCAAATTGCAAGATCCTACTCATCCTCTGCGTCACCATACAACTCTTGCAGTTCAACGCTATAAAATTTGAATGATAGTTCCAAATGTCTTTAGAGTGTTTTCAAGGCTCAACACTACCTCCCCAGATAGATTTTGCTAAGAAAACCTATAGAGGATGAGATGACCTTTTCAAAAATATATTGTGATCCAAAATCGAAACATACCCAAAAAAGTTAGGTCATGCTAAGTGAACTAGGTTACTCTAGAACGTGAGGTATCTCCTTATGCATTGTTCAACTTGTCTGGCTCATCCCAAGTTGGTGTAAGGCACTAAGGAAATACTGTGCACATCACACAATTTCATGCATGCTCGTGTGCCCTACGTAGTTTGTGTAGCTCTACAAATTTTGTAGACTCTATGCACTCTTGTATGCTTTCGCATCATCAAGATGAATCATCATGGTAATGTGCACCACTTGTACAACCTATAAAATGTATGTGTGCACTTCCATAGTGTCAAGATGAACATCATGTGAAATTTCACTCCTACACATGAATTAACACCTTTTCAACATCTCGCATTAAGCATACAAATACATAGTACTCATATGTGTTTCTGCAACATCTTACAACATATCACAATCAATCTAGCTAGGGTTCATTTTAAGAGGCCATATCTCCAACCCCCTTAGATTCATTTAGGAAAATATGATTCATAGCTTTGGTGAATCGACATATCGAAAACGTTCTTCAAATTGTCATTCCACCACATAGATTCAAGTACCAAATAGATTACACATTATATTTGACATATACACCTCACTTACAAACAAGGTATTTCCAAGCTAATAGCTCTTCTTTAGTGAAATGTGATTATGGGTGATATAGGGCTCTTCTTATTTGGGGAGAGACGAATGGCTCTGCCTGTAGTATAGCCAAATGTCATTATCACATTCAGCTCTACCATCGATAACCATTCAACTTTGTTGTAGGTAGAGCCACTCAGCTCTCATGCCAATAGAGCCATCGATCTCTGCCACTGACTGAGCCGTGTGGCTTTGCCATCTAGTTGAGACATTGAATTCTGTCAAGGGTAGAGCTATCTGGATCTACCACTGACTAAGCTATTTAGCTCTGTCATTTATTTGAGCCACCCAGCTTTGCCATTCGATCGAGATGCTCCACTCTACCTTTTAGATGAGCCATTAAGCTATGTCATTTGATTGATCTATTCAACTCCACTATTTGGACTCGTCGATGAGTGTTGTGTAGGTGAGATCAATCTTTTTAGATGAGTTACATGTGCAACCACTGTATTAGGTTTATGCCCTTGAGAGTTAGACCTCAGGCTTCAGCACTTCAAAATCCATCCAGAGTTTACGGGCTCACCATAAAAAGGTCATTAAAAAAGATAAAACCCCTTTGATGACATAAAAATTAAACTATTCCATGGGTTCAATTTTTATGTCACCTAGAGTTTCCCCTTTTTTAATGTGGTCCATTTTTTTGGCTAGTTCGTATGTTTTTGTATGAATTCTAAATCTATTCAATTGATCCATGACATGTTTGCTAGAGACATCTTCACCAGTTCCTGATTCAAAGGTGCACATATCAGGTTTTGTTTGTACATTTAATTTTTATCTTTCAAGGTTTAAAATTTTGGTTTCCTTATTCTTTCCCTATTGGCAGTGCCATTCGGTAATGTCATTCTACATTTTCATTCGGTCATGTCATTCAACATGGTCATTTGGCTATGTCATTCGGTTAATCAACATTCAAAAATGTTTTGTTGTTTGATATCAGGATCGAGGGTTATATATGTGGTGAATTAAACTATTTTTGAAGAGAATGTTGTATAGGGTTGGTGAGTTGACCCCCAAAATAATATATATCCCTAAAATTATGATGATCCGATCCCATTTATCGATCTTAAAAATCATCAAAACCAAAATCTAAAAATTAGAATATTCACTGCCAAAAAAAACCCTGAATCTAGCTCAATGTATGACTCAACATCTACATACCATATCTCTTACATTATTTGGCATGCCAAGTGACAATCCCATGTCTACACCATGCCAAGGATCATGTCAGTGATATATATATATATATATATATATATATATATATATATATATATATATATATATATATATATATATATATATATATATATATTTGAATAATATATCAAATTTTGTAATATATACTAATGTTGAAAGTGTTGAAGCTACAAAATGCATTTTATGTAACAATAGTTAAAAAGGTCTTTGTCTCTATTATTTTGATTGTATATAACAATAATTACATAGCTAGAGTTCTTATGAATGTTGTGGAAGAGGTAATTTTGTCAATATTTTTTTCTCCTGTTTTCTTTGATTTACATATTTACTTTCTTTCATTCTTGCAAAGCATTCAAAGGTAAATGTAGGAGAGATCTACATGTCATTGATTGAACATACTATTGATAATACAATAAATGTTAAGCCTTGGTGATTGATGTCTCCAGTGTCAATTATTTCTTTATTGAATGTCATTCCTTGTGATTTATGTATGGTTAGAGTCCATACCAATTTTATAGGCATTTGGTGACAATTACCTTGTGTAATAGGAGTAATTGATACATGTGTAGGATTCTTTTAATCCCATGGGGGGTTAAATTATTTTTTGAATGCAACAACTACATAAATGGGTAAGAAAGGTGGCTTTGAATCAGAGTTGTAGATGATGTCAATAATTTCCTCAATAGCTCTATTAACTAATCTTGCTTTCACCATTAGATTGGATGTTAACATAATTTTGTGTTCTTTACATAAAAGCACAACTGGCTCAAGCTGAGTGTCATTGTAGTTAGATGTATTTATTTTTCTACTTTGTTGGGCTCTACGTAAAGCAATTGGCATATTTAGTGATTTCAACATTTATTTATTATTAATTATTTCCAGTACATTTATTGCATACAAATGTGTAGAGATTTTAAGATGTTATTTTTCTTCTAGAGGTATGAATGATGTTTTTCTTGACATGAACATATTCCAATCTTCCTCTATTGGGTTTGCATCTCTAATGTTAGTTAACAAATTTATGAATAGAAATTGTTTTTCTATGCATCTCTATTGGTAAAAATTTATTTCTAATGTAACAACTATATCAAATGTTCACCATAATGTGTGCCCAAAAGATTTGCTTGCATACATTGGAATATCATTTATAGGTGGGAATTGTCCCTAGTTTCCAGTGAGTATAATTGAGCAACCACCAAAATCATTATTTTTCTAAGAATATGTCTCATGCAATCAATTATTTATCTTACTAAGAATTTTTGGCCTTATAAAACTCAATGTGTCTCATTTCTTCTTGGAAAGTTGTTAATATTTGTCCCTCCAACACCTTAATTTCTTAGATAGGGATGTGAAGTGTTGAATGTATTGTTGATGCATTTATGCTAAATGATGCAATTCCAATTAGAGCAATAAGAAGTAGCACAAACTTGATTTTTGTTGGAATTTTATCCTAAGTGTGTTTGATTTTGCTTATCAAGTAAGATTTACCTATCCTTATTGTTCTTTATATAATCATTCAAAGTAGTGTACCTATGGTATTTTTTGAGTATGTTGGTGAATTATGTTAAAGGCTATTTTTTGGGTGCTTGACAACTCATATGATATTGGTTAGTTATTGCACTCAATGTCTACATCTTTTGAAACTGTACATTGTGATTCAAACACTTTGGTACTCACTTCAAATTCAATGAAACCAATCAGATAGATTCCATAACTTCAATGTATTGCCCACACATCACCATCATTGAATTTTTGCTTCAATTCCCACATCAGACATGGATTTTTTTCATAATTAAATAGAAAAACAAGAAATAAAAGATGCCATCACCCTGCAAGCTACAAACCTTATTGTAATGGGTGTAGGTCATGGAAATCCAAAAATTTCCTTGAAGTTTCAGATTGTTTTGGATATGGAATTATGGTGTAGAATATCACTTAAAATACCATGTCATTTCTCCTCATCACCATTGGCATGTAATTTCTCAAGGTGTCAATATATTGGTAGCATAGTTAAACATAAGCTACACTATAGAGTTTGATGAGGTGGGGTTAGTGGTGATGGATTTTGAGTTACCCACAAAACTTAATCAAAACAAAATTTGTTTGTTCATATATTATTTTAAGTGTGTGTCAGTGTCAGTGGTGTCAAAAGTATACACCACAAAATGTGATGTAGGTTTCAAGGATGAGGTGTGTGTGTGTGTGTGTGTGTGTGTGTGTGTGTGTGTGTGTGTGTGTGTGTGTGTGTGTGTGTGTGTGTGTGTGTGTGTGTGTGTGTGTATTCTTTTTTTTTTTGTAAGTGTTTTTATTTTATTTTATGGAGTATATTCTTGTTTTGTGTGTATGATGTGGACAACCCCTACTACTTGATATTTTAACCTACCAACTTTCCTTGCCACATAGGATCAACCACCTTTTATCTCAGTCAGTGACTCCTCTACCACAACATTCACATTGTTACATGAGTGGTAAACCTTATGCACCTGTGTGACATACACTTTGCAAAAGCTTCCATACTCACTTCAACTACAATGAAAGTAATAAGATAAACTTCAAAACCTCAATTTATCACCCTAACATCAGTGAAATTGCATTGTTGATTTGATTCACATATTAGATGTGGAATCATTACACAATCAAATAGAAAATAGTCAATGCCACCACCTTGAAAATAAAAACCCCTTTGTAATTGGTGTAGGCCATGTAAATATAATAATTTCCTTGAATTTGGGGCATGTTTATGATATGGGCCCTACGTTGGAAAATAGTGCATGAAATACCCTATAATATCTCCTCATCATCATTGGCATGTAATTTTCAAAGTATCAATATATTTGCAGTATAAATGAACATAAGATGTAGTATAGACTTTGGTGAGATAGGGTTTGGTGCCGATGGGTTTTGACTTACCTGTAAAACTTAATTAAAACAAAAATTGTTTGATCTTATAATGATGTAAGGTGGTGTTAGTGCTAGTGGTGTTAAAAGTATACACTCCAAATTACAATGCAAGTTTTGAGGATGAGTTGTAAATGTGTCAAGGAAGTTGTCGAATGTGTGTATATAACATTAATATATTTATATTATTAATAATATATTATATTATATAAGTTGTTTATAAATATTATATATATTATTTATATTTACATATAATTATAATTTATTATATTATAAAATATAATTTTCATTTTTTTTAAATGTTTTCTTTTCATTTGTGGAGTATATTCCCCTTTTAAGTGTACAATGTGGACATCCCATACTACTTGAGAATTAAACCTACCAACTCTCCCTTCCACCTACAACCAATCACCAATTGGCCACTTTTTCTCTCAACCGGCAACTCCTGTACCACAACATTCACATTGTATCACAAACAATGCCCCCTTATACACAGTTTCAAGCATGAGATATAAATGTGTCAAGGAAGTGGTAGAATCTCTCTCTCTCTCTCTCTCTCTCTATATATATATATATATATATATATATATATATATATATATATATATATATATATATAATAAAAATTATTTATATTTACATAATAATTATAGTATATGATATTATAAAATATAAAGATCTTTTTTTTGGGAAGTGTTTGTTTTCATTTATGGAGTATATTCCCCTTTTAAGTGTATGATGTGGACTCCCCATACTACCTAAGAATTAAACCTACCAACTCTTCTTACCACCTAGGACTGATCATAAATTGACCAAATTTTATCTCAATAAGTGATTCCTCTACCACAACATTCACAGTGTATCACGAATGATGACCCTTTATGCACCCATGTGTCATGCACATTGTAAAATATTTAGTGCTCACTTCAAATACAATGAAAGCAACAAATTGGAATTCTAAACCTCAACTTATTACCCCAATGTCATCAAAATTGCATTATTGGTTCGATGTGCACATCAAACATGGATTCCTACCATAACCAAATAGAAAATATTTAATAAAATATGTCACCTTGCAAGCTACAAACCCCTTTGTAATGGGTGTAGTTCTGTAAATCCAACAATTGCCCTGAAGTCAGGGCATGTTTATGATATGGGTCTTCTAGTGTATGATATTACTTGAAATACCTTATCATTGCCCCTCATCATCATAATTTTATAAAGGTTTAGGCAAATGTATTGGTGTTGATTTGGGAGGCGAAAATGGAGTTGATATATAAGTTTAGGTGGTGCGACTAGGTTTGGTGGTAGTTTAGATGGCCTTGGTTTTGGTAGTGAGCATGGTGGTTGCATTGGTATGGGAGCTAAATATTTTTATTTTTTAGGATTTTTTTTTAAAGTGTTTTATTTTATTTATTAGAATGTATTCTCATGTTAACCATATGATGTGGACACCCCTTATGGTATAAATCGTCTAATGAGGAGCTAACATGTCAAAGCCTACTACCCTTGGTGTTAGATTAAACATATGTTAAGATGCTTACATGACACCAGTTGAGTTTATTATCTTGACACATGTTACAATATAATTATTTAGGTAAGCAATGAATGAACAAGATGAACTTTATAACCTCAATGCATTGTCTCCACATTAGCATCTTTACATTGTTGATTTGATCTACACATTAGATGTCAAGTCTTTTCGTAATCAATAAAAAATGACACTTCCCTGAAGTTGGGGCATGTGTATGATATGGGCCCTCTGGGGTACAGTGTCACATGAAATACTCTGTCATTTCTCCTTGCGATCATCATCAATCTCACTTTGAAATCTTTAACTAATTAAAAGTTCTATGATGCCTTGTTATAATTTCTCAAAAATCTTGATATAAGTAAATATTATTGTGATATTAATATAAATAATTTTTTTATAATAATAATATTGAACTATATATAGTATACATGGTTATTAATAAATAGTAATTAATATATAATATACTATTATACATATTAATAACATATATTATATATAATATTATGTATTATATTATATCATATTATTACAATATAGTGTACTAATATATTATATATTATTATACAAATTACTATAATATAATATATTATATTATAATATTTATATATATTAAATAATTTGTTTTAATATATATATATATATATTATATGTATAATACAATAATATATAGTTATATAATATATTGTGTTTTATGTTATATAATATAATATTTATATTTTTTAATATCATATATATAAATATATTAAACATTAATTATAAAATATATATACTATATAATGTATATAATTGCCAGTTTGAGAACTTTTTGGATTAGGTCGGCGACTTCCAGAAGTGTCACTACGTGAAAGGTTGGTATAATGAAGAAAATGCAATAGGTTACTTGTGTCATGCTAGAACATTGTTGCATCGAAGATCCGTCGGTAGGAAAAATAAAAATTGGGTTCTTAGTCTGAAACTAACCATTCTGAATTTCTTTTAATCTCTCTTCAAATTCTCGGTAAAGAAAGCGAATGCGGACCGAATATTTTAAAGGTATTGACTCTTTCTTATACTAATCCATTCGAGTTTTTTGTATGAATCTATTATGTAAGGGTTCTGAAACATGCCTCTGATTTGAAGGAAAACCTTGTAGAAGAAGATATCATCACTATGAAGATTTTCATGAAGACATTGACAAGGAGGACCATCACTCTGGTGGTGGAGAGCGCCGATACCATCCATTAATGTAAAGGCAAAGATCCAGGATAAAGAGGGAATTCCTCCTGATCAATAGCACCTTATTTGCCGGCAAACAACTGGAGGATGTTCGTACGCTCGTGGATTATAATATTCAGAAAGAGTCTAACCCTCACTTAGTTCTCTGCCTGAGCGAAGGAATGCAAATCTTTGTCAAAACCATCACCGACAAGACAATTACCCTTGAAGTCGCGAGCTCTGACATAATCGACAACATGATGGCCAAAATTCAAGACAATGAGGGCATTCCTAGGCGCCTTTAAGGATCTGGTCACCGATATCATCAACACACAGACTCAGACTCAGATTCCATTGTGAGAGTATGCCGATTAACACACACATTTTACAAGGAATTGTTTTGAAATTGCAGTTGTAGAAGCATCCAGATGAATGAATGATTGCCTCTATATGTAAATGTATTTTGTTCACTTTGGAAACAAGGCTTTGTCCCTTGTGAACATATTCTTCTCTTCTGTTCTACGTATGCCTTCGCGTAATCTATAAAATTTTCAAACAAACACAACTACTGATTATATAATATCCAGAAGGAATGGATGCTGCACCGGATGCTGCGCTTGTATGGTGGGATGCAGACCACTGCCTATCCCAGTCCTCTTCAAATAACATGGGGTCTACATGTAATACCAGGCAGAAACATGTTGACAGCTCTGCGAATGGTGGATGGGCTGATAGTTGAATGATGAATGTCAGCTAAAGAATGGCCACAACGGAATATTATTTTCTTTTGTCTCATATGAGATGACTCTGGGGCTTCACTTCGGCAAAGGAAGTCAGAGGAATTGGAGGAATTGTTTTTTTTTTTAAAATCGTATCTAATAAGTGTTTTATTTTAATATATTATATTATATATTTTTATTTTAATATTATATTTTTTATTTGCAATATATTATAGTATATTATAATATTTATTTTAATATATTGTAAACATTAATTGTAATATATATATAATTATATAATCTCAAAAATAGATGTTGGGCATGTGAGGCTGTGTAATTGTAGTAAAAAGGAAGGTGAACCATACACTCATGTACTGAGAATCATAATGGCCATGTAAAAATAGATTAATTCCCAAATGTCACATCCTAAACATGTGTCGAGCTACTCCCACTCTTTGTGAAAATGCACAGATCTCGTGAGCGACCCCATCTATAGGATCCGCCATAGTCCTACTTATACAATGTTGGTACCTTATTATTACACAATCTATCATTTTTTTTTTATCTCGATGTAATATTATTTTTTCTCACAGAGTAGATATATTATATACATTGATTTTAGTTGGTTAACAAGTTGTAGTATACGGGTCATACAAAGAAATCATATGTCTTATTAGGGGTTCCATCAAGCCCTATTATTTGTTGGATCAAGAAATAGGGACATCAAAAAGATTTTGTTATACACTAAGGATGCATATATTCTTGGCTTGTGAGGCTACATATGTTATTTCTCTCTGCAATTTTCTAACTCACTTATGCTTGATAATTCTTAATTATTAATAAAAAACAAAATCAAGAAATTCATTTTCTGCTTATTTCGTTATAGAAATAACTAAAAACAAAACATCTAGGCAAGGAAAAAAGGAAAAAAAAAATATAACAAAATGAAGGAAATAGAAGGGTAGCCATGACACAAAATAAAATATATATAAATTAGAAACAATACAAAAATTAGAAATAATACAGAGCTTGTTCAAATCAATAATGTCAAAGATTTTTAAGTTGCCCTATATACAAAATATAAAATCCTGATCTTTTCATAGCTTCAACATTATTGCAATAAATGCGTATTCAGAACAATAACTTCCATAGCATTTATCTTGCCATGCCCCACAACTAAGTTTGTTAGTAGTTATTGTGGACAACTTCAACCCATATTGTAGAGATTGTAATACATGTTTGAAGAGGAGAATAAAAATGAAGTTATCTAAACTTATTTTATTTTGTCTCCTTGCTCACCATAAAAATCCTCATGGCCTCTTATAAATCCATATAAATTTACCATGATCTCAGAGGACATCATGTATGTAAAAATAATGGTTGCAATCAAATAATATAATAATGTAACCGAAAGTATTTACATAGTTGGACGTAGATTCCAAAAGTATTAGTCTGCAATCTATAATTTAATGGGTATGCACCCATATCATCATGGCTCATAGAGCTCTGTGTTTTACCATTGACTCAAACCCATTGGTAGATATAGTTAATTAGAAAAAGTGTAGTTTATACAGCGTTGCTAATTATAAACTTGTTTCTTGACACAAGGTTTAATCTTCACAAGGAATTTTTTAATCATCATTTTTTTTTTCCAACTGACCTACCATGAAGCCATGACTTTAACTATTTTTTGTGTTTTGGTCAGGGTGGTTTAGCTTCTCTGAATGTGTTTTAAGCTTTATTCTAGAAACTTTTAAAATATTCCATTTATTTTCTGTGTTGATGCATTAAATAATAATAGGTTCAAGCCTCAACCTTTTTGGTGTTTTGGGTTAGTTTACTGTTGAATGGCCATAATACAATTGAATGGCCATAATACAATACAATAGTTAATTTATGTTCTTTCACTAGGAGCTGTCTTCTAGTATGCATTTAAACATACATAAGAGGCTCAAAAAAATTTAATAAATATTTCATAAAAGGGAAATAGAGAGACATAATGTAGTTGGTTAGCACCCCCTTGGTCTCGAGGTAGTTAGTACACTATTAAGAATATCTTCTTTAAAAAAATAAGTAACTTCCAACTCGTTTTTAAAAAAAAATTCTCAAATTTGGAATTTTCATGACTTTCATTGTTCATGAGTCCACTACTCATTAAAATTTGGAAAAACATGGTCTTTATGGGACCCTGTTGCTTTTATACCTTGACCCAATCTCGTGCACTCTTCCAATAGAATTAAACATATATGTATTACTAGCACTGGATGATTGTCTACAATGAGAATGACAAAGTTATCAAATTCTCTATTTTCCATGGTCACACTTTTTATGCTCCTTCGCAGCTCAGTAGAAGATAGTAAGCTTATTAGACTAAATCATTCATCATTCATATACAAGGATGAAAAGAATTGCTTTGCAGTTCAATTGGAAGATTTAAAATTTTCTCCTATACACATTCAAGGCAAGTGCTCTCCTTTTCACCTTCCCAATTCAACGTGGTGGAGGTCAATATTAGATTCAAATAGGACCAACACTAATCTCTACCGAGTAATAATGGAAGGAGGAATTTGGTCGGTAGAGCAGTGGAAGAATCAAAATGATGCCAATACTATGCTTAATCCACAAGAGGGCTTTGATACCCCTGTGTAAAGCATCTACACAATTGTGGACACTGGTAACAATATTCCCTAGATACCCTATAGTACCTACTCCAATTGCTTGGGTCAAGTGTTCCAGCATTCTTAATCTCCTACGTTTTAATACCTAAGTTGTGTTGCGGAGGCATGTCAAACATTATTGAATCCCACTTGTAAAAATTGTAAATGTATCTTTACTCAATATTACGATGATGGCTTTGAGATGCAGGAACTATTGTCATCAAAGATGTTGTCAATAAGCTTGTAGTCCTAGATCCTCACGTATCCACACCACCACCATGCACTATAAACTTACATATATAGAGATTTTGTATATGTATCGAAGACGCTATCAGTAAGCTTGCAGTCCTAGACCCTCACGTGTCCACACCACCACCATGCACTATAAACTTACTTATATAGAGATTTTGTATATGTTTCATTCTAATTTATCTACTTGTTAGGATCGGTTCAAATGTAAGATTGATAACATTGCTTGTAAGATTGGGATTAGGTACACATTTCTTTTGCCCTGAGTGCAATTGTAAACAAATGATTTTGAATTATTTATCTAATTAAGACACAAGCTGGGTTAAAGTGATGATATAAGTCGCCACAAAGAACAAGCCAATGGTAGCCTTTTCATTTTAATGGGCCCAAGCCCATACAAAATTGGAGCACCTCATTCATTCCTCAGATAGTTATCTTGGTGGGGTCACGATTTCAAACCCTACGAGCGCTTACATATTTGATACTTTTTTGAAGGAAATATAAACAAAAGCCCCACAAAACTATGCAAACAAAAATCGTAGTCTACCATGATAAAATATCATAACATCAAAGCGGTGATGCACCAAACAAGTTTGATCAACTCAGCAGAACCAACACTTCAAACCAAGAGAAGAGCGAACATACACTTTATCTGATAGAAAAAACTAGACTATAGGGAGCGTTAACAATGGGCTTAATGAAGACACACAAAAAATGAACTTACCACAGGCGCTGTAGAAAACACACTGTCTGATAACCCTTTTCTGTCTTTGTGCTCTAGATGCAACACTTCTTGTTAACCTGCAGAAATGGTCTTGGCTATACTAGGTGTGTTGGTATCAATCCATGAAAGCATCAAGCTAAAATGACTAAACACAGAGTTGATACACAGACATACTCAATAATATAACCAGTCAAATAGAGGCAAAACACATTCTTATTGATCAAAAGTGAAATTTTGGCAAGGCTTTGCCTTACTTCACCTTACAAACTAAGAGATATCTTCCTCTTCTTGAGAGGTTACAATATATAGCATGAAAAAGAAGACTACTGGCGCCTTCCTGAACAAGCAGCCCATGCTGCATTGAAAGCGTAGGGAAGAGGAAATCACTCATGTTGATATCATCCTTCTAGAAGTGGTCTAAAATAACCATGTTGTGGGTGTCGTAGGTCTGGACTTTGGTGCTTAACCCGTATTAATATCACTGCGAAAGCATTGGTCGTATTATGTGTTACTGCAAAAGCATGGGTTGTTGCAATAACTTCCTATGCTGACACCTTCTTTTGCCACCTGGGCTATTCTGTTCTTTCCTGCACTTGATTTATGTGTGTGTGGTTGCACTTTCACTATTTTGTTCCCTCTTTCCTTGCTATTCCTTGTCTCTTTCTGGCAATTTTAAACTTTCAGGCTATTCCTCTCATCTTTTGCTAGCTCCTCAGGCTCCTTTCTTAGCGAGTCACTGAGTTTACTCAGGTCTGTACCATGAGCCTTCGGCTACTTATCATGAAGGCATTAATTAGTCCTTTGGCTTCTCCTCAATGACCGATGCATCCTATCAAAAATTGACGTCTATGGGCCTGTCACTATTCGAAAACTAAATGGCTATTTCATCATGGTAAATTTGACATCCGCAAGCCCATCACCATTTGAAAGCCAATGGCTAGTTTTCTGCCTTGAATTTGATGTTCACGCACCATCACCAAACATTTAAAATCCAATGGCTAGTTCGCTACGTTGAATTTGACGTCTTTAGGCCAATTACCCCTTTGGCAATTTCTTCAGCTTTCCGCAACTGAACCTTCGACCTTTTGCAATTTCTTTAGCCTTTTAAAATTTATTCCTTCCTAAAGGGAAGGTGTCCCTTTGGAGCTTGGAAAGGGTCCCCCTTTTGGTAGTCGAGAGTCCCCCGCAAGGGCACTTGCCCTTTAGGTTCCTTTAGGCTACCTTGGTCTTCTTAATTCCTTCAGGTAAATTCTCAAGGAATTTCTTTGGACATTTTGTCCGAATGAAATCTTTCTTCATGCCTTGGCCCTTTCCTTATTTTGGGTCTTTTTTTTAGACAAATTCCTTTAGACAAAAATCCAAAGGAATTCCTTCAGACTTTTTGTCTGAAGGAACTTACCTTTGTTCCTTCCTTGTGTTTTCCTTTAAACAAAATGTCTGAAGGACCTTTATCTTTTTCCATGGATTTCCTTTGGACATTTGTCTGAAGGAACTTGCTCACTTTCCCGAAAGAAATATTTCCCTTCAACCTTCTCTTTAATCCCTCCGCAAGTGTTCCCTACCCTCTGCAAGGGCACTTTGGGCCCCAAGTTGCTCTTCAGAGCCTACTAAAAGGTCCTATTGGTCAGTTGTTTGCCCTCCACAAGGGTACTTGACCTTTGGAGTCTTTGTAAAAGGACTTGCATTTCTTTGAACTAGCCCATCCTTTTGCCAAAAGGTTTGTCCAAGGCAATTGCCCAATGAAATAAGCCCCATATCAAGCTGAGAACCTACAGGTCTTTAGATCTTTCAATTTTTTATAAGGATAGGGCTATTACAAAGGAAAAAGAAACATTTGTAGTAAGGTGGATGCATCCAAAACTGATGGCTTAGGACAACAAAGAAAGAAGGAGACCGATTTTTGGCCTACAGGACCAAAATGGTCAACAAATTTGGTGATTCTTAGGGGAAGCATGCCTTTTATGCTTTAGGAAAACTAGTAGTTTACAAGTCCATTGGGCACAGAGTCAAAACATAGCCTAAAAGGTTGATAATAACCCTAAGGTATCTAAGGATCAATCGTGAAGTTTTCACCCCAAATGGTAAACAAAACACACACACAAGGCTAAAAAAACTATGAACATGCACAAGAGCACTTAGGGAAAGCAAAAAAAAATAAGGAAATATATACATGAGGAGAGAAAGCTTAGTGATAGTGATTGAGATATATCCCACTAACTGGGATATGTAGTTCTTCACCATCCAACTTGGAGAGTTGGAATGCATTGCACTGCTTGCACTGAGTGATGACATACGAACCACTTCATAGGGCATCAAAATTTATGTGTTTTCTAGGTTTAGCTAGGTCTTCATCCCACTTTAAGATGGTGTCACCTTTAGAGAATCCTTTTTATGAGTATTTCTTATCAAAGTGCTTCTTTATTTGTTGTTGATGTCTGGTCATAGAAACCATGGCCTAGTCCCTTATCTCCTGAAGTTCCATCAATTCACACAGCCTAACCTCCATGATGTTGCCTTCTTCCAGTTAGAGCTAGTGAGCAAGATCCAAAGCTGACAATTCAAGTGAAATAAGAAGTCTAGCTTCCCTTCCATACATAAGTGTGTATGGTGAATTGCCAACTACCCTCTTTGGAGTAACCCTGTCTACCCATAAGACTATTTTCAACTTGGCATACCAAGTTCTCTAATTCTCCTTCATCATCCTTCTGATAATTTTGATCATATTTTTGTTGGTGGACTCAGCCAACCCATTCCCCTATGGGTAGTAGTTGGAAGAGGTGCTAAGGTAGATGATGTATCACAATGCCCACTCGCTTGTTCTAGTTCCCAAAAAAGCTAATGCATTATCTGAGATGATGGTAGTTGGGACTCCAAACCTTGTCACTAGGCCTTCGTAAGAGTCTAAGACTGTACTTTCATTGGCCTCCTTTAAAGCAATAGTCTCTACCCATCTCATGAAGTAGTATGTAGCAGTCAAGACCCATTTTTGGCTAACACTGGAAGGAGGGTTGATCATCCCTATGAAGTCTAGGCCCCACTGCATGAATGGTTGTTCTAATTGAATAGGCTGTAGAGGCATTGTAGCCAGCGATTATTTCCCATCAAAGAGAGCACACTTCTAGCAATTTCATACATAAGCATGGGTATCTCTAAATAAAGTGGGCCAAAAATAACTAAATCTCATAATCCTTGCAGCTGTAGGCTTAGGAACAAAGTGACCACCAACTGGCCCGTCATGGAACTCAGACAACACCCTGTCGACCTGACCTGGGTCTATGCACCTCAAGAGTACTCTTGAAAAATATTTTTTGAATAGCACTCCATCAATCAGGATATAAGGGAGAGATTGGAGTTTGAAATATCTCCTCTTGGTCCTATCAAGGTCTTGTGGGCACTCACTAGTGAGAAAGAAACATTTCATGTTTGATGTATAATCCTTCATGACTGCTGGTTCTTCTACTATAGCTTCATCATGGATTAGCAAAATGTCCTCTTTCTACTATTTAAGGTATGTAGCAAGTTTTTCACACAGGCCCTTTCCCCTTACCAGCTTGGTGGTTTTGATGTCCACGTCATATTCTATTACTTTGGTGATCCATCCCACTCTCTTTTCATTTAGATCACAGTTGATCAAAAAATATTTGATGTTGGGATGTGGCACCATAAGATGAATCCTACTATTAGACAGCATATGTTTAAATTTTTCCAAGCTCTATATGACCGCAAGGATTTGTTTCTCCACATATGTATACCTAATTTTAAAACCTTTTAGACCTTGGCTAAAAAATGCAAGTGGCTATTCAAGGTTCTTGTCATTTACTTGGGTAAGCATGGTGGAGATTACCTCTTCATTTATAAAGGTGTAGAGGTTGAAATCCTTGGTGATGTCAGCACTGATCAAGGTAGGAGCCTAGGCGATAGCCTACTTGATCCCTTCAAAACTATCCTTCCTTTGTGTTATCCACACAAATTTCTCATCTTTCTTCAGCATGGAGGTCAGTGGCTTGACTATCTTGGCAAAATTTGGGACAAATCCCCTGACGAAATTTATTCTACCAAAGAAGCTTTGCAGACTTTCCTTATACTTAGGCAAGGACAATGCTAGGATGGTGCGAACTCTTTCTGGATCAATGGTCAAGCCCTCTTTCAAAACAATATGGCCAAGGATTTTACCTTCATGGACAATGAACACACATTTCTTTGGGTTGAGAGAGATACCAAACTCTCTACACCTCTCAAATATTTGCCTAAGGTGTTTTAGATGTTGGCCTGCTTCTTTAGAAAATACTGTCACATCATCAAGATAGACTAGTACAACATTATTTATCAGGCCTTGAAAAGCCATGTCCATGGCTCATTGAAAAGTGGCTCCAGCATTGGATAGTCCAAATGGCATTTTTTGGTAAGCAAATGTCCCCCACTTGGTAGTGAAGGCAGTCTTCTATTGATCACCGTCTTGCACTAAAATTTGATTATACCCTGAGTACCCATCCAGGAGGGAGAAACATTTGTTGCCTTTTGAAGGATCTGCTCCATACTTGGGAGATGATAATGGTATTTCAATGAAACTCTATTTAGGTCTCTGAAATCTACACATAATTTGATCTCCCTATTCTTTTTTCTGATAGGGACTAGATTGGCGAGCCAAGAAGAGTATTTGATTAGAAATATAATCATAGACTCAATCAGCTTGGTGAGTTCCTTCTGCATGAGAGGCTCAATCTTCAAATTGATAGGCCTTTATTTCTATTTGATGGGCTTGGCACCTTCCTCCAACTCAATGGGTATGTTGGCCCAAACTTGGGTCAAAACCCTTCAAGTCGATGTACTCCCAAGTGAAGACATCAATAAATTCTTGGCATAACAAGATGAAAGCATGTCTTTCATGATCTATACATACCTTCCCAAGTATAAGCAACCTATTCTTGAATATCTCAACTTTTTCATAGTTCTCTTTCTTCATTGTGATGCTTGCTTTGTCATTTTTTAATTGGTCATCCTCGTTGAAGATACGTTTGAGAGTGACCAATCCCTTGGGAGTTTATTGTTCTTCAGCGAAACAATCTAGCTACCATACTACCATTGTAGCTTGGCTTGATTTCTAGAGGCAAACTCAACCTCCTCTTGTAAGAAGAATGCTATCTACTGATTGTTGTCAAACACCTACTAGTTGGTGATGTTATCAGGCACGGAGAGTCTAATTACCACTTTTAAATGGTGCGGACTACTATCTCAACCTATTTTCTTGGGGATGTCAAACTAAGCACCAACTGCTACTAGTCTATCTACTTGCTTATTCAGTTGTCTTAAAATGAAAATAACATTGAAAGCAAGGAAACTTTCCACTAAGTATTATACCCTATGCTTGTAAGACTTAAGCAAAGAATTCTTGGTTAGATTTTGACCTCTCACCTGATTTATGATCAACTCGTTGTCCCCAAAAACCTATAGTTATTTAATTCCTCTTTTCCTTGCCCATTCCAAACCATGGATGAGAGATTCACACTTTGAAACATTGCAAGTACAAAAAAAATTGAAACTTGAAAGTCGAGAAGTATTTCTCCTTTGAGGGGGAAATTAATACCACTCCACCACCAGCTCCCAACTTGTTTCTTGAACCATCAAAGAAGAGTTACCATAAACCTGAGCTCTCTTGCTTTTTTTTATCAAATTTGGCAAAAGAGCACCCTTTTCATGCATGCAATAAATTTTAAGACTTGCCTCTTCTATAAATTTGTATGGGTCATGTTCAAAGTTGTCACTTCCCCATTCGTCTAAGAGCAAAGGGTAGAGGGCAAAGATTGATCCACTTGGAATTCTTCTTCATTGATAATGGTGTAACTGACATTCATCACTTTGAGTGAGTATGGCTCCAAATGATCTTTGTGGATTGGCTCTAACTTAATCTTGAATTTAGTCCCGTATTTGGTTCTAAAAACCATGTAAGACCAGTTTTCTAGTAGGCACCCACCTATTTTAGATCTGAAATCCCTAGATAAGTAGAGAGCAAAGTAGGGAGGAACATTCGCTACTACCACGTCATGGGAAACTCAAAAATTTAGATAGGCATGCAACGTCAAGTTCAAGCCTCTCACCACTCTTACTGTCTTAGTTGGTGATCCATCTAGCTACAAAACTCCCTTGGTTATTTGTTCATATTTGAGTCCCAACTTATCCGCTATATATTTTGGCATTACTGAGGTGCTTGCCCCACTGTCAATAATACAATTATGCACCAAGAAATCTCCTATGACTAAGTAAGATAGAAAGGGGGAACCTTTTCTTCTTTCTTTACTTGGCCTGCTATGGAGGGGTGCCCATTCATGATCAAAACATTATCGACCTTTGTTGGGACAACTTTTTCATTTAGCCTATGCAACTCCTTTTGGAGTATGTCTTTTTGTCCTAACATTATTAAGGAATCCTACAAGGAGATATTTATGTGTAGCTTCTTCATTTGGTCTACCACATTGATCTGAGGGTTGCTCCCTTTCAAATTTTTTTTGGGGTGCTTGCAGCTTGAGGTGAAGGCCAATGATTTTAGGGTGCAATCAGTGGCCTATAATTTTGAAATTTCTAGTTCTCATATGATGATGAAAATGCTACAAACATTTAGGCCACTGTCTAAGCTTCCTCTATAGCTCTTCTTTTGGACCTAGTATTAGCTGCAACATAATCACCTTTGTTGTTCATATTGCCCACATAGTTGACTGCATAAAATTCACCTTTTAGGTAATTCACGAGAGTGGAATCAAACTAAGCCTACCTTTTGTCCATGCCAGGTTGTACTGACACCTTAAATCTTTGGAATTGGGTAGCTGCCTGATTGTCTTATGCATTCATATATTGACTCAGTGTCTCATTTGTGTAGGCAACCTGTTCTTGACCATATCCCAAGGGTGAGCAATTAGGTTGTTCATGTACCAGGTTATTTTGAGTGGGAACAAGATCTTTGGATGATTAAGTAGTGCCTGGATTATACCCTTGATAAGGCTTCGCTTGTGTAAATTGACCCTATCCTTGATTATAATTTTGAAAAGGGGGTCTATTTGCTTGTTTGAACTACTGGTATCCCTGATTTGGCTGATAGTTTTGAGCTTGTTGCCTTTTGAGAGCCACTAATTCATTGGTCACACTTTGAAACAAGATCTTAACTTTATGAAGGTCACTGGGTGAAGTAGCAGTCAGCTTTCTATGCTAGACAGAAGAGCTAAGGTGGGTGCAACAGTCTAGACCAGAGGTGGCAATTCAAGATAGAGTGGCATATGAGGTCTAGGGGCTATCTTTCCTACTTGCACTAGACAAGTTTTAGTGGCTATGGTTATATCATAGGTAGTTGGTAGCACTTGTCCTCCCATGGACTATATCATGATAGCAATGTCACTATTCAAAGCTTTTAAATAATAGAGGAAGGCATAGCTTAGAGTTGACCTCACCAAAATGGGGATTTCATCCCAGGTCTTTTGAAATCTAGTATTGAAATCCTGCATGAATTCATGTGGAGCTCTTTTCATGGTAGTTAACTGCTCAGCAAGAGAGAGGTGATCACTCTTCTCCCCAAATCTATTTGTTAAGAGAGTGCCTAATTCATTCCATGTGTTGATTGAATTCATAGGCAAAGTTCCATACTAGTTCAAAATTTTACCCTTAAAAGACAATGTCAACAATCTAATAGCAATGTTCTCTTCAATAACATTGTAAATATTATAGAGGTTGGTAATATTTTTGATGTGCTCAATCACAGTAATGGGCCCCTCTCCATTAAAGGGAGGAACACTCTTAAGATCTGTCTCTTGGATTGGGTCATAATGTAGAAGGTTTAATAGGCTTTGACCATGAAAGGCTATGAAAGGTAAAGCCATGGTGATAACAAGGTTCTACTGAGGCCTTCTTGCATAAGTATATTTTGTAGTAGGGCTGGGAAAATGACTTGCTGTAAAGGGATGAGTCCTTGCAAATCTCAATCACCTTGCTGAGTTTAATGGTAGTTCAATGAATTCAAAAGGGACACCCTTGGCAGAAGATCTTATGGTGACCTTAAGCATGGAATGTCAGACTGATCTTTAACCAAAGATTGATATTCTTGAAAATGGAGTCACCAGATGCTGATTAGTGGTTCATTCTTGTTGTAACAAGACCAGCATCAATCCTAAAATTTTCTTAAGTATTAAAATGAGTCCCACTGAGCATGCCAAAAAAAATTGATGCAGTGGATTGTACCCTTGAAAGAAGGTTGAGCTTCTCTCTTCCATGCAACATAATAGAGACTCCCCTCTTGTTATGGGTCTGGCAAAACTGAGGTGAGAATCTCTAGATAAGGGCTAGCTCCCTTTGATGTATCTCTATTGTCTTTTGCTACTACTGCTAATACTGGGGGGAAGGGAGAAGAAATAACCAGAACATAAACTACTCTAAACGGTGATGTACCAAACAATTTTGATCTACTCAGCAAAACCAACACTTCAAACTAAGAGAAGGGTGAACATACACTTTATCTGAAAAAAAAACTAGACTGTAAGGAGGTTTAACAATGGGCTTAATGAAGACACACAGAAAATGAACTTACCTCAAGCACTATAGAAAACACACTATCTAATAACCCTTTTCTGTCTCTGTGCTCTAGATGCAACACTTCCTGTTAACCTGTAAAAATGGTCTTGGCTATACTAGGTGTGTTGGTATCAATCCATGAAAGCATCAAGCTAAAATGACTAAACACAGAGTTGATACATAGACATACTTAGAAATATAACCAGTTAAATAGAGGTAAAATGCATTCTTATTGATCAAAGGTGAAATTTTGGCAGGGCTTCACCTTACAAAATGAGAGATATCTTCCTCTTCTTGAGAGGTTACAATATATAACATGAAAAAGAAGACTACTGGAACCTTCCAGAACAAGCAACCCATGCTACATTGAAATCTTAGGGAAGAGGAAATCACTCATGCTGATATCATCCTTCTAGAAGTGCCTAAAATAACCATGTTGTGGGTGTCTTAGGTCTTGAATTTTGTGCTTAACCCATATCTATATCACTACAAAAGCATGGGTCGTATTAAGTGTTACTACAAAAGCATGGGTCATTGTAATAACTTCCTATGCTAACACCTTATTTTTCCACCTACCCTATTCTATTATTTTCTGTGCTTGAATTATGTGTGCATGGTCATACTTTCACTATTTTGTTCCCTCTTTCCTTGCTATTCTTTGTCTCTTTTTGGTAATTTTGAGCTCTCGAACTATTCCTCTCATCTTTTGCTGGCTCCTCGAGCTCCTTTCTCAGTGTGTCATTGAGTTTACTCAAGTTTATGTCATGAGCCTTCAACTACTTATCGTGAAGGCATTAGTCCTTTAGCTTCTCCTCAATGATCGATGCATCCCATCAAAAATTGATGTCTGCGGGCCTGTCTCTATTCAAAAAACAAACAACTATTTCATCATCATAAATTTGATATCCACATGCCCATCACCATTTTAAAGCCAACGGCTAGTTTACTGCCTTGAATTTGATGTTTTTGCACTGTCACCAGACATTTGAACTCCAACGGCTAGTTTGCTACACTGAATTTGACATCTTTAGGCCTATCATCCCTTTGGTAATTTATTTAGCATTCTACAACTGAACCTTCAGCCTTTTGCAATTTCTTTAGCCTTTTGTAATTTCTTCCTTCCTGAAGGGAAGGTGTCCCTTCAGAGCTTGGAAAAGGTCCCCCTTTTTGCAATCGAGAGTCCCCCGCAAGGGCACTTGTCCTTCGGGTTCCTTCCATCTACCTTGGTCTTCTTAATTCCTTCGGGAAAATTTTGAAAGAATTCCTTTAGAAATTTTGTATGAAGGAAATCTTTCTTCATGCCTTGGCCCTTTCCTTCTTTTGGGTCTTTTTCTTTAGATAAAAATTTGATGGAATTCCTTCAGACTTTTTATCCGAGGGAACTTACCTTTGTTCCTTCCTTGTGTTTTCCTTCAGAAAAAATGTCTGAAGGACCTTTGTCTTTTGTCATGTGTTTCCTTCAGACATTTATCTGAAGGAACTTACCTTGCTCACTTTCCCAAAAGAAATATTTCCCTTCATCCTTCTTTTTAATCCCTCTATAAGTGTTCCCTGCCCTTTGCAAGGGCACTTTGGGCCCCAAGTTGCTCTTCGGAGCCTGATAAAAGGTCTGATTGGTCACATGCCTGCCCTCTGCAAGGGTACTTGACCTTCGGAGTCTTTGTAAAAGGACTTGCATTTCTTTGAACTGGCCCATCCTTTTGCCAAAAGGTTTGTCCAAGGCAATTGCCCAATGAAATAAGCCCCATATCAGGCCGAGAACCTATAGGTCTTTATATCTTTCAATTTTTTATAAGGATAGGGATATTTCAAAGTAAAAAGAAACATTTGTAGTAAGGTGGATGCATCCAAAACTAACGACTTAGGACAGCAAGGAAAGAAGGAGACCAATTTTTGGCTTGTAGGACCAAAATGGTCAACAATTATGATATTGTATTCAAAAAATTGATTGGCTGCATTATATATTATAAATAAATATAATTATTTATAAATATGTATAAAATTAATAATATAATACAATCTGAATTGCCCTCATAGTGCAAGTAATGTCAAAAAGGATCTGTTTAGATATATAATAACTAGCAATTGCGAAATTGTATATTTTTGTATTGTGATTATATCTAGTATGTATTAATATACAATATATCAAATATATATAAATATTATTTTATAGTATATATAAATCATATGAATGGCATTGAACCTAGAACCATTGTGTCATTCACATAATATTTGTTGATTTTTTTTACTTGACCC